>OZ026625.1:37811605-38246605 GCA_964020975.1 Hermodice carunculata
CTTTACCTCAACTTACTTAATTGTCAGCCCGTCTACCTGTTAGTGAGTTATCCACAATTGACATGTTCAACCTCTTTTCCAAAGCCGTAAACCATATCTTCTGCAAAATTAAGTGAGGATTTAATTGATGAGTCGCCATCAGGTTTGTAAAAAAACGAGCATCCTGCAATAATTTTTTTTTGTAAAATGCTTGAAAATCTTCTCTGAAACCACTTGGCCAATAGGAAAGGTCAGAATTACTTCTGAATTGTGTATCCACCCCAATACACAACCAAATACACAAAAATTTGGAGGGCTAGAGCTTTGTATTCCCATTGGTTTGCATGTTAAAGTAACCTTAAATAAACTGGCCACTTTAGCAGCTGTGGTTATATGATTTTTGTCAGGTATTTAGTTACGCATCTAGATTTACTGTGCGAAATGTGGTGTCTCTATGTCCATTTGTTTTCAAGTTATTAAGTTGCAAATTACAATAATAAGTGATGGGAATACACAACCCTAGCCCTCCAGTGACAGCTGTGCCCTCTTTTAGGCAAGGCTAGAACTTTCTGTTCTTGTCCTTGCCTATTGCTTAGAAATTGCACAGGGATACATCTGGGGACCCCTAGACCTTAATTTGTTCCTCATGTGATGCTGCATTTTTTTTTAAAATTTTTAAAGATTTTTTTAATATTTTTGCTAGTTCTGAATTCTCCAAAACTATCAATCAAATTTTTTACTAGGTGGTGAAGCTATGTGTCTCATAGTTTTAAGAAATGTTTCAATTTGGGTGCATATTAGTAAGTGCATACATTCCTATTGATTATAATGTAAGTCAATGGAGATTGAAATGGCCATTTGCAACTTCAACCTCTTCAAAACTTCTCTAAAACTATGAGCCGGATTCACTTGAAACCTGGTGGTGTTCTACCCAGTTTGTTCAAATGGTCACGTTTCAACGATTTTTTTTATTTTTTAGATGAATTTTTGGTTCATTATTTGGCAAAATCTTAAAGTCTTTTTCTCCAAGGCCACTAAGCCAATCGCTTTGAAATTGCATAGGGACACTGCTGGAGACCCCTAGATCTTAATGTGCTCACCAGGTGGTGCTGTGATTTTTATGAATTTTTGTATGTTATTGCTATTTTCAACTTCTCCAAAACCGTCACACAGATTGCTCTGAAACTTGCAGAAATGTAGCTTGAGGAAAGATCAAATAAACTTATTGTGAATCCATGATTTTTAATGATTTATTTTTCAATTCAGGCACCTGTCATTTAATGCACACATTCCTTTCAATTATTATGTAAATCAGTGGGGATTGCAATGTTAATTCACATTTTCAACTTCCCCAAAGCCAGCAACCAGATTCACTTTAAACTTAGGCCGGGATGTATCTCAGGTGGCTCTCTACAAAATGTTATAATGGTCATGGTCCAATGATTTTTGTATTTTTAATGAACTATTAAAAAAATTGTCACTGAAAGTGCTTGGCCAATTATTTCGAAATTGCATACAGACACTTCTGGGGAGCTCTAGGCCTTAATGTGTTTTAGAGTTGGCACTGTGATCTTTTAATTTTTTCCGTTGTTTAATGAATTTTTGTACATTAATGCTATTTCCGACTTCTTCTCCAAATCTGCTAGTCAGATTTTGCTGAAACTTTGTGCAAATGTGCATTGTGAAAGGGTCAAATAAAGTTGTTAACTGAGTGGTGATAATGCAGAGTCCCAATTTTTAACAAAGTTTTCAATTCAGGTACGTGTTCATTGATACATGCATTCCTATTGATTACTGTACAAGTCAATGGGGATTGCAATGGTAATTCACATTTTTGACATTTTCCCCAAAAGCATATGCCATATTCACTTCAAACTTGGTGGGGATGTACTCTAGGTGGTTCTCTATTGAGTTTTTTTTCAAATGGTCATGCTCAAGTTTTTTTTTTGCATTTTTTAAATGAATTTTTATATTCCTTTTTTTTTTTTTTTTTAAATCTTTAAAATGTTCTGCCCCAAAAGTGTGTTGCCAGTTGCTTTAAAATTGCACAGGCACACATGTGGAGTCCCTGATTCTTAACTTGTTTCACAGGTGGTGCTATAACTTGATGTAGTATTTTTTTGTTTTTTATTTTTTTTCACAATTTTGGACTTTTTCCAAACTGCATGTTGGATTCTGTTCAAAATTTGTGGGAGGGTACCTTGACTCAATCTGTCCTATGCTTGTTCACTACGTGATGCTGCTGGCATTTCCTGACTCTTAATGAATTATTGACATGGGTACCATGTACATGTTAGCATTGTTACAATAGGAACGTCAGCAGTTGTGGCACATATTGGCTTATGTGTTGGTAATGGTGGATCCTGTGCTTACTATTGAGCACCAATAAGGAAGCACTTATAGGGTTTCGTATGGTGTTAATTTTGACCTTGAGGTATAATGAAGGTCAGGCTGACATCTTTTGCTCATATCTCAGTAATGGTGGGTGTCTTGCCCTTGGTTATTGTTAAACACTAGTAAGAAATTACCAATATAGGGTCACTAGTAGTGTTAATTTTGACTTTGAGTAACCTGGAAAGGTCAAACAATATTCACTTTTATCTTCGTAGTGTTGAATCCTGTTACTTTTCATCTAAAAATGATGACTTAAACATTGTGAGTGAGTGGGGATTTCGATATTGATAAAAGTCTTGCAGAAAAGTTACCTTGATATTTTTTCAAAGGTCACAAGACCACTGTATGCGAGGTCAGCTGAGCATAGGGCAGTCACATTCCTGTAGTTTGTGTGTGTGTGTGTGTCTGTGTGTGTGTGTGTGTGTGTGTGTGTGTGTGTGTGTGTGAAGGCCATTATTAACTTATCGACTAAAACAGCTGGACAGAATACGCCGTACGCATATTATCCGCCCCCTACCCCCACCCCCCCCCAAGCACGGGTTTGACGCGGGGCGATCACGGGGGATGTGCGGGTCACATCAACGTCACAGACAGGGCCATGTGTTCATTCCTCCCAAAATTATCATGTAGCGTGAGAAATTTAAATTCACAAATGCCAAACTGGTTTTCATCTAGTATTTCCTGAGCTACATATAAAGAAAAATTACCATCTGCCTTTACTAAATATTCTTTATTTCCAAAATATTAATAATATCCCGCTTGTCCCTACAGGTACCGACCGGTATCTCGCCATATCCCGCCAAGCGAGACTAGGCAATCAGGTATGTAGTTGTGGCGGGAAATTAATATACATATCTCCTATTGTTTGAACTTTTCAAAAATGATGGTTATACGTTAATTTTGACAAAGTGTTGGACCATGTGTTGGGAAGTGCTGCTACTGTGCAAGTATATTGCAGTGAGGCAGTACATGTATTGCTATACATGTTCTGTGAAAACTGTTGTTACATATGAAATGCTTTGCTTTTTCACACCTGTGTTCCCAAGGTGGACTTATCCAATTTGTTAAGGAGAAGATGATACAATAAGTATGTATCCTCCGACAGGGGATGGATCTATTGTGTGCAGTGGAACTTAGAATTCGCTTGGATTTTTGTGTGTGTGTGTGCCAGGTCGACTCCAAGGGGTACTCATTACTTTGAAGGTCACAGGAGCCATGTATGTGCAAAGATTGACCGATTAGCCACACATTTCTTTGTGAACATATCTCAAGGATTACAGGCCACCTGAGATTCAATTTTACCTCATTTGTATATTTACACCATTTTATTGACTTGATTACATTTTGGTGACTTTGAGCTCATTTTCAAGGTCACTGGAGCCATGTATGTGCAAAGACAGACCCATATTAGACAGTTAATGCTTTGCACTGAAAATTCTCGTTTCCTCCTTTTTTTAACCGACTCAACCAAGATGACTTACTGGCTTATATGTTGGTAACGGTAGCTCCTTACCATTGAACAGAAATAGGAAAGTATCTGCGGGGTTTCTTCTGGTGTTGTTTAATTTGATCTTGAAAGGTCAAACTTACATATTGTTTTACATGTACATCTTAATTGTAATGTAAGTTCACACTGCCCCGGTGCTTATACAGGTAACAATGTGTGCACCATGCCGCTGTCTTCATTGGTTTAGCATAGTGGATTTGCCACGCAAACTGGGGGATTACAGTGCTAATACAGGCAGCATCCCAGTGCTTTAATAGGTAGCAAATACTGTGTACCATGTCCTAGACCAGGTTTATCCCAGCGGATTTCCAGACAGGCAAACTGGGATCAAGTCAAGGTGCACTTGGGTGTTAGTATAAAGTGCAATACAGCTACATGGATTTTAACAACATTTCTGTTCGATATAGTGTTTTTTTCTGTGTTATAGCTGGTGAGTGTAGTATACTATTAGGAAGAATACATATTTAATTAATTAAGTTCCATGTATTTTAGTTTTCACTTATTTTTACGAAACAATTAAATAAAAACACAATGAAATGATCATTTACCATAGGTTTTATGAGAACTGTTCCAAAATTGTGCAATTGAAATTTCATTTAAATACTTCAAATGCAAAAACTGTTAAAATTATACATATGAAAATTAAAACATATGTCGGTTGGTTGAAAATTGAAATGTGAATAGACCAATACAGAAATACATTCTGAAAGAATATAATGAGCACATTGTTTTCTCACTACAGTCAAACCAGCTGTGTTGGCTACTTCTTGTAAGCAGACAGATACCGTATTCATTCTAATAGTAGCAAGCCGTGCCAATGCAAAGATTTGCCAGATCGTGCGATGTTTTCGCTGGACTATGGAATAAGTACTTTTCTTGATTGAAGGTTTTGAAGGCTGCACAGTTCATTTAGGTGTGTGATAAACATTAATATACTGCAGTGACATTTTTTTTCATTTGGAAGTATCATCTTTGCTAAATTGCAGGAATAATCTTGATTTTGAATCTAGACTACTTGGATTGAAAGTGGAGGGCGTGCTTCTATTAGGGCATGTGCTTCTATTAGGATGAATATGGTAATTCCCCAGGAAAAATAAAACTGAAAATCAGCCACCATAAACTGGCTTTCTGTGCCAGCTTTGGACTGAATCAACAACTTTCCTCAGTGTGCTGTGGATGCAATGCACCCAAAGTGCCCCGAGGAAAACTGTTGACCCAGACAATTCTTACGGTCTCTACAGCTGTAGTCATGCTACAATTGAAATCAAATGTCTCTTCACACAGAATGTGAATCTGCTCACATTGTCACAGTGTAAAATCTTGAGGCACATAACCATGCAGGGAAACTTGTATGTTCTTTATTGGAATCAAGTCTGAAGCAGGCATTTATTCTGAAGTTCATACTTATTCTGAAATCATTTTTAGTATGAAAATCATTCTTCCTGATAATCAACAAAAAGCACATATTTATAAGTTATTAACTTTGCTCCTAAAATTGACATGCAGTACATACAACTTTCTGTTTGTTTATAGGTTGTCAAGGCGTTTAAGCTCCATTGTGAAACCATTAAGTGTAGTCAGTCATATGGTTGCACTAAACAATACCCTGTGATTAATTCCTTCTGTTACTTTTGTAATTTTAAGTTCAAACTGGTAATCTAACGAAACAATACTTTTTATGTACATGTATAGGTCACTTACAGTAGTGCAGCCTCATTATGACATGTTGCCGATAGTTTGTTATTTGTTTTGGGTTTCCATCATGTACTCTGTCTGTGAGCAGATATTCAGTGGGTAATGTCAGTTATTAAGCAGTCTTCAACCAGTCAACAACTGCCTGGGAGTTCTTCATTTGACAATTGTCATTTCTCCAAGATTCAATCTCTCAGCCAAGCAAAAATATACCTCGAGTCGCCCTATGACAATAATATCAATTCAGAGCACATTGATTTCTGTCAAAAGTGGCCATGAATAACTGAGGGATCCCATTAACTTTTTCACTGCCAACTGTGATGAAAGTCGAAATACTAAACAACAACTGAGCAATAAGAAGGCTGCCAGATTTGTTCTTCTTGTCAAAAGACCTTTCATTCAGGCCCCCAGCAAGCCCATATAGAACATGCCTGTATAGTTAAAGAGTTTTAGAGTCCAGGCCAAAAGCTTTCCTCGGCATGCTTTGGGCCCAATGCACCCAATGTGTGCTAAGGAAAGCAATTGATTCGGTACCAAATGTGGCACTGAAAGAGTTTCAGAGGTCAGTTTCACTCGTCCATTTGGTACAATTAATGCTGGTTTCACTACACCATCATACCTGAGAGTATACTGTTCAATACCAATATAGTCCCGCCATGCTGGCCAAATACGGTCTCATACTGCAGGTATGTACATTAACTCTTTCAGTGCCAAGTTTTGGACTGAGTCAACGGCTTCTCTTGGCACACTTTGAGTACATTGTGCTCAGAGTGTGTTGAGGAAAGCTGTTGCCGTGGACCATTATATTTTCTGGAAGTATAGGGATACCAATACTTGAATGAAAGGTGTTTTCACAAGGAACATGAATCTAGCATCCTTATTATAATTGAGACCAGTTCATCTTGAGTATAGTTTGACTTCAGTTGCACGTGGCATAGGAAGAGTTAACAAAAATACGTGAAATTTCTAGTAATTTTTGGTATCAGCAAGCAGGGACTGCCTGGTGGGCACTGTCCTCCCTCTGTCTGTGATCTGATCAGACAGAGACCATCTTGGAAAACTCAGTTTCAAGCCAACATGGCCAGCTGTACTTTCACGTTTCCACAGGTATCCATACATCAAATATAAGCTATCCTTGTCTCCGAAGAGTCCAGAATGGCTTAGAAAGGAATTTCTGTGGAAGGGCAGGTGCAAATAGCACTAGAACAGTGGCAGTGAATTTGACAAGCCATTTTAACATTTAATCAGATTTATGGATGCCACATTATAGAGTTTTTGCTCCCAATGAAACAGCAAGCTGTTTCAACCTTTAATCAAATTTATGGATGTCCATAAATCCGATTAAATGTTAAAATGGCTTGTCACACATATAAATCTGAATACAATAGGCTACCATTGTGTTCAGAATATAATCACTGAGTATTTTACAAGTCCCTGGACAAGTATATTGTATGACATGTCTAGCTGTGGTTTAACTTGAATCACGCAACACATTCTCTTTACCACATGGTCAGCATGTATGCTACAATTGTATTCAGGGTTCACCGACCTGAACTTAAAGTTCCATCATAATTTATTCATACCGGTCTCAAAGAGCTCCCTTGCCATATTACAGCATCTTCAGATGGCAGCTGTTGCTCTTTTCCATACAGGTGTCAGTGACGTCAAACAGCTTTAGTACCAAAATTATCTTGTAACTCGACTCTGTCCATGAGGAAAGAGCTTTAATCATTGGATCATGTGTCATCAGCGGAACTGTTGAGATCTTCATTATTTTGTCGCAACTTTAACCTTTTGCCTGGCAACTCATTCCATAGCAGTCCCTGATTCTCAATTATGTTGGTAGGTAGGTAGGTAGGTAGGTAGGTAGGTAGGTAGGTAGGTAAGTAGGTCGCAGTAGGTAGGTAGGTACAGGGTTGTCCATGAAGCTCAAAACCTTATCATAACAATAAAGCTTCAAAGAATCCAAGAAAGCTTTCAACATGACCATCAAACTTGAAAAGCGTCTGGTTAGGCCATATATTGTCAGAAATAAGGTAAAATGTGCTTTAAGGCCCAACTTGCCTTGGTGGAATGCCTGGGTGCGGCTCAATTTACCTCCAAACAAAAAGGAAAAGGCAAGGTTTAATTTTTCCCCGGGTACAACCCTGGTATGACAGCTTTTTATTTCACATAAGCAAATATGACTGGGATAGGCCGAAACTGGCGAAAGAAGCCGGACCGCTGTTCAAAACAAAGACTGACCGGTATCGTCATCTCTGTGACTCGTCAGAGTCTGAGGTTAACGGCTCCCGGTACGTGCTTATATACCAGGGTGTAACGTACATTGCTAACGTCGCACGTTATTGCACATACGTCATGCTATACGTGTAAGTGTGGCCACGCCTAGTCAAGCTGACGTTGCATGGTTCCCTGTAGTTTAACGTTTTACTTACAAGGGCCGAACGACATGTGACACAAGTGTGTAAAATCAGACACCCAATGGCCACCGGTCATAAATTGTACATCACAGTGTCATGTAACACTACAGCAGTGGTCTGCAATTGAGGGGTAACTTTGGCCAAGTTTGGGAGCCACTAACTTGTGAAAACACTGTTTCATAAGTAAAGAGGGTGTTAGAAGGCAGATGAACTTGAACAATATAAATTTAGCATATCACTGAACTAGGAGTTCATCTACCCTTTATTTCACATAAGCCTTGATTACAAAGGTGTATGCAAAATTTAAATCTTGCATAGCCTCAAAACTATTATAGATAGAGGTGCAGGTGCCATTCCAACTTCAATTAATGGGTTTGTGACATAGCCACATCCAATGAACCATGGAACAAAATTTTACAATTTTAATTTATGCAAATAAGGTGAATACACAAATTTTAAATCTTGAATAACTTCAAAACTATTATGCGTGGAGGTGCCATTTCAACTTCAATTTTTAGGTTTGTGACATAACCGCATCCAATGAACCAAAGTATCAGGGTTTTAATTCATTCAAATTAGGCAAATGCACAAAATTAAAATGTTGAATAGCTTCAAAACAATTATAAATAATGGTGTCATTCAAACTTCAGTTTATAAGCTTGTGACATGGCCACATCAAATGAACCAAGATTAAAAGTTGTAGCCTTTTAATTTATAAAAATTACACTAATACACAAAATTTAGATTACCGGTATGTTGAACAGTGGCTGAGTGTTGCATTTCAAACTGTTCTCATTTTGAAGGCACCCAGACGAAAGACAAAAATTCTTTTCTAGTTATCTTTTTTTTTGGGGGGGGGGGGAGGTGGAGAGCGCTTCTTGCCAAACTTGTCATAAGAATGGTCATCACATGTAAATACCTAAGGCTCAACCTGTTTCATGCAATATGGGAAGCATCAATCACAAATTTATATTAAAAAAAAGTTTGTCAAAGTCCTGTTTTCATTATGGGTAGAAACTTTATGCAGGAACGAGAGGCCTGCAATTTTACCAGCATATTGAAATACCCATTTACTTGAGTCTGCATGCATTACTTGTCATGTTGTTGTTTGCTCTATAGCGGCCAAATTGATCCAGCTTTTTCGACCAAGTCACCACTTTTCTGTATCTTATCGTGGGAATCACAGTTACTCCCACGCAAAAGGTGAAAAACAAAAAATGACACAAAACTTTATTGGGGAAAAAGAGTTAGCTTGTAAAGTGCTAATCATGGCTATAGTCGTTTTCTCATTACTATTAAACATATAATGGTTAAATGATTCAAATTCCTAATGAAGATACCTTTTATTCAAATGTCAGCAGCCTAGTCTAAAGGAAAAAGTGGTCTTAGTCAACAGCTTTCCTGAGGGCACTTAGGGCACAAAGTGCCCTGAGGAAAGCTGTTGACTCAGTCTTAAATCAGCACTTTAAGGGTTAACTTTGTGAATATTGATGTACAGAGAGTGTGGGGACATAGACTGCAGCTGATGGGAGACAATTGGGAAGACTGAATGAAAATGCACAGTCAGCATAATGAGATGTGTCAGGGTCGGGTCTGGCATTTGCCACGTTATTTGCTGAAAGTCTAGTTAGAAGGTGTTGAAAATTAAAATCACAACACGTGATCAAATCCCTTTGTGGGCTATACAGTTTAACATAAATTTGGATCATTATTTAATCAAGAAGTTTTAAATATGTACAGAAAAAAACTGTTTCTTTTATCCCTTGATGTAGGTGCAACCGTAGGTCAGAGTACATGACTGTGTCAATGGAAGAGTTTGTTACTATGGCAACAGGGACATTCCCCAGAATTAGCTCAGTTAATGTGGATGTTATCTACTAAGGTTCATCCTTCAGGCTAATGTTCATGAAAAGGACAAGAGAAGTTATCAGCTGAGGGGGAGAAAAAACAGACCAGGTTAAATCCATAGACCTCACGCTTTCATCAACAGCTCTTTTCTGACAGTGTCTCTGAAAATTCATTTC
The DNA here is from genome assembly GCA_964020975.1 of Hermodice carunculata. Taxonomy (NCBI): domain Eukaryota; kingdom Metazoa; phylum Annelida; class Polychaeta; order Eunicida; family Amphinomidae; genus Hermodice; species Hermodice carunculata. Next base: position 37,821,622 of record OZ026625.1, read on the forward strand.
TCAGTTTTGACCCTCCTGACTCGTGTAGGGTTATCCAGGATTTCAGCTTCGTGCAGTCTGAGCTAAAATCATTATACTCTGCCATATAGATTTCACAGGCTGGACCACAATGATGGGATAAATTACTCCGGTGGCTCCTGAATGAAAGTCTCTCCACCACTACTTCATCATTCAATGTCCTCATACTAATCTGCCATGATTGAATAGAGACAAAACCAATTATGAAGTCTCAATTGCTGCCATTTAACCCTTATCCTGCCAAGTCTGCTACTTTCTCCTCAAAATGGTGTCTGTTTACAACCTTTGTGCCTATTTTCATAAAAAAAAACAACTATTAAATGCGTTGGAGCGGAACTTGAAGGGTTCATTGTGATGCACCTTAATCTCAAATTGTAAATTTTAAATTTATGTAGCTTATCGAACAAAATGAAGAGAAATATGAAAGAAGTTTTTAACTCCACATGATACCAGAATGGAGATATATAGACTTGCAAAATTTTAATGTGAGGCAATGTGTTTGTGTCAGCATGGAATGTAAAACAATGTCTTTTTGTGATATTCTGTCAAGCTTGATACTCTTAAATTGTAACTTCAGGCAGGTTTAGAGGCACCTCTATAATGCTTAGCTTTGCCTGTCCTGATTAATAGTAGCCCATTTTTCATCTTCTTTTCATCTGCTGCTGATGTGAAACTAATGTTAACTCATTCCATACTATGATGAAAGCCATTGGTTCTGGCACTGGCTGGGAAGTCATGCTGCAGCTGCCCTTGCAGCAGCTGCAGCATGACTTGCCTGGCAGTGCCAAAACCACTGACTTAAGACTATAGGCATGTTGGTACTTGAATGAAAGGTCTTTTCATGAAGAATTTAAATATGCAATTGTCGTCTTAAATGTATGTAAATATACTGAAAAATCAGGGACTGGTATGGAATGAGTTAAATCACAAAGGATGCAAGTAATGAATATTTATTAATCAGAGATCACTGAGGCACAGATAACAGACACAGGGAACCTCTCCCAAAAGCAACATTTTGTTGGAAGTTTTATAGCTATGTATGATAAATACAGTGATCCCTGGCTTAAGGGACAAGATGACTTGAGCAACGTACACCCCCACCACCGTCACACAGAAGCTGTCTTTCACTCTTTAATTCAGTAGTTTAGCCATGATGACATGAGCAACGTACATCCCACCACTGTCACACAGAAGCTGTCTTTCACTCTTTAATTCAGTTGTTTAGCCATGATGACATGAGCAACGTACACCCCACCACTGTCACGCAGAAGCTGTCTTTCACTCTTTAATTCAGTAGTTTAGCCATGATGACATGAGCAACGTACACCCCACCACCGTCACACAGAAGCTGTCTTTCACTCTTTAATGCAGTTGTTTAGCCATGATGACACGACCAACGTACACCCCACCACCGTCACACAGAAGCTGTCTTTCACTCTTTAATTCAGTTGTTTAGCCCTGGTTATCCAGGTGTCATGATAGATTGTTCTTGTTATGACAATGAGCATAGTCCATGAAGACAGAGACCATTGGAGTGGATTATTTTCAAGTCTACTTTTTCATAATATTTGATTGATTTATCTAAACTTGTAATTCCTTTTCATGTCATATTACAATTTGGTTAATAGATATGTAATTTAACCCTTCCCCCCTTGAGTTAAGTCAACAGCTCTCCTTGGCATGGGTTGCGCACTAAGTGCCCAAACCATGGCAAGGAAAGCTGTTGACCTGGGGCTTGGGATCTTGATAGGTCTTATCTACATTATATTCTATTGCCATTGAAATTGGTTGAAAACACTGAAGATGGCATTTGACCATCAGCCAGTTTTGGCTGGCAGAAGGTGGAAAGTGTTAAAATACAGTGGTCTCCCTCTCAAAAGTACACCATAAGTGTATCAGAAGTATGGCCTTATAAGAGGGGTGGCCTCTCTTGACAGAGAAAATACTATAAAGATGCCATACTTGCTGCCTCGAGAAGTTAATTGCCTCAGTGGATGGGTGGTCTCTAAACCGACCTTTTAAGAGGTAAACTGGACTGTCTGAAATTTAACCCATTCAGTGCCACATGTTGGATTGAGTCAACATCTTTCCTCAGCACTCAGCATACTTTTGGTGCAATGCAGCCAAAGCATGCCATTTAAGAAAACCCATTGAGCTGAACTATTATATTCTATGTAACTACAGACATGCAGGTACTTGGGTGAAAGGTCCTATACAAGGGACATATGAAACTAGCATCCTCATTACAATTTAGAGCAGGTCATTTTAACTTTAGTTGCAGCTGGCACTCAAAGAGTTAATTCTTTCCTTCCGCGACTGAAAGTCTGCTTATTATGGCCATTTTTATTTACCTAAGTCTGATCTAGGTCAGCTGGTGACTGTAAAGGGCAAAATCACATTTCCTTATTGGGTTATACTAGCTATCTTGCAGGGTTCAAAGAGGGAAGTTTTTGACCTGAGCTTCAGGTAGAGCGCATTATAGAGTCACTCTCAAATTTAACACAATACTCACACAATTCATGGTTCTGGAAATATACCACCATAAAAAAAGTTTGGCCACAGGACACATTGAGGGTAAACATTTTAGCCCAAGCAGAACAATAGTTAACCCCCTTAATTCACAGTGAAACTGCCCAGCATCACCCAGATATAAAATTGTGCGTGCTTCTTTTAAATTTGTCCTGAACATTAGAAGAAACTGACAGAGATAGGTTGTCTTCAGTCAACAGTTTGCTTTGGCAGGAGCCAGGCAGGTAGTGCCCAACCTCTGACATAAACAACTGTTGACTCCACCTCAAGTTGCGATAGGGTTAATAATAACAATAGGTATGTGTAGAGAGAATATGCTATACTATTACATGCATTGGATTGTCTGCCCTTTTGTAGGTCGACCAATTTTTCATTTTGTTGCTCGGCTGAATGAAAGTTATGATGGTACTGTACATAGGTACATTGTATTACATGTACAATATTCATTCTCATTGTGATCAATACTGAAAGTAATGATGGTACTGTACATAGGTACATTGTATTACATGTACAATATTCATTCTCATAGTGATCAATACAGGGCTGAAGATGCTTTGTGAACATTTCTTTTGTCGGGGTTTAAATACGTGCAGAAAACATGTAAGTGTAGCAATCCAAGAACAAAATAAATCAAAGTGACATGAAAATGAATACATTAGGATTAAAGGAGGCTGATTTATTACTATTTAATGTAGATGGTAGTCTTACCTACATACAGAGCATGTAATTGCCAGAGCTCTACAGACTTTACCAACAAAGCCAACTGCACCCCCCCCCCCGTAATGGAAGAGGGGCTTGAAGCTTCGTTACATATTGGTGTCCACCATGACAGTGAAACCTGCTCTGATGGCGCCTAAGTACAGTGGGTACAGGTCTGCAGACCTATTTCCTGTTGTATCCTGTACTTCCAAGGGTGGATCCAGGACTTGTTGGATGGGGGAGCTGAAATAGGAGGCCATGGGCTAGGGGTCACTGCTGCTCCCCAGGGGTTTCCAAGGCAGTGTCCCAGTGGGGGTCTTGGGGGACAGCCCCAGAGCTTCAGGGACTTGTGCATTTCTGGAGCCAGGAACAGTGTCTCGGGGTTTTTCTGCTTTCCCTTTATTTATTTATTTGTTTATTTATTTATTTATTTATTTATTTATTTATTTATTTATTTATTTATTTATTTATTTATTTATTTATTTATTTATTTGCTTAATTAATTAATTAATTAATTTATTTATTTATTTACTTACTTACTTACTTACTTACTTAACTACTTACTTACTTACTTATTTATTCACGTTATTGCTTTTTTTTGGGGGGGGAGGGCATGTTCCTGGTGCTTGTTCCTGGATTGGCGCCTGACTTTCTATGTTCATTTACCTATCTCCAGTGGGCACCTAACTACAGTGAGCACCTTTAACCAGCCCCAAGGGTGTCCAATGCACCCAGGTTTTACTGTATGTGTATGTGCACAATGTATAACAATTAGTAGTCATCAAGGGGCCCATAGCTTTATGTATTAAACATAATCAGTGCAACATTACTGAATGAACTCTGTGTTGGGCTTGACATGAATAACACGTGATGACAGACAAAACACATACACATTATCACCGCTCCACTCATTAAGTGCAAAAGGAAATAACCATGCAATGACTATTTTCCCAGGAATTTAAAATAGCAGAAGATAAACTTCGAATCTCTCATTCTTTGCCATACAGGAAACATTGGTTGGTCATGATTTAAAGCCCACACAATAAAGGCTCGAAGACAAAAGTCTACAAATGACAGTCACTCTTTTTTAACCCCTAGCTGTCCCTCTGGAAAAGACAATGAATATTTCATGTTGCTGAATGTTATCAGGCATGCCTATAAACATGAGAACGAAAGGTTACCAAAGCATTAAAGGTAGCCTGGACTTCCCTTTTAAAACACAATTTAAAAGCCCTGGCAGTATATTGATAGTTTATTTAAGAAGATTTTAGCAAGAACAATATAATTTTCCTGGTAGACAAAAAGTTAAAATTATATTGGGTAGACAAAGAGTTAAGCCCATGCCTTGTGGGTACATTATTGGGAGCGTCATTAGTCAGGTTTTGGACAGAGATCCATTGTGTGCTGAAACCAATGTTATTCTTGACTGTGGTCCAGGATGCAGCCCATATAACCCTCAATGAGCCGATCAATGTCCAGTCTTTCTCTCGGGTCAACAGACGTCTGCCAACAATTTTGAATATATTTTACAAATCCATAAATATTGCACCAAGACGTTTGTAAAGAAAACCATTCTATATCCATGATCTTTGCCAGTTTTCTTGTATTTGATCTTGACTTACCTAGGAGAAAATTGTTTGGGCTTTGGATCTCACCTTTTTGGTGTTAAAAAGGGTTAACACCGAGTTATCCCAAGACCCTGAGTGATTGATGTTTTTAAAGCTGTCACCGTATTCCTGACAAGTCCATCATTCAGTGCTGCTTCTCTGGGGAAAGACATCTGGGCCACTTTAAACTTTAACATTCTTGTCTTTTCCTGTTTATTACAGTTTTCACAGAAGGTGAACATTTATAGTGCATATTGAGAAAGCATGTACTTCACAATGGTGTGTAAGTAAATGAGGTATTTGTACAACCGGGTAGACTGTTAACTGTATGGATTCATGGTTCTCGAAAATCATGAATATTTTGTTCTAGTTGGAACATGATAAAAGTTCAGAAAAATAATAAACCAATACAGGATCTCCTTTCAGGATACCACAGCCTAACATCCTAAGATATCTAAAAATTTTGGTTGCAGAGAACAATGGATAACAATGAACAAATTTGTATTCAACATGTCTAGCAGGATACAAGCAGTGACTGTCTAAAACACAAACATTTTGTCTTGTTTTAACATATTTGACCACAGAGTTGTTTGCTTGGGTGTCTTTGCCAATAATTGTTCCACGGCCAACACGTGACCCTGACAACCTCTCTTCACTTTGAGTGCCCTACACTCCAAGGCATACTTCCATGGGTCCACGCTGTCTTGTGCTTCCAAGTGCATCAAGGTCAACTTTTGAAGAAAAATGGTCAACTGGAATGGGTTTCTTGACCTTTTCTGGGATAGCTTCTAATGTACATGTACGAAGCCAAAAAAAAAAAAAAAAACCCACAAAAAAAAAAAAAAAAAAAAAAAAAAAAAAAACAAAAGCAAAAAACAAACAAACTGCGCCCGGGGGGGGGGGGGGGGGGAGAGAGAGCGGACCAAAACAAAACAAAAAACAATAAAAAACCAAAAAAAAAAAAAAACCAAAAACAACAAAAACAAAAAAAAACTATTACCATAGGCGTCAAAAATGTACTTCTAGTAAAACCTTGTGCAGCATCGACACTTTTAGGTTCAAATGTATTTAAAGTAGTGCCTCCTTGGAACACTACAGGTCCAAAAGTGGTCACATAAAGCAGGTGGTCTCTCAATGGAGGTACAGTAACGTGTAAAAGATACAAATATGGACCCAATGAATGGTCTTTACAGGCAGATGGTTTCTGATTGGAGTGGTGTCTCGGAGGTGACACGGTTGTATTTCAATCAACTCTTTTAGTGCTAAATGGCAGACTGACTCAACTGCTTTCCTTTATATATTTTTGGCACAATGTGCCAAATAAAAACACTAAGGAAAGCTGTTGACCTGAACTATTTCCTTTTTTTGTGTGTGTGTTTGTTTTCCCAGCAGAAATACAAGTATCCTGGTACTTAAATGAAGAGTCTTCTCACAAGGAACATGAATTTAGTATTATTATGGACCTTCAGATCAGCACAAATTAAGTTATGATTAGCATTGAGATGGTTAACATGGAATGCAGTATGATCCAGTTACAAGACAGCAAGAAATATGAACAGTTCTCTCAACCTGAAAATTGTTTCCAACTTTATGTTTTCCAATGATATGGTGACACACTCAATTGTGCTGTTTAATGATTCATGGTTTACCGAATCTTCATCATAAACTATACATTTATACATGTACATCTCTGGTTACCCCCCAATACCAAGTAATATGTTTCACACTAATATAACTCGGAGCCCTTTTGAACAGTTGTAATTGGTAATGTCTAAACATTTTATATCTATGATAAATTAATGATGTATTCTTGAGATGTCACTGTTTGAAACCAGCTCTACTGTTTTCAAAACTTTTAAAAGGGTACAAAATTCTGTTTATTCATGATACTTAGCTAATAAAGCCTGCTTGCTGTTCTGTAAGTTTGTGTCTAATTTTGTTTGTCAGCATCTGGTATAAAGGTTTGAGGGTATCATAGGGAATTAAATATTGTATGTAAAATACACCTTGCTTGTAATTAGTGTTACAGGGATGACATTGACATGATTTGATCCTTGCTTCTTGAAGGAAAAAATGCATAGATCATCTGCTCCCCAATGGGGTGTTCCTTATGTAATCAATGCCAAGCAATGACTGCTCCCTTTACAAACACACGTCCAAGTATTAGATTCAACAATACATATACATTAAATGAACACACAAAACTGCAATGGCATGCCTGATGTTTGCTCTTGTGAAATATTTATTAATTCCATGAGCTATGTGGAAATATAAATAGATATATGTCACTGTACTTCATGTTAATTTTCTTTCTTTTTTTTTCTTTTTTGACAGCATTTGATCACACTTATGTCGTGCCACCTGCACACCCATTTACACCCTCATTTTATGGATTTTGCTCTTAAAATCCAGAATCCAAAATGGGTTATCGCGTGTGTTCTAGCACGGTGACATTTTGCTTGTTCTAGCACCCAACTGAGCACTTACAAAAAGTATACATATATACCACAAATGAAGGGTCCTGAAGCTGAGGATCAATTTGGAGAACCTGACACATTTTTTGTTTTTTTTGTTTTTTTTGTTCTCATGATGACTAGATTGGTTCCCATGTCATAAATGCATCATGTTGGCGTTTCCTGTGTTGCTTTTTTTCAGTCTGAAATGTACGTAGTTAGGGTGGGTGGTTAAAGGAACAGCTTGGAGCCTATGACATAGCCCAAATGTCACACAAAGTAAATAACAGTTGCTCTGATTAAACGTAGGCTGCCGTATCACCATCAGTGGTAACCAGGCTTTGTTTGATAATGATGATGTAACTCAGGAATATCTCCATTATGAGGATATAATTTGAAAAATGTATGCACAGCCCAACTTCCTGGTACAACATGCATAAAGAGACTTATCCCACTCAACGACTGCACCATTTAGCACTACTGTTTCTTCATACACTCAACATTGTGTACTCTAGAGGGACGTTACTGCTCCTCTGGTAACTCTTGTATTGCTAATTTTGACAAATTTGATGTGATCTGTATTGGCATAAGAATAATAGATTCATATTCTTTGTTAACTGACCTTTCATTCAAGTAACATCCTCCCTTCAGTTGCAAAGAGCTCATATGAATGGTCCAGGTCAACAGCTTTCCTTGGCATCAACAAAAGCTGTTGACTCAGTCAAAACTTGGCACTGAAAGGGTTAACACAGTCACTAATTAGAATAATTAATATTCTAGTTTTAAAATTCCTCATAAATATATCATCCACTCAAGTACCAGCATACCTTTATCTCCAGAGAACATACAGCCCAGGTCAATAGCTTTCCTTGGCCTATTGTGCACAAAGGACACCGAAAACAGCTGTTGACTCTATCTACACTTTTAAGCACTGAAACAGTGACAACCTACTTTCTCCAGTCCTATGGATGGCCCCGCTAGAGAGAGATCCCACTGGCTATATAATTAGTCCATGTAGACACACTGATCCCTGTCTTTCAAGGCCACCCTTTCAAGGATCTGTAGTACTTCACATGCTAAATGTACCTCCTGTGAGAAATGAACTGTCTTTATAGAGACCATAATTTGGTCATACCTCGAGTTGGTCTTTCAAGACAGGTTTCACTTTATCCAACTTCATTATTTTAGATTTTTAACCTGGTACAAAGCAGGACATGCCACTCCAACATAGGACACAGATAAACCAGAAGTTTTTTCCCCTACAAATTTTAGCACTTTTTTGCGGGGGGGGGTAAGTTAAAACATAATGTTTCTAATGCTCAGAATTCAACCTATACTGATTGTTTGCACTGTATTAATTAGGAAACAGGGGATCTATAGGCACACAAACATTTTAAAATCATGACTATACATCTGAACCTCCCTGACTCCTAAACTGAAGAGTTTTTTAGCAATTGGAATTAATATTTACCCTTCTGCAAAATATCAGTGAATTTCCCAAATGTATAACATATGACAGTCAACAATACTTGTCATGCAAAGTCATATTAATCTTTCAGGATTCATCTTAAGTTTCTCCGGGAATGGTAGGTTAATCCTGAATCTTGTCCCCAAGGATTTTCTATTGATGATAGAGGGTAACTTCAGCCCCAGCTGTGTCATGGTCTGATCATTCGCTCACTGTTTTCCTGTGCCGTCTTCAGAAATATCAAAAGTCAACAGACGGTGCTCTTGATGTATTAGTGCAATGATTCTCCAGTGACCAGCCATTCATGCAATTCTTAATCGCTCAATAATATTAACAGCTGTGTCAGTAAATACGCAGAGTCCTATCTGCAGTGAGCAGCATTCGCCAGTGTCAATATAGCAGATTTATGCTGAGTTGGCAATATTTAACCCACGCTGTGCCAGTATTTTCTCTTGTGTGTTTCGCTGGTACTGCTGCGGGAAATTGTTGTTAAAATTTGTTGAGAAATAAGCTTTCATTCAAATGCTAACATTCTTCAGGAGTCGAGTTGGTGGTTTTTGCGCTGCCTGGCAAGTCATGCTACACCTGCCAGCTCCAGCATGGATTTCAAAGGAAATCAGAAAGCGTTGCCCCGGCCTTTTACCATCATAATATGCATAGAGTTGAATTAATCCTGCACACATCAGTATGGGGGGGGGGGGATAATTCCTTTTCAGTTTCGCAACATTACTGTCAGATCATGGCCGTTTATGCGGAAATGGCAATATCTATTCCATTTTACTGCTCAGTGCAAACACAATGGATACATATTTCATGCAGTCGATCCTCTCAGTAATTACTTTATCCTGGATGTTGGATAATGCTTCAATGGATAGACAAGGCGTATCCCATCTGAGTTTATGGCGGAAATATTCCATAACTTCTTAGCACTCTGCATGCTTTGTTACAGTTGCCATACTAAATATCAAAGAAGTGAATCAAGTCTTCACATTTCACAAAGCGGATGATGTGGAGGCCAGGAAAGAGAAACTGAAATTGAGATTAAGGTCCCATCTTCTTGTTATCCCCCAGGGTATGCAGATGTAGTAAATGATCAAAAGTATCGAGATTTTAAATATAGTAATCAATCAGTTCTAAATTGCATTAGGACAAGAAGTTTGCTATGAATTAAAATGTAAATGGACTTACCATCAACATCTTGACTGCAACACACACACACACACACACACACACACACACACACACACACACACACACACACACACACACACACATACACACACACACACACACACAAACAAACAAAGGGAAAAAAAGAAACAAGTTTCCTTTTAAAAAGGAACCGGATTTGACGGGTATAAAAGGGAGACCATTCACAGGGTCAATGTGATTATGAAGTGATCAGACATGTTCGCAGAATAGCATGTGTATGTTCTATACATGGTCAAACAAACATGGATGCTGCACATAGCTTTTCGTGTAGTGGTCAGCTGAAATTACCATAAATCTAAGAAAGATATGTGTAAAAACAATTTATTTTTATTTAGAATATATGGAAAATATGTGATGGAGTACCCAAATTTGTGAATGGGCTGAACTGGAATTTTTGGCACTGTACCTTTGACAAAGAAATATAAAACTGTAAGTAGTATCATTGAGTGCGGAGGTCCTAATCATTCAAACTAAAACAAAGCCAGACTGGGTACAGTCTGGCAAAAATGCAGTTAATATTGGTCTGTTATTCAAGGTGGCTGAAGATACGCCAGGTGGTTGCATAGGACAAGGGTCAATCATAGCATGGAATTAGAAGTTGCTGATTTTTCAGAACAAAATCAAGTGTCTCCCCTTTCATAAGTTACTTTTGAATCAGGTCAAGGTCACTCATATGCATTCCCAACCTAATTAACATACAAGTCCTACAAAGTTTTGTCAAGTTTCCTCACATTCTTGAAGAGTGATCTGGCACAGAAACAAACTCCATACACGTATAGAATTAGGTCAAGGTCACTCACATGCAATGTCAATCTAGGTCTTTAAATGATATATCACTTCTTCCAAGCTGCATCAAATTCACCAGGTTATGGTGAATTCCAAGCTGCATCAAATTCTCCATGTTATGCAAGATTAAATACATATAAATGGCCTTGTGACATTAGAATTAAGTCAATCCCCCCCCCCCCCAAAATACAAAAGAGGTTCCAAGACACACCATCCTATTATATTTCAGTTTCGAAAAATTCTTGAAGACTTATGACAAGGAACCAACATTCATAATGGCTCTGTGACCATGAAAACTTACAGTCACCATAAACACCATCTTTATTCGTATTTTACCAACATATATCATCTTGGGTTTCCTTAATTTCTTGAACAGTTATGGCCTGAAAACCAGAGCTTTGAAGAGGAGGAAGTGGAAAAAATAGACAGAAAACAATATCATTTGTATTCCACAGGAAGACATAAATACAAAATCTCCAGGACAAGAATGAAAAAGTGTGAAAAAGGAGTGGGTTTGTTTTGTGCTGTTGAACATTTTAATCCCATGTACAGCTGCATTTCTGATCATTTGCGACGGAAACAATGTTCTTTGCTTAATTCTGTTGACACATTCAGTGCTACACACACATTGACTCAACGACATTCCTTGGTGTGTTTTGGACATCTTGCACCCAAAGCACACCAAGGAAAGTTGCTGACTTAGACCATAAGTCTTTCTGTGGAAATACAGGCAAGCTGAAAGGTCTTCCAATGAGACATTTCAAACTGGAATCATTAGAGTTCACATGTGCATGACTTTTGTTTGGATTAGCACTCAGAGAGTTAAAATCTCATTTTACAAAGAGGATCACACTATAAACACGGTTCCATGTAATGGCAAAGCAGATAAAACATCACAGTCAACTGATAAGATGCACCTGATAGAACAAATCTCCATTCAAACTGGCACCAAATGTCTAATTCCATCTTAATTTTAACTAAAATATTCTCGTCATTAGATAAAATTTGGATGAGACACTGTAGATAAGAACCATCAGGACGACATGTATTACGTCAACAGCTTTCTGTGATCTAAGCTCGGTATCAAGCATTCAGTGTTCCTTAAGGCAAAGAGCACTCTTGACTCAGTCTCTTGTAAGCAAACATAAGCAGGTAAATTATCTGAACCAGTCATGGCCAGTCCAAGGCTTCACGCCCAGTTGGTATCCCTTTTGTGGCAAGGTTTAGAACAGATGACTGTAACACAGCCTTGTGAAAAGCATGCCAGCATTGCTTCAATGGCCTCTGACTGTAAATTCACTTATTTTCCTTGTATATTTATTTTCACTTATTTCAGTGATGTCAGAAAACCACGAAAACAAAAACATGATGACACAGCATTTCAATGGAGGTTTCATAGGAACGACATCCAAAATAGTGACATTAAAACTTCAGTTAACCTGAAATACAAACCATGAAAATTGATACGCATGAAAATAAGTCCATACACGGTAACAAAGAGGTAGGTTACACACCACGAACATCAAACAAAAGGATAAAGACTTTGTGTCTAGGCATATAGTAAATTGGCTGAAAACTAAATTATGCCAGGAAGACAGACATTAAGTGGTAAGGACCTTAATTACGCTGATGTAGTATCCTCAGAGAGTTTACCACCAAGCCTCTTGTAGGTCCTGCACATCATCTGCCTCCTTTTTTTTTTTTTTTTTTTTTTTTTGTCATTACGAAAAATGTGCCGCCCGTCAACTACATTTCTCTGCATGTTGCATCCACAGTGCACCAACTAAAGCTGTTGATTCAGTGTCTAGAGAGCTAACTCTCGGTCAAGTGTACAACCCAGTCAATAGCTTTCCTTGGCGCAGGTGGGACACGTTGCATCCAACCTGTGCCAAGGAAAGCTACTGACCTAGGGTATGCCATCATGAATAGTCTTACATACAAATCTCAGCAAAAATTTTTTTCTAGCAAAGAGAAATTTGAGTAAAAAGGTCAAGGCAGATGACAATTTACATTGGGGCACTTTCGGGTGATTTGAGTTGGAAAGGGTTAAATTACAATGGCAGAATGAGCTGCTTAATTCAGTAGCCTATTCGAGACTATCATTTCCAGACTGAAATGAGTAATCTGAAGATTCCCCCCCCCCCCCCATCACAATTGACAATATCAGAATCACCAAGTTATCCCTGTTCCTGACTGTGAACTTCAAAGATATTCACTGGGGAAATGTTGGTAGGTACTGTCAAAGAGAAAAGATAGGACTGGAACAGTTCTTCTCCCTGGGGGCATCGATTCATTTAGGCAGCATACAATAGAGGTACCTATTCTGACCTTCAATTGTTTGTGGAGAATTGACTGAAATAATCCCAATGGTAAGGCTCAGAAAACGAAAATGCAAACAAGTCGTGACCTTTTCTGTGCCCTAATGACATGGCCGCGAGCTTGCACGATACAATTCTTCCTGGCATGCCGACTCAGGCATTGATGGCTTCAGACTTGTCATATCATCTTTAGAGTCACAAGTCTCAACTATTGGTTATGCTTTTATACTCAGGCAACATAACCAGCCACAAAAGAAAATGCAACAGCCCTGAATTCATGATGAAATATACTCAATGTGTTGAGCAAAAAAGGCAATTTCAAAGCTAGTTCATAAATGCCAAACAGCAAGACTATGCGCTCTCAACTGTTAACATGGAAACAACATTACAGTTCTCACCCACAACTGAGATCGTCTTTGCTGCAGGAGGCACACATGAACACCTGCATGCATAATAGATATTGACCTAGGACCCCCATGTATCAAATAATCTATTTTCTAGGAACTAATAGATTTGTTCTCATTTTCCAAATGTGGATCACAATGATGATAGAGTAAGAAATAATTGGACTTGAGAGCTGGGTGAGGAGGTCTTCAAGTTTTCTATGATCCTGGCCTTACCAGGTGCAATTCTCCTAACTCAGCGAAAATTGTAATTGTAAACTACTCCTTGGGAGCCAGAGGCACACGTTAATGTGTAATTACCAGTTGTTTAAATCAATACATGCTGCAGAAATGTGAAGTATTCAACTCTTAAGTGGTCAAAGAATCATGAACATTTTTTTTTTGGCATGGAAGGACAGCCATCTCTGTTGATAAGGTATTCTAAATGACAGTATGCTGTAACTACATACAGAGCCATCCCTACCCATACAGTATTCTACATGACAGAACACTGTACCGAAGTACAGTGCCTTGTCTACCAATAGGTATTCTACATAAGCTGTAGGTGTCATCATGGGGTTTGTTTTACATTTCTGGTGCAGGATGTCCATTGTCACAGTACTTGTTATGATTTCCCTTGGTTTGTACATGTGGGTCAGCTGCAACTGTTTATTTAACAATCACTGGGACTGAATATAAGGCCCCAGTTGGTTTCTGCTTCAGTTATACACTGGCGAGTGGTTTAACTAGGATAAGCTATCCAGCTAGAAAGGGTACATATTGGTTCAGAGGAACGTCAAATTGTTCTTATCTGAAACTGTACTATAAAAATTTAGTAATTATGTTTTGCTTGACAGTTTTTCTTCTTTCATAATGAAGCTCTGTATTTATAAGCAAAACTTCACGTATTTAGCTAACTCATCATTTGCCACGTTCATATTTATTCATTATTATGTGGGTTTTCTTTGAATATTTTGCTTAGACAATGAGCCACAATTCAGAGAGACATGTACGGGTATAGGCTCCAAAACATGTTCTAAGTAGTTACCCGCCGAAGACCCTTTATTTTATTTGGGCTACTACAGCATATGTCAAAATTCTACAGAAGAATGTGTGCAATATGGACAATAGTACTTCTATATGCATATAGGTTAGACAGTGACAGGTTAGCTTATGGAGAGTAAAGAGTTCCGACTGCGGAATATGGTAATGACTACTATGAAGTGGTTCAGGACAAAAAGATACAAATACAATAACAGTATGTTCCTGGAGTACAGCCTTCCCTAGCCACAAGGTATTCTATATGACAGTGTACTATACCTAAGTACAGAGCCTTGTCTACCACAAGGTATTCAACACTACACTGTCCCTAAGTGCAGAGCCTTGCGTGCTACAGGTATTCCGCATGATAGTATGTTCCTGAAGCACAGAGCCTTCCCTACCCATAAGGTAATCTACATGACAGTACGCTTCAACTATACAGCCATTCCTACCCATATGGTATTCTACATGACAATATAGTGGTCACCCTCTTATAAGTCCACCCCAAATGCAGCCAGAAAGTGGCCTTATAAGTGGGGTGGCCTCTCTTGAAGGGGAGAATATAATGGAAATACCATACTTTCTGCACAAGAATGCTGGAATTTCAAGAGGGATGGCCTCTGGTGAGACGGGCTTATAAGAGGGAGGCCACTGTACTCTGCAACTATACAGCAATTCCTATCCATATGGTATTCTACATGACAGTATGCGGTACCTACACAGACATTCCTATCCATATGGTATTCTACAGGACAGTATGGTGTACCCAGGCACAGAGCCTTCTCTACCCATAAAATACAGTTCTGCTCAAAAGTTTTGCACCCAGTCTCCAATGGTCCCATGGTGATCCACACGAGCGGCTCCTCAGAGGCGCCTTTGCCTGAGGGACTGCCATAGGGTAGGTGCCGAGAATAATTTTATTTTTTATTCACACTGCAGTCTGTTGGTGCAAGCCTGTAGTCCACCCAGGTATGATGCAAGAATTTTAAATTAGGCAGAAGCACTAGCATGCGCCCCACAAGAGGGTCTGGTGTAAGAACTTCCACTGGCACTGCATTCAAAGTGGCAGCATGCTGTTGCAAACAGATTTTTAAAAAATGATTAATTTCAAGTGTAACCAAGTGACTAAAAATAAGGTCGTGACCCAGTTACCATCCCAACTTTGGTCTCATTTTGAGACATAATCCCATCAAATTTTATGGTTTTGGCAAGTTCTTCACTATGCTTGTACCACTGAGGGGACCGCGGTACACAAATATGGGACAGTTTAGGGCAGCAAATATATCTCACCTTGGACATTGGGTTGTTACAAAACTGACCTTGGATATGGGTTCAAAGTCAGATATGTACAATAATAAATCATTGAACATATAATCCAGCATCCAGAAGCAAATAAGTGGCTGTGTGACCTTGAGAAGTGGGTCAAGGTCACTCATGTTGGAACTTAACTAAGGCCCTATAGAGGACTATCATCATGTACAATCTAAAACCTATGAATGAAAAAAGCTTATAACTTACTGTGGGGATACTGAATTTTACAAAAGTGGCTGTGTGACTTTGGAGATTGGGTCAAGGTCACTCATGTTCAAACTTCACCTTAGCCTGATAGAAACAATGATGATGTGCAATATGAAATCCCCATAGCTTGAAAACTTCTCAAGTCATCAGGCCAACACTAAATTTACTAGTTTTGCTCTGTGACATTGGGAATTGGGTCAAGGTCACCCATTTTAGAACCTGACCTAGCCCCTACAGGGAACTATAATCTTGTGCAATATGTAAGCTCTAATTCAAAAGATTCTCAAGTTATCATGTGAACACCAAATTAACTGTGGCTCTATGATCTTGGGAATTGGGTCAAGGTCACTAATCTTTGCATTTGCCCTAGCTCCTACAGAGGACAATAGTCCTGTATAATATGAAAGCCTTAGCTCAAAAACTTCTCAAGTTCTCATGCAGACACCAAATTTATTAATGTAGGTTTGTGAGCTTGGGAATTGGGTCAATGTCACCCATTGTAAACCATAAGGTAGCCCTTATAGAGGACTAGAATCTTGTGTAATATGGAAGCCCTAGCGCAAAAACGTCTCAAGTTATCATGTGGAAACGATCTTGACGGATGCACGAAACCTGCGATCACTATAGGGTACTCGCCTTGAGTGGTCCCTTAATTAGCACACAGAAAGTGAGTTCACCTGACCCTGAGAATGGATCCACATATCAACAGATGGCAGCACTCTTGATATTTCTCATCTCCCGAGAACCCTTATGCAGATCAAATTGCCACAAGCCTCTTTTGAAGTTTCGCCTGGACTTATCTGAACTTCATACTCAAGTGTGCCGTTCAATGCAATTAAAACTTCATTTCTGTTTAAAATTCTAAAGCTGCATGCGGAAGAATAATATCACTGCTACAGTGTAAAGAAATCTTGACCAAAGGATCATTTTACACTAGAGTATGCAATGTGTATGACATTCAAAGTGGCTCAAAAATAGGTCAAGGTCATCCACTTTTAATAGGCTTCTGAAGCCTCATAGGCACAGCTGGTGTAAATTTGGTACACTTGACTTGAATCTGTCAAGAGATAGAGCAGTGACCCCATGTTTTGCACGTCATCCATAAAAGTAGGTCAAGATTATCCAATTTCAATAGGCTTCTGAAGCCTCTAAAGGAGCATTGTTGGTATAAATTTGGTGAAAAAAATTTCAATCTGTCAAGAGTTTCAATGGCAACAAAGTATGGATGGACAACAACGGTAATGACAAGACCTCTTTAGTCGTAGGCCCGCAAGGTACAAACCAACAACACTTTAAAGCAACACCTGCCCTGTAAATATCGAGATCTGAGTGGAGTTAGGCATAATGGCCATATTTGAATACTAGGAGCTCCTGCTATCTATCCTTTTTTTCCCTTGGGCAGAAAAACCACTGACCTTTAGAGGTCACATGCAAAATCAAAAAGATGTGCAATCACAATCACTACAATTTGAATTGAACATGACTACAATCAGATGAAAATTGGTTCAGCTACAGCTGCCTATTTTCAGACCTTGACCGTTGCTTTTTAGAAGTCAAATGTAAATAAACACAAAGTACATTGTTACAATTTCTACAATTATCGCCCAGGATTGAAATCAGATAAAAATTGGCCAAATTCTGACAAGATGGACATTTCTGATAGCTAAACTAGAACAGCTGTCGCCGACAAGACTGGAAACCCCCCACTCGACTATTCATTGGTCTCTGCATGGAGACCACCGCATTGGCAGTTTGACATGGCTGGTGAATCATGAGATATTTTGCTTGCAAGGATTCTGCTACAGACCCAACTTTACATGATTATTGCTTCTTACCAAAGGGTATGTCATTACTGCTTCGTACAGAAGGGGATGTGATGAAACAGGAAGGTAGGAGGGAAGGAAGGAAGGAATGAAGGAAGGAAGGAAGGAAGGAAGGAAGGAAGGAAGGAAGGAAGGAAGGAAGGAAGGAAGGAAGGAAGGAAGGAAGGAAGGAAGGAAGGAAGAACATTGACTAAGTCAAATTCACAAAAAAATCACAAATGAAGGAAAATTAAAATTCTGCCTTCATGCATGTCCACATATTGTGGCCAACTGAGTGACCCAGCCCTGTTTCATTAGATGCTTTTGGGTGAAGCTGTAGTTCATAGTCCAGCATATAATCAATTTCTAGTATGGTGACTGGCAACCTCCTCTCTAAGATGATGACTAGCTTTGATGAAAGTGTCACCCAAATACTTGACACAGTGACCTGGTTATCGTCACAGATGCCAACTGTGACCTTGGCCTATAAACTTTGAGGTCAATGTTGTTTCATGACACAAGCTCCTGATAAACAACAGTGAAGTACAAGGCTTTTCCATAGATGGACGGACATGATGAAACTAGTATACCCAGCCACACAATGACATACCCTTTTGTTAAAAGCAATAATCACGAAAACTTGGAAGAACATTTCGGGTCCACACAAGAATATGTCTACCAAGAAATGGCCCCTGTGACCTTGACCTACATAGGTCAAGGTCACCGTTGCCTCATGACATAGCATATAGTGGAAGACAATAAGCATACAAAGTTTTAAGATGTGATTATTAATGAAGGCGTTATGGTTTGGACAAGGGTTTGGTGACAGATGCCAGCTGTGACCTTGACCTATAAGCCTCAAGGTCAATGTTGTTTCATGACACAACCTCAAGTGATAAACAACAGTACTGTATGGTTGGAGCAAGATCCATGAAATAATAAAGGCGTCATGGCCTGGATAAGGTGTTTCCACAGATGGACGGACAAACAGACTCACAGATGGACATGGCGAATGATATACCCTTTTGCAAGAAGCAATAATCATGTCAAGTTGGAGGAAAATTTTGGGTCCACACAAGAATGTCTACCGACAAATGGCCACTGTTATATACATGTACAATATAATCAAGTGCAATTTTGAGCTGGTGGCTCAATTCCCTTTGCCATTGATGTCCAAGCTGCACCCTGTCATTACAAAATCACCTTTCAAATTAACAGGCATGGTGACCTCACAAAAATAGGTCAAGGTCACTGATATTACATAACATTCTAGCATTGGACATGGTCTACATATTCTATAAATTTGGCAAGTCTAACCCAATTACTTTTAATGAATGTGGGTATGCCTGCTTTGTTTTTATTTTAGAGGTCACAGAGTTAGCCTGCTTTATTGGGGCAACTGTAAGGCAGCTTGTAAACAAAGTGTTGACCTAAATTGATACGACTCATTTCATTGTACTGTCTGTACACACGTCGGAGTTGATCTAAAAAGATCAAAGACAGGTCTCACTCAATGCACTGGGATGTGCGACTAATTGGAAAACTCGGGAACAAATTGGAGATTTCTTTGTCTATATATATGTAGCAACTATTTTCCTGACTGGAGAGAGAATTCTGAAGATCTTGCAGAAGCTGTGTGACATCAAGCCATTGGGACTATGAGCCATTGTTATTGCCAGCGAGATAGATACCCATTTTTACATTGTACCTGTGGAGTGTGGACAGTGTTTTTGAGTGGACTGGTATATGTGGTGTTAATTGTACCACATTGGAAACAAACTGCACCTCTGTGGGATTTGTACCAGATCATTTGGCAGCTGTCGTAGGTCTTGGGACTGTGGGACAGTATGTGCAGATAATCTTGCCAGGGATTAGGATTTACCCCAAGACTGTTTAACTATTGAAATACCAGCAGAGATAAGTTTACCTACTTTGTTCTGATTTTGATTGTTAATATATTTTTACAGTTAAAGTTATATCATTGTTGTTATTCTTTGTCGAGTTCTGCTAATATTAAAAAAGGTGGGCATCATAACACTTTTCTAGATACGGAATTTAATTTCTTAATGCACATTTTGGCTCAAATTTTCCGCCAAACTACAGGTGGCGCCACTAGTATCATAAGCAACTTAGACTTTGACCTCCCCCACAATCCCACCAAATTTCATGAAGATCTGCCCACCCCACAATCCCACCAAATCTCATGAAGATATGCCCAAACTTAGAGATGCTTGAGTTCACAAGATTTTCACATTTTGATCCTTAAACTGCATATTATAGGTGGCGCCACCAATATCAAAAGGGAGCTAGATTTTCATATATCCCAGAAGTCCTGAAAAGTTATTGGGCTAAGTTGAAAACTGTGGACGGTATCGTGCTAACGAGTAAAAGTTTACGGACAGACAGACATGACTGGTCACATAAGCTCAGTGACCTTCGGTCAGCATAGCTAAAAAAATACCATATCTCTAGTGATGAGGATTGGTAATGAACCACAGTAACCATACGAAAGCCCTACATATTCCAGTTAAAGACAAAATGTCACTTCAAAGTTTTTCATCATGTTCATCTCTAATGATGACCACTTTAAAAAATCCACCCAAGTATGAAAGCCCCATCTAGTCTAGAGTGAATTAATGCTTCTTTCAAGTTTTTGATTGTCAGATGGATGGACAGACAGATGGAAAGCGGGTGCTTAGTCTCGCCAACAGCTGATGGCAAAACAATAAATGAACACAGAGAGTTTCAATCAAGTTTTAAACTGTTTTTATTGGAAACCCAGAGCGGAGATGTAAGCACCACATTCAATGCTGTCGCTTCTACACAGAAAACTGGAGGCCTTGTGTACTCCACTTCAAGTTTGACAAGCTTACCATTGTGCAGAATGATCCCAACATGTTTTGACCATGATTTGCTTACCAGCAAGTAACAAGTCTGACCCTGCAATACCTTGTAATGTGTTGATCCATCAATTTTACACAATTTAATTGACATCTCTGTTTTTAACTAGTATGCGGATACTCAAAATAAACGAAGAGACTGGGCACTTTTTTTTGTCACCCTCAGCTCAGTCACTCATAATGTCACAGTTTGGGGCACTTTGGCTGATTTTGCAACTGGCAAATTTACTCCTCATCAAACCGATGATGCTAGCTAAACCATCCATAGTTTTACAGCTGTTGGCACAAGTGGCCAACTTACAACAGGCAAATTCTCTCAACAATTCCAGGATTCTAAAATCCATATTCTTACCTCAGTTCTCATATTGTTTTCACCTCATTAACATCACCATTGCATCATATGTAAATCTCCCATCTTCACCTTAATCTTTGTTCAGCTTAATTCTGGATCTGAAATTTCCTCCTCAGGCTAAATTATGTAATATAAAATTTATGAGTCTACAAAGCATTTTTTCAAAAATGCAACATTTTTTCACTTGGAAAAATTGCCGCTATCGGGTTATATAAATGACATTCAGAAATGGTCCTGGAGTATGAATATAAATGAACGCGTTTCTTTCACAAGCTTATCAAAGATGGCGCCACTGAGAAAAGACTCCCTTTAACCTTTGACTTCCATCTGACAAAATACCCGTCTAAGATTACACTACTCTCTCATTCCTACAATCTTTATCTTTAGTGTCTCATCGACGGAAATGATGCCACAAGTTTCTACAAGTTACCTTTTTTTTTGTGAGAAGAAAACTAAATCATATTCCATAGAAAAATGTCTACTATTTAATTTGAAGAGCACATTTTCTGCACACATATATTTTTGCAATCTATCGGGCTTAGAGTTCATTTCAGTTGCATCAGTTTACATTTGTCCCTGGGATCAGGACATTGAAACTCGGGTCACTCTGTGACTTCTCCAACAACTGAAAATACTGGTTATGAGATATTATAAGCAGATATTCATCATGCTTAACATTACCTTTATTGAAGTTCCAAACAGTTCCCAACACAAACAGAAGTAATTTAAAAGCATGAAGCAATGCATTTAACAATGGAATATGTTTCTTTTTCTTTTGTGAAGGAACGCCCTACGTACAAAAGATAGCAATGGTATGATAAGGAATATGATCGTGTGGTAACCGCAGTCACATGGTCCAGAACTTATTTCTAACACAGGTACAAGAATAACAAAGTACTAAATGAAATTCCTACAGTCAAACAAGTACAAAGCATTAAAATATTCAGACAGCTTCTACGTACAAAATTACATGTTCACACCTGGCATGCTAAACAAATTAATGATTGTCCCCGATCCCTCACATGCTAAACAATTAATACATGCTCCCCCTGCCTTGATTACTATTTCACAACTGAGCCCTCCTTGCCTTCAACATTGAGGGCCTCTTGCTGAAATTTAAAAATTACATGGTCTGTGAATCACATTTGCCCTTCCTGGGTTTTGTATCTTGCTCTGCAACATTCTGGGACTATTTACACAAAATCAAAATTTCAATCCTCGGAAGATATATACATACACGGGATCTACATCTTCTGCAAGCTCATCTTTTATGTCTTATGCATCTCATATTTTGGTAATTATTATTTTTTTCTCAACTTTTCGTTTTTTCAGCAACTGACTATGGCAGTATTCATGGTCTTGCTTATGACTTTATGATCGATTTTCCTCCCTAACAAGTGCTGGAAAATGTGTGAACAACTTTCTCAAAGTAACACATCTCACACACACACACATTGAATTTCAAGAGAAATTTTCAAGCACTTTTGTATAAATTTGTAGACATTAAACTAGGTCAGACATATCTTATCAGTTGACAATGTAATTATCTGGGGCTGTTTCTTTGTAAAAATAACCAGACTTGTTTCAATACATAAAATAAATGTAATACCTACCACTGACTTTGCGACCTTTGTTATCAAACACAATTCTCTTCCCAAAGCCGGTCATTCCTTTATGTACACAAACACTATTTAATGTGTATCATAAATTGTTTTCCACAACAAAGTACACCCAAATGCACAGGGTCATCATTTCAATACTTGAATGAATTTTACCCACTGTCCAAGTCTGTCTACATGCCGAAAGATTTCCGAATCACAATGGTGAACATAAAATACCCATCCCAAGTTGCTCTATATAAAACTACATGAATAATCGTAAATATACACTTTCGGTATAACATAAAATTGCAGCTATTACCAGACTTGAATCCTGGTCACAAATCATTTCAGAACATGGAGAAACAAAATAAAAAGATTAACATAAATGTAGCAGTAGGCAATCTTGATTTCAGGACTTTGGAGAAACCAAACACATTAATTAACATAAATGAAGCAGTAGGCGATCTTGATGGAAGTGCGTCCAATCATCTTGCACCCTTGTGACATCATTTCTCGGTCTAGTCCAGTTGCAAAGGATGCCTCAAGATTTTTTGTTTACAAATTTCATGCTAAGTCAATTAAAAGCAAAATTTCTTTGTTGGTGTGAACTTCAGGGATATATGAGTTTCATGGTTTAGAGAAGGGAATTTGCTTGGGGTGTCGGACTCTAGCGATCAGTAGCACACAGTTGCTAAGTCGTCCACCACGCTTCAGGGGTTCCTCCATCTTGATGGTAACTCTCCCATCCAGTTTGTTCTCATACACCTGGAAGCAAGATTAAGACTCTTACTATCCACAGACAAACATAGCTATGCATGTATTTCCCATTTCTTCCCAGACTGGAATTTTAACCCTTTCCCCCTTGAATTAAGACCGAGTCAACAGCTTTCCTTTGTGCCCAACCTATGCCAAGGAAAGCTGTTGACCTGCGGCACGCTATCTTGGTAGGTCTCATCAACAATTCTCACTCAAATTGCTTTTCATAACTGTTGAAATTTGTTGAATACACTGAAGCAGATAACATTTGACCACCAGTCGGTCTTGGCTGCTTTAAGGGGAAAGGGTTGATAAAGTCCTTATGACACATATCTCAATCAAACATTTTGTACTAACACATATCTCAACCTCTGAAATTTTCTAAAAACACAAATTACATTATTCTATAAAGCTTTGGAACTTCAGATGGGCTTTAATGTGAGTTTCCACATTCATAAAACACCTGTTGGTATATTCTGGGTCCTGTCCTGCAAATGTGGAATTTGTCAATTAGTCTGTTGCACTAGCTTTTTTTTTTCTTTTTTAAATCAACAGGGAGGTAAGGGGCCTGAATCCTTGTTACAAGAATTTGCATCACTTACTGCAAAGCCTTTCGGAATCTGGTCACTGGCCAAATGAACGACGTGTCCATTGCAGCATAGAACATTAGCAGCTTCATCCTCGTCCACTGTGATAAACTTGTATCCGTATCCGCCAAGATTCTTCATTTCCTGTGAATGATTAAACACAAAATTAAAACGGTGATATGGGAAAAAAACATGTCCCCTATTTAAATCACTTGTCAAACATGTACAAAAATGGGCCTTTAACTCTTTCTTCCTAGAACTAAGACTAATTTAATGAATGGAGTGAACAGCTTTGCTTGGCATGGTTTACACACTAAGTGCCTAAACTATGCCAAGGGAAGCTGTTGTTCTGGGGTGTGTTATCTTGATATTTTCATTCAAAATGTTCTTTTTCATCACTGCTAAAACTAAACAGAAACATTGGCACACACATTTAATCACCAGCTGGTTTGTTGTGTAAACATCGTCTGTTTTTGCATTTCAGCAATATCACTAGAATCAGCTATTTGAAGTAGTGATTTCTCTTTTTTACCCTGATGATGAACTCAATGGACACCATCATCAGCACAACAAAGATGGCCAACATTCAATGTTATTGCAAAATCACCTTCTTACAAGGGGACGTTAAACAGAATAGAAAAAGATTCGGTGGAAACCCAGGATCCACCAGGTTATGTCAGAATCCATCTTTTAATACGGCATCTCATTAAAAATGGCACACTGTACAGTCTAATTCCACATTTTACAGAATCCAGCAAATCAGGAGGGAGGGAGGGAGGGAGAGAGAGATACAGACAGACAGAAGCCACTGGGTAAAAATGCCTATTGCACAATTGGTTGCCTCTCAGACCAGGCCTACTTTTTTTCTCCATCGACCATCACAGGCCCCTGCCCATTAAAAATCAACGAAATAAGTCTGCTAAGCAGGCAAACAGGCAAAGAGCTAACCTTGAAGGTATCCTGTGCAGCTTTTGAACTGCTGATGGCCAACAAATCTGGACCTGCCATTGTGATGTAGTCCTTCAGGTGGTTGGCTGGTGGGTGCACCTTGACCATTGTGGTGGGGTATTCTGGGAAGGCTCCAGCAACCACTCCTGCTCCCAAGGCATTGGTCCTTTTCGAAATGCCCACAAAAATCTCTCGACCTAAAAATAGAAGATATAGCCATGATAATTCTAGTGGCACTGAAATATTCTACACAGAGCTGTAATTACTCATCTGGTACTATCAAGTTTAACATAGAACTGTAATTACTGTACTGGCATCGTAATGTTCAAAACAGAACTGTGATTACTACAGTGGCACTATAAGGTATAATATAGAATGTGATTACTATAATGGCACTGTGATGTTTGACATAGAACTGTGATGTGATTACTATATTGGCACAGTAAATGTTCAACATTGAACCATGATTACTATAGTGCTTTCTGTTCAACATAGAACTGTAATTACTATAGTGGCACTGTGATGTTTGACACAGAACTGTGGTTACTATAGTGGCACTGTAGTGTTCAACATAGAACTGATTACTCTAGTGGCACTTCAGAGACCGATCTAGGCCTTCAAAATGTATAGCCAAATCCATAAATAAAACAGTAATCACTGCAGAGTTCAACCTGACTCTTGTATAATTCACCTTAAAATGTATTAGCCATATGCAAATTTCTTTAGCCAAATGAATGAAACATTAGCATTTGGCTAACTGGCTAATGGTACCAGCAGTCCCTGGTACTTTCTGATCAACATAGAGTTACTCTTGTGGCCCTGTAATGTCAACCTTCAACTGTGACCCCTGCATCTGTTGTTACACCAGTAGTCACATTTGGCAGTGAAACACGTATCCAGATGTGCATCAAATACATACAAAATGATATACAGTGTTTTAATGTACATACTTGTGTTGAAAACAAGAATGCTGTAGTATTTCAGTTTATTGCCAGCTAAAAAAGTGAGAGATCACATCATAACTGCAGCTGGACTGACTGCTGTTATGAGAAGCCAGACAGGGTGGGTTGAGTAGGGCTTTGCTGAAGTGGTCATATATATATGTATATATATATACACACACACACACTGAGCATCCTTAAAGTGCACATCAGTTTTTACATACTGTATGTTCATACCTGCATACCAGGGAGCCTGTACAGTTAAACACACTGCTGCAACAGATAACTTCTATATGTTTACTTAATCTTTGTGCTTCCTTCACTTTGTTACCTCAGATCCTTTTGCTCATATACCTAGTACTACACGTATTTAAATTCACCAACTGTAGGGGCAAAAAAAAAAAGTCTTTCCTTGATTGCACTTATTTATTCATGTATTCTACAGCTGAGCCTGGACAACCACTGCACTATCACAAGGAACGTTACATTTTAATACTGATAATGGGGTCCATG
Source organism: Hermodice carunculata (assembly GCA_964020975.1). Classification (NCBI taxonomy): domain Eukaryota; kingdom Metazoa; phylum Annelida; class Polychaeta; order Eunicida; family Amphinomidae; genus Hermodice; species Hermodice carunculata. The sequence goes on from OZ026625.1 coordinate 37,848,054, forward strand.
GGGTCGACCATTCTACAGCAAAATTGTCTTGTAACCAGGGCACATTTAACATGGCAGTAACAGGAAAAGCACTTCAGTGGAAGCCAAGGGACCGACCATGTTATATCATAATCTACTGCTTAATGAGGGACCTCATCAAAAGATAACTCTGTCTTCCAAACCCATTGGAGAGGTCTGTAAATTCTTTTTTACCACTACCTGTCTGCACTGAGTGAACACTTCAGATCATGGTTTTTTTTTTTTTTTTTTTTTTTTTTTGTGGAAGATCAGGTGACCTTAAAAGCTGAACAGAACAGATTCATGTTTCTAGCCAGGTTTCACTGTTATTTCACTGCTATTCCACTCCTGGCTAGCAAAGCAGATGAGCTGCTCAAATAATTAATCCCTGGAACAGAAGTTCTTTTTGATTCCAGGTAGTAGCGTGTAGCATTTCCAAGGAAGGCTATTATACACAAGTATACAGCCTGCAAAATCCCAGGAAATTGCCATTCACAGCACAGATCGTGCACATGCAATCCAACGGCTCCACTTTCCAGAGACCACTTCAATTAAAGACCAAGTCTGCCCTGTCCTGCTATTTTTTTTTTCATTTTGTTTGACCTCCACTGAGAGACCAGTTGCATCATGTGACCACTTGTGGACCCACCCTGGGGTGGTCTGTCAAATGACGGACCACTGTACCACAATCACATTCAATAAGAAAGAGATTCCTTACACTTAACCCATCCTTTAACCCATACCTAGTTAAACTGGCCAAATTCGGCTGGTGGTCAAATAGCGTCTGCTTCAGTGTTTTCAACTTATTTCCTCAGTAATGAAAACAATTTGACCGAGAATTGTAGATGAGACCTATCAAGATTACATGCCCCGGGTCAACAGCTTTCCTTGGCACGACGTGGGCACTGCCTAGCCCGTGCCAAGGAAAGCTATTGACTCAGTCTTTGTTCAAAGAAGAGAGTGTTGAAGACCACCCTTTTTCTGCCTGAGTGGTCTTAAATTACTGTCTTTGAAGTCATTTAAGAAAGTCCTGGTTTGGGTCTGAGTCATGGTTGCTGCAAGGAACTTGATCACTATCACCTTGGCCATTGGCAGCATGCAAGTCCTGTTGCACTGTAGTCTGTAACTATGGTAACCAAAGAAATTGAGCCTGCTGTTTCAGTACTAAAACAGTGAGTCTGTATTCACTGGGCAGACCATTACATGTGGTGTGGAGAAAACATAGACAGGTCTGTTTAGCAGGCAACTATGCATGTTGGTGCTACATGTAGAATGAAAACTCTACGGAGAGTTTGAACATACAATCTACATATCAAATGCTGGAAAGCAGGAAGAAAATGAGAAAAGAAAATTAACTTCACAGACAAAAGAAAAGTGTCTTCAATTGCTGGTGTCCCTAAATCACAGGTTTCAGCATATCTTTCTGTTTTATCATGTGAGCAATCCTAAGCTACATGTACACTGCATTGACACAAGATAAAATTTTTGTGACCAGACAGCAAGCTTATGGACAGATAATATTTCTTTCTTGGCAGCAATCCCGAGGTTTGTGAACAGAAATCAAAAAGCCCCATAGCCTTCCGTTGGTTGTCAAGCTTTTCATCAAAGGCAACTGGGGACTATGACATGTGACCCTAACCTTGGACAAATCGATCCAATAATCCAACGACTACTTCTCAATGTTGCCGAAAGCAGACGGAACATAAACTATTTTCCATTCACTACTCTTCCTAATTGAAGTAGCAGGGAACACACAAACCTTGTGGCAAATGAATCAACATTTCTATTATGCTTTTTATAATGAGAAGAGCCCGCATCAGAACCGAGTCCGTAACCTGGTCAGGACGTAAGCATATCATCTAAGCACATTAATTGTTAACCTGGTATTCACCTAAACATATCAGCCACGCACAGCTGGAAGATAAGTGAAGACCTGTGATCTCGGATCCAAAGCTGGAACAAAAAATTATTATTGCAGGTCTACACGTCCTGCTTGGTAAGCTTGTGTTGGCTTTGTCTCAAGTCTCTGTCAGCTACATGTGTGGGCACTTTCCATGGGCATGCAATCAATTTTTTGTTTGCACCAAACCAATGTTAGACTTTTCCCATTATTTCTATGATCCTATATCTCTGATATTTTTTTTCTTAAAAATTTGTGTAATAAATTTATTAATTTATTTTGGATGACGCTTACACCAAAGCAGACTGGTTATTACATACAACAGGTGCTGCCACTTCATTGCTTCTAGCCCTTGCTAAGATTTATAAAGCCTAACCTCCCCCTTTCACACATACGGGCATTGCAACCAATTTGTGACATGCTGTCATTACTTAGCCGACAACCAGGTGTTTTGAAACCTATGACCTTAGTGGTCACTTGTCACCTATTGTGATAAATGAGGGGTCTGGTTGGGATTGAGGGCAGGGGGAGGCTGATGCAGAGACACTGCCAGGTGCAACTGTAACCTTCACACTGAGGGTGCTGGGGTCTTTGTATCACTCACTCAAGACACTTTGTATTTATCAAAGACTGTGTTACAAAGAAGAGTAAATTTCGGAAACGGCATCACGTTCACAAATCTCACCGTATTTTTCATTTCATGTGGGCTATTGTCTGTAACAAATAGTAGCAGTGGTTACCACAGGGAAGAGAAAAGCACCTCCCACAGGTACACCACAGATCTTTTCATCATTTTCCCCTTTAAACCTGCCACAATTGGCTGCTCGTCAAATGACATCTGCTTCAATGTTTTTAATTAATTTCAACGGTAATGAAAAACAACTGAAAGTAAAATTGTAGATAAAGCCCGTCAAGATAAAATGACCAAGACCAGGTCAATACCTTTCCCTGGCTTGATTTGGGCACTTAGCACCCAAACCAAGCCGAGGAAAATTGTTGACCTGGTCTTAATTCAAGGGGGTTGAGACAGTTGTGTTTCTTTGTTAATTTACCTCTACAGTGGTACCTCCTCTAAAGACCACCTCTCGTGAGAGACTGCATATCTCCTTAAGGCTGCACTTTCACGACAAAATATTCCATTTTCTTATAAAAAAAAACCCTGTATTTTAAGACCATCTGGACTCTGAGACCACTTTCTTGTGGAAGGGGTGGTCTTAAATAGTAGGTTGTACTGTAGTAAAAAAGCAACCTTTGTTGGCAGGTGGGGTGGTCTTAAATGTAATGTAACAATAAAAACTTTTACTTTCATGATAAACTGCCGGGCTTACTTTCGTGATAAACTGTATGGCTGGCTTTCAAGTCTGACGACAGACCTGCAAGAATGTGTAATACTAACAGCATATATATGCATACATTTTTTTCGCACATCACCCAAGCCAGAAGAAGTGCAGGTAAAGTTTCCTCATCAGCCTGCAGTGGCGTGGCTTCTGGCTCACACACCCAGTCTGCCATGCCCTACAACAATGTTACCACTGCTTACACCATAACAGGTGCTTGTTGCCATGGCAATGAGATAGCACCTACATGTACAAGGTATTAGGATGAACTATATTATCATGAGGAATACAGTTGAAGATATAAATGTCTGGGTACTTCAGGTATGCAGACGGGCCTTCCTGAGAGCAGTTTATGTTCAGGTTTTTATTACTCTGTTTTCCTTTGGAAAAAAAAATGCAGAACACTTACTAATTTGACAATTCCATTAGCCACCAACAAACTGCTAAGTTCTGTCAAAATACTAAAACTACCTACAAGTTGTCAAGTACTCAATTTACAGACTGTAAAGCACTCAACTTACACTGTCAAGCATTCAATTTACAGACTGTCAAGCACTCAATTTACACAGTCAAGCACTCAATTTACAGACTGTCAAGTACTCAACTTACATACTGTAAAGCACTCAACTTACACTGTCAAGCACTCAATTTACAGACTGTTAAAGTAGTGTTATGTACTGAACTTACAGACTGTCAGGTATTCAATTTTCAGACCGTCAAGCATTCAATTCTGGCAGACTGTTTTAAAGGACTCAACTCGCTGTATTATCACTATTTTGTTTCCAGTACATTCAGCAAATCTTACTTTAGCTTGGCTATAATTTGGAATCTATGTTTTGATTATTTTCACAGCAGCACCTCGAAAACAATGGCAAATGCAGGATATCTGTGATATTGGGGACAGGTATGCTAAGTAGGAATAATGTAGTAAATTAAGTTATGTAATTATTTCCACACCAGTAGCCAGTTTACTTCTGATACTGGAGTTACACAACATATTGCATGTTCACATTCCGAGGGACCAGGAGGGGAAAAATCAGTAGAGCACGACAATTTGAACAAGTTTGGTAGACTCACGTTGACGAGAGTATACTTGTGTGTCTTTTTTCGCACAAAGTACAGCCCCTCCCAATTTGAAGAGGATCTAGTTATCACTTTTTGAAATGAAGTCAAAAGGGTCAAACTGATGGACAATGATAGTCATTTCTGTGAAAACATCAATTCAGATCTGCTACATCCTACAATTTTTAACCCATTCCTGGTCTGAGTACAATAGCTTTGCTTGGTGCATTGTGCTCAACCCAGACCAAGGAGAGCTACTGATCTGAGGCGTGCCATCATGAATGGTCTAACATACACATCTCAGGAACAAGGTTTTCTAAGAAAGCAATGAGAAACTTCAGTAATTTCTAGTGATGAGAAATGTAAGTAAAACCCATGAGGCAGATGACAAGTTACGTCTGGGTGCTTTTGGGCAATTTGAGGGGGAAAGGTTAGCATTGATACAAAGAATGAACAAACTCTGAAAGCTGCTAACTCCCAACTTGGCACTGGAAGGGTTAGTTAGTGTAACTACACAGAGCATCGCAAGGGTTAATGTGACTACACAGAGAACTGCACAGGGTTAATGTGACTAACCAGTCACACCAAGGTCCTCACATGCAAGAAAGACTGCCAGACCAAAGGACAATGGCGCAGCGTGGCCCCTCCCTGCAACATCCTAAAATCATACAACACTCCCAGTTTCGGTTCCAAAAGATGCTGGCCTGCTTTTTTCAACAGAAAATGCTGAAGCTCTACTGCCGTTGCTTCACAGTGAAAATATTCTCCCTAGCAACTGTTCCCATAAATCACGGAGGCCTGGGTCTGCATGGTTCCTATTTCAGCCTCTTTATACACATGGCATTCAGTCAACAGAGGATGCCTACTTGTAAATAAGTGCATATTCCCGTTAGTGCTGTTCTCGGAACTCTATTGTCAAGGCATCTATTTCTTCATCTGATACATATCCTCAAACAAGGACATATGGCACCATGACGGCAGACTGGCCAATCTTATACAAGCTCTACATTCACTTTTCAATTTTTTCTCCCCCCTCCCCATATGCAATTCAATTTCCCCCATCAAACCTTCAGAATATATTGCAGGAGCTTCTGCATTAAATTTTGTTTTTCTCAAACAGAGAAAAAAATCCTTCGCACTGAATTGCTAATAAATGTGATCTTCGTTTTATTGTTAAAATTCTGCTCAGTTGACCAGGCCAGGACTAGGGTTTAAAAATTCTACATTTTCTTGAAAATATTTAAATTTTCTTCTTTTTTCATATAACAAAAGTAAGTTACTGGATTTGGGCAGCCATTTACTACTTTTGCCAGTGTAAATGCCAGCATGCATGAATCACCTGCAGTGTAAATGCAACCGTGACCGTCAATTCAAAAAGGACTGTGGCCAGGTCACGCACACACAGTAGACCCCCATAAGTAACCAGGTAAGCCAGTGGGGTCTCTCTCTCTCTCTCTCTCTCTCTCTCTCTCTCTCTCTCTCTCTCTTTCTAGTAAGACCACTTTATGCCTAAACATGATATCATGTTTACTTTTCTGCCACACCAGGGCTGACTTTGTCAGAGGGGCACCATTGGATGTGGTTCTGTGTCGAGCATTGACCTAAATACTGATGCACCCTATATTATGATAAAATAACTTAGCATTTTTTTTCCAGTTAACCTCATGAACTGTGCTGTTTATCAAAAGGATTCACAGAAGTCCAACAGGTTCAACATGCTTAAATACTTGTATGTGGTCATCACAGCCCCGTTCACATGTTTGTGTAGCATAAACATGTCATAGTTCTCCTATTCATGTGCTTGTACCCACTTGTTTAATCTCTTTCAATACATAATAATTTGATGGTTCAGTCAAAAACAGAAGACAAATTGGGACAGGTGTCTCAGATTTCTTACACACACACACCCACACTGTAATTTTAGTCATTGTTGACTCATCAATGCAGGAAATTGTCAGAACCAAACCGATATTAATAGTCTGTTTTGTCCATAGATGGCAGCACTTGTTGTAAAAGATCCTGTTCAAAGGGCTCAACAGTCTGTCTGTGTCTGGAACTCGCTCATCAATGTTGACACAAGTAGCAAGCCATATGAGATTCTTCAGATGACTTCCCAGTTTTGCTAGTGAGCATGCTTTAGGCAGGGATAAGAATGCTTGTTTTGCTGGAAAACTCTCAAATGAGCTGGAAAAACACTGAAATCAAAGTGTCTAACAAGGAAAAGAAGCAGTATATTTGAACCAAAATATCTCTGAAAATCCTCTGGTCAGCTGACAATTCCCACCTCTGTTTTAGGGGTTTGATAGACAGCCGAACTACTCAGCTGTACAAAGAGAGTAAAAGCAAAAATTAGATTTGTGTCAAAAAGACAAACTGGACGAAAAACTTCTTGGCTGGCGCACAGACATACAGTTATATTCTAAGAGATGTACATGCCTATATATATCTTTCTACTGTTTATATATCTGGGTTGCAGGTCAACTAAAAAGGTATCTTTCTCAAAAATAAATTATTATTTTTTTCAAAAGAACCCCCTGGTTATGTAGTCTTTTCATATTAGCATCTTTAGTAGCCACAAAAAATGTCCTAAGATTTTCTACCTATATATGTTTTGAACCTTTTCATTTTTAGAAAAAAAAAAAATATAGACATCAGCTTTTAAGATTAATGACCACGATTCTTCCTATTTATATACTATTTTACATATTTACAGAATCACCTCTTTAATTTTCCAGGCCTGGTGACCTAACAAAAATAGGTCAAGGTCACTGATATTACATAACATATTAGCACTGGCCATGATCTACAAATCCTCTGAATCTGGCATGTCTGATCAATTATGAAATACGGAATTTTACATCTTTCACCGCATTTTGGCTCATAATTAATTGTCTTCAAGCTATAGTTGGTGCCACTAGTATCATAAGCATCTGAGATTTTCACCTGCAAAATCCCACTAAATTTCATGAACATCTATCAAACATTAAGTGTGGTAGAGTGCTCACCAGATTTTCACATTTTGACCCATATATTACATAATACTATGGGTGGTGCCAACATCGGGACTCAACCTAGATTTTCATACACTTGACAAGTCCTGAAAGTTACTTGGGGCTATCTCGTTAAGTGGACTGTATCGCACTCACAAGCAAAAGTTTACAGATGGAATGATTGAGCTGCACGGACGAACAGACATGAGTGATGGCATGAGCTCTGCGACCTTTGCAGTGTTTCCGTTTACCCCCAAATGGGGGTAAATTACCCTTTCAAAACCTGAAATACCCTCTGAGAAAATTCTAAAGGGTCACAACTCTTGTTAATTTACATGTAAAATAGGTAAAAATCTAGCCTTCCACCCTGAATTTCCCATTTTGTGACCCCCTAAAAAAAACTCCTACTTAAGGCAAATTACAATGTCTCACTGCTATCAAAGTACAGTACAGGCTTCAGTGTTCATCTTTCTTCTGTAAGTAGGTAAGTTCTACAGTATTTTGGTCGCTGATCTTTCAAATGACTTAGAGCTATGTTGATGCCAACCAGCTAGTGTTTCTTACTTTGGCCAAGCTAAGACCTAATGCTGAGGTGGACCAGAATGAAGATGGGAATTTGCATTTTGAATATTTCCTCTCATTATCAGACTTCACCCCAAAATTTGAAAGCAGAAAGCTGGTAAATAGGATAATATCTAGCATCTTTTTTTTGGACAAATTTGTATTTATATTTAATTGAATTAACGTACTTCTTGATGAAAAACGTGAAATGTGTTAAAAAGTAGAACAACGGTGAGGAAAAGGTGAAAGGTGGGCACCTTGGAGCTTTCCATGTGAGGATAACACACCAGTATCCATCATGATCACAAACTGATAACATTTACCCCATTATGGCCATCATCCTCATAATTTTGCCCAATGCAAGCTAAAACAAAAAGTGGGTCATATTGGCTGTCCGCTGGCCCACATCAAGTGTATCAATTTCCGCAGCTTATATGGACATGATACACACTGATAACTGTCAGTTTTTCTACTTTCAGACTTTTCCCCTTTTTTTGGTACGAAATCTTTGAAGTTTAAGTTGACACAGCATAAACAAAAAGCTTCTGTTAAGTATCAAAAATAAATTCAGAATTTAGTTATTAGATGAAGGAAAGTGGCAGATAATACAAAAAAAACAGAAACAAAAACAAAAAAAAACAAACCCTGGGATAACTGTAGGATGACTCAGTGGCAGCTCTACTTTATGTACCATGTGCATCCCTGAAAATCCACTACTGTCAATTGGGCCAAGTTGTGTGTGACTGAGAATTTTTTTTTTCAACCATAAAACGCAATCTTGAAGGAACTTTTTCACACTTAAACCATACATCAAGCATTTGGCTGACGTATCAAATGCACACAATGTTAACCTGCGTATACAACAGTCAGTGCTTTTCCTAATATGATGCGTCTTACAAAAGGCAATCACCAGTGACTGGTGTCTGCCCTGGGTTTCAGCTGTTACAAGACCAGCCCGCCTGAAAGTCTGCTTGACATTTATTTATTTATTTATCTATCATTTTTTCATTTTAGTACCTTCAAGTCATTCAGATCTTCTGTATTGCATATATAACATTCATATTATCTTGGGAATCGTAACAAATCGTGCAATTTAATTAAACACAAACTCATGTCCCATTCTGAACTCCTTTATTTCTGCAACACCTGATGCCAATGTAATGGCATGCAAGTTTTCCCCATTAAAAAGTACCAGAAATTGTCTGGTGTCATGAATAATATTCCATAAAGGGCAACTGAGCCAAAGAGAGCGCTTTACTTAGTCCAGGGCATGTCCTATTGTCTGGGGCATGTAAGTTTTCAGACAGGCCAAGTAGCTTTAGGTAATGTCCAACCTGGAAAAGTAACTTCACCCTTAGGTCAAATGTCACAGAAACATGCATGCCTTACATAATAAACCTATACATACTCAAAAGACAGCAAGTTCTGCAGAACCTGTCTGCACTAAAGATGGAAGTTAAAATTCAAATTTGTTTAAACACAAGCGCCCTGGGCAATCATGTGGCTTTTATAACATTTTGGGTATTACTTATAAAATTATTCAAGATAAATGGTCAAATTTGTGCTATTAAAATCCCAACATATGTATCTTCAAAACTATATCTGTGATCTTTCATAACTGTGTCTGTTTGCTTACAATGGTGATACAAAATCGGAAACTGTTAGTTTTGTGAAATTGATAAAGTTTGTGGGACTCTTCCATTTTGAATACAACAAAGGAACTGCTGATTCCTTAGAAAATCACTGATACAGGTCTGCTCTAGAAAATTTTTAAAGTAAATCTGGCTTTATTTAAAAATCTTTTTTTTTTTTCTTTTTTTTTTTTTGAGAAATATTCATATGAAACAGACATTTGGGAGCATACAACTACTGTAAATTTTATTTTATGTCGCTGTAATTTTGTTTTTGTTTATTTCACTGATGACACAAAACCGTGAAAATAAAAATACAGTGAAACAGAGGTACGTAAGATTCACGAGCACAAAGTAATCATAGTTAAAGTAGGAATAATATCAGTAATCAAGATCCATTAAGGTTAACACAGTCCATTGACTGCCATATTCACATTAAAAGTATTTTGTTTATTTCTTCAGATTCATTTACAAGCAGGGACATGTCACGGTGCATTGACTACCATGTTTACATTAAAGCATTTTGTTTATTCTTCAGATTGATCATTTTTAAGCAGAGACATATGAAACACAATATAAACCAGAAATTAAGATTTGGCTGGACTGTTATGTTTGTCTTGTGTTTCAAATTGAACTAGGGAGACATTATGCCACAGGTGAAATAAAATTTTATGCCCTGATATTTCATGTCAAAATCCATTCTCTTTCAGAAGTCACTTTGGTAGACCCCCCTGCATCACACAAAATATTGAGCATTTCTTATGTATGTATGAAATTTTAAGATAACATTTTGGAAATCATTACTAAGATATGGGGCACATTTTCCAAAACTTGAAATGTTAAAACTGTCCTGATGGCATCTAAAATAACAGAACATCAATAAGTGAAAAGTATAAAGAGGGTTCCCCTGTTGGAAGACCCCTCTGAAGGTAGACCAACCCCTCTAGACAGGCCACTTCTCTGTGCAGGAGAGATGGCATTTCATATTTCTTCCATAAAGAAAGGCTACCCCTCTCATAAGACCAAAATTCAGGGGCACTTACGGTCGCCATATAAGAGGACACCACTGTAGGTCAAAGGTCTATTGGCCTGACCACTTGAATTTGGGGTTAAGCATATTCCCAAAAAAGCTGATTTTCAAAATGGTAGTTCTTTGAAAAATTTGAGCCTGTTCCTGAGATATAACAAAGTTGTCAGAACCCTTCTGTGTCCTTCATGGGCCAGTGGTCTCTGTCTTCGGTGACCACTCCAATGAGAACCTTTGTAACCCTTGAAGCACTGATTTAAGTTTGAGTCAACAGCTTTCCTTGGGGCACTTTGACCACAAAATGCCCCGAGGAAAGCTCTAGACTAAAAGACTATTTTGTGCTTTAGACTAGGCTTGCTTATATTTGAATGAAAGGTATCTTCACGAGGAATTTGAATCTTTTGACCATTATATGTTTAACAGTAATGAGAAAGCAACTATAGCAGTTAATAGCACTTTAAGGGTTAAGATACTGTGCTTAGTACTGTTCGTTTCATTCACACCTCCTACGACAGACCACCTGTCTTGAGAGACTACAATATGATCAACCCTCGGGTTGGCTTTTCCTAAGACATATTTCACTGTACTGTATCTCCCTCTCTATCTAGAGACAATCTAATTAATTCTCCCATATTATCCCTTTCAAGTGTCTGGGGTGCAATTCAATAAAAATTATATCCAATATTATTGTGGTCCTAAATTGGGAACATTTTAGTTGTATTAACTGGTAAATTCATAAAATATATATAATTTTCCAATATTTTAAAACTTTTTTGTCAAAATTTTTTTAAGGGGGGAGGGGGAAGAGCTGTGCTTATGAGAGCAGGGGCACTTAAACAGGATAGTATTATATTTAATTGTGAGAGCCCAATCCACACAGTGAGAGTCCAGTGTTGTGACGACTATCAAGATGAAGACTCCAGTGTTGTGACGACTATCAAGATGAAGCCTCCCTTGTAATGAAGACTATAAGGATGAAGCCTGCAGTGCAGTGAAGACTATCAAGATGAAGATAGTGCTCACCTCTATGGTCTACAGATGACCTGATCCAGCTTGTGTGACATCACCATATGCTGATCCCGGTGCATGCAGTGACAATTACTGTGTTACCATTAAGTATAATTCTGCACTTACAACGTGCTATGACCATGTTTACACAATATTGCAAAACCATTTATTGTACTCCGATACCACCCAATGGTTATCTCAATTGCTATTTTATCAAGGCATTATATCCTGTAAACCTTGCAGCATTACAGCTACATGTTCAAAAGAAAATAAATCCTGCATCAAATACAAAGCTGACATTAGAAATTTTTGATACAAATAGAACTCTGGAATCATGGTACCATGGTCCCTGTATTGAGACCACTAATAGGAGTGCCTACTCTCCCCAGATATTTTATTCAGTATTTTTCAGACTATGTGAAATCCATTGCTGATGTCTTTATTGCTGTGTGTTGTTCCCTATTCGTCATTAAATTCTCCCAATGGAGGGTTGCAGTGGTCTCTGTCTTGAAATACCACTCCAATGAGGCCACCTGTTTGAAAGAGTACTCTTTTGTGACAATCTAAAGTTGTAATTCTTTTCATCTTATTTATACCTATAGAAGATTCCTCGTATTAACTCTTTCAGTGCCAACTGTGACTTTTTAAGTCTAATTATTTAAGACAAACTGCCATCAACTACAATAAGAATGCTAGATTAATATTCCTTGTATAAAAGACCTTTTGTTCAAGTACCAGTACGCCCTTGGTTCCAGAGAACAGAAAGGTCCAGGTCGACAACTCTCCTCATCTTGCTTTGGGTGCATTGCACCTGAAACGCGCAGAGGAAAGCTCAGTCAAAAATGTGGCACTGAACAGTTAAGACACCACAATTTGGTCATCCCATGGGGTGGTCTTTCAAAACAGGTTTCACTCTACTGATTTGCTATGAAATTCAAGCATTTTAACCCTATCCTGTTCAATCATCCAAAGCCAGGCGAACACAAATTGCTGTCTGCTTTGACGTTTTGACTTAACTCTCTGGACAGTAAGAGCCAATATATCAGCCCTATTTTTACTCCATGTTAATTTTAACCCTTTCCCCCTTGAATTAAGAGTGAGTCAACAGCTTTCCTTGGCCTGGGTTGGATACTAAGTGCCCAACCCATGCCAAGGAAAGCTGTTGACCTGGGGCATGTGGTCTTAACAGGGCTCATCTACTATTCTCAGTCAAAATTGCTTTTCATTACTGTTGAAATTAGTTCAAAACACTGAAGCAGACAACATTTGACCACCAGCCGGTTTTGGCCGTTCAAGGGGGAAAGGGTTAAAATGCTTTTTGCCATGATTTGCTGATAAAATCTATCATGATGGCAGACCCCAGGTCAATTGCTTTCCTTGACATGAGCACAATTGCCAAGAAAGGCTATTGGCTGTGTCTTATTCTGACCAGGAAAGGGTTAATCAGTTGTCTTAGTAAGCTTCAGTGATCAGAGTCAGGGTTTCTGTTAACCCCAAAATGGGGGTATATTATCCTTTCAAAACATGATATACCCCCTCAGCAAAATTCAAATGGTCCCAATTTCGTATATCTTCTTTGTTAATTTTGCAAAATATAGCTTAATTTTCTACTGTCTTTCAGATTGGGACCCTCTGAAAAAATTCCTAATGGAAACACTGAGAGTTACTTTCAGGTCTGACTATGAGTGATAACCTTGGGCTCCAGTCAGAGTCTAAGGCCTGGCAGTCTGCTGTCAACTTCAGCAGGTGATATTACCAACACAATACAATACAGTGGTACATGCTCTAAAGACCACCTCCAATTTAAGACCGCATGTCTTTTTAAGACCACTCTTTCAAGACTCTGCTGTATTTACATGTTAAATATACCTTTAATTTAAGACCACCTGCAGTATGAGACCACTTTTTGTTCACTGTAAGGGTGGTCTTAAATAGCAGGTACCACTGTACATTACAATGCAATCTTTATTGCTTGACCCCCACCATCTGGTGGGAATGGCAATGAATACAAACTCTAGATCCTGTGTTACATCTAGGTATTCTACACAGGTCTGGCCTTAGTAAAAAATAAACTACAATGATAATTAAAACGTAATCAGAGATTACTGGATCCATGCCCCCCTCACCTCATTTATTATAACCTTGTTAATCACATGCTTCATTTTGGAATGACTGTAGTCAAGAAAGATAGGCTATCACTGTGACCCAGATACTTGACATAGTGACCTACTTTTATGCACAACACACTCTTGTGTCCAGATACACAGGTGTGAAGTTCTATGATTCTAAGTCAAAGGACAACAGAATAATATCTGGGGATAAAGTGCAATGTAGTTTTACATGAAGGTATCACTGTGACCCAGGTACTTGACCTAGTGACCTACTTTTGTTTCATGACACACCTTTAGGTCAACATATATATGTGTGGGTCAAGTTTCATAAAACTAAGTTCAATAGTAAAGGAATAATAGTCCGGACAAGGTTTCACCAGGATATGCCACTGTGAACCACATACTTGACCAAGCGTGCTGTGTACATTGGTTCATGACACACCCTTATGCCTAGATGCACTTGTCTGAAAAGTTTCATTAATTTATGCTGAAGGACAACAGAATTACAGCCCAGACATGAAGTGTGATGTACCTTTACATGATTGTATCACCATGACCCACATACTCCACCTAGTGACCTAGTTTGGTTTCATGACACACCTTTAGGTGAAGATATGTGTGTGTGTGTGTGTGTGTGTGTGTGAAGTTTCATGCGACTTATAGTCAAGGAATTACAGCCTTGACACAATTTCATTAAGATATGTCACTGTGACCCAGATACTTGACCTAGTGACCTACTTTTGGTACACGATACACCCTTATGTGTGGATACATCTGTGTGTAAAGTTTCATTAATCTAAGTTAAATAGTAAAGGTGTTAAAGCCTGGACACGATTTTACAAGAATATGTCACTGTGACCCAGATACTTGAGCTACTGACCCACTTTTGGTACATGACACACCCTTGTGTTAAGATGCACCTGTGTATATAGTTTAATTAATCTAAGTTACAGCCCTGGAATCTAAGTTGAAGGACAAGCTAATTATAGCCCAGACATGAATAGCAAAGACCCAGATACTTGACCTCGTGATCTACTTTTGTTTCATGACACATCTTTATGTCAACTTTTGTGTGTATGTAAAGTTTCATTAATCTAAGCTGAAGGCCAAGAGAATTATAACCCTGACATGAATGGGGGGGGGGGGGGATGAATGACCGGACACATGGACACACAGAAAAAGTGATTATTACGTACCCCTCCTGCGGTAGGAGAGGGGAATAAATGCTAGAAATAATAATAATTTTAGAGTGGGCCCATTCACAGTGACTAAATGGAATAAATAAAAAAAAAATTCTTTGTTGCTGTCTGTGTTCCATGGCAGTATTCACAAACCTTAACACCAGATGATGATGGAATTTGAATTATGTTATTTCCTTTCCCATCAGTAATTTCTGGGGATACTTGCACTAATTTATAAAGATCTTTATGACCTGGTAGCTCCACTATCACTCCAACATAAGACACCCTCTCCTGGAATGTCTGACCACAAAATATTGCGGCTCGGGTCCCAAGAGTGCACTCTACTGTGACGTTGTCCTATTCAATTACTGTGATCACACTATTGCTGAAATTACATGACACAACTGACGCTCATTCCGTCAGCCTTGATCACTGAGATTTACGATGCAAGGTATCCCCGGAGCACCTTACTGGAGGACTTGAAGGAAGGAGACATGGCAGTCTCAGTGCCTGGTGCACATATCACCCTGATTCATCATGCCCAACACTGACATGGAACACTGGAAGGGTTTCATCAAGGCTAATCAGCACGGCCATCAATGTCCAGTTAAAGGGTCATGCTCAAAGGCTGATGTAATCAAGATAGAACGGGGTGTATCGGTTCCTGTAGACCTTTATTTTACTCATAGTACATATCCCATTTTATCGACCTTTAATGACCTGGTTTGGTGGACATTGACTGCAACCTGCAAATCAGCGTATAATTGAAACATCCCACCAATGGTCACACAACAGAACCATCAGCACAGAGCCAATTCATGTATAGATTTTTTTTCTTCCAATTTCAACTAATCCTGAACTTTTGCCCCTTTTTTTCTCAGCCAATTCACAAGCCTTTACTTTCTTCAACTCCTCTGACAAGCTGAAATTGATTCCATAACTTCTCGCTAATATATTTTAGAACAAAGAACATTCATAGGTGCTGAGAAAATCTCACTGCCTTATTGAACTTGACCAGTGCACGCTTCAACAGCATCACTTTCTATTTCTACAGGTAAAGGCAATCCTGAAATGTTTCCTGTATGCAATTATTTATCTTATTACAAATTCTATCTTCGGGATAGAATTTTATTGCCTTCTTATGAGGCAATTTTGTCATCTATCCCAATTGTAAGTATGTGTACTTTTTTGGGATTCATTCTAACGATGCACAGACTCAGATATTTCTGCTGTCTGCAATTTCTCTATTTCCAATATGTCAGCTTTAAAGCAGTATTTGATGTTTTATGTGAATCCATTTCTGAATCCTTCATTTTGCAGCCAAAAGCCTTCCTTCAATGGGATCATAGCTCTGTCTACAAACTGATCTCTTCTGATGAATGATGCAGACAAAAAAACCCAGGGAATATATCATGGTGATCATTGCAGTAGCCTGCATGATTCTGTGAATGGAATTTCAAGAGGAAAGGCCAAAGGGTTCTGACCTCCAAAAATGGGAAAGCACTCAGACAGAATTGTTGTATTATGAGTCAACAAGGTCATTTTGGACATTATAATGGGGAACAGGGTGGCCGCATATGCAGTAGTCAAACCAGAATACATTATCAAACATGATTATTGTGTCATTACACACCAAGTCTCTGGTAACACCACTGCCCTCCAGCCAATACTTCTGGTCAAACAGGGATACTTAAAGATGTGCTGTCCATATATATAAATAAAAAATTATCATACTTGTGTGTGTGTGTGGGGGGGGGGGGGGGTACTAATACATGAGTGAACCTTGAAAATAATGACCTGAAGTCTGTAGCAACACTGAACTTTTCATTCAGCTGATTTTCTTTATTGAGCTGACGATCCAATAATTTGATTGCATACTTGTGGTACATACATTATATCCCAATCAATGATTTTATGTCATAGTCAGGACTACTGTCAACTGCAAACAAGTTCAACACAGTTTTTATAATTGCTTCAAGTACATGAAGCAACTGCCACGCAGAGCAAATATTGTAAACTGATTTTATTTCATTGTATTTTAATTCTACTTATTTTGCCAATGCCAAACAGCAGCAAAAATGAAAAATTAGCACAAGTTTTGTATTATTATGTGGCTCTCAGATTGAATGTTTGCAAAATATAAACTTAAATTCAACACAATGCCTATGATTTCACCTAGGGTGTCAAAATTAAAATTGTTAGAAAATAAATATATTAATACAGCTCAATAAAAGGAGTGTTCCATGACTTCTAGCACTCTCAGTATAGACTTTGTTCCACCCTAATACACTTTAGCTATATATCGGAAAGCACTGATGAGTGTACATTCAATAAAATTGCAGGAAGACTAAAACCGGTTTGTTTTTTAAAGTGCACAATCGTGCCAGCAAGGCGCTGACTGTAAGCTTATTGTCCAACTCTTTCATGGGCATCCATAGAATGTTTTATAACAGTACACATAACTGCACTTTTGATGGATTTCAATGTACAGCTTTTTCTATGGCTGTGTGGTGTGTTTGACTATGGAGGTATTGGTTGATTCTCTACAGATGTTCATATTAGGCTATTTGCAAATTTATGCATGTTCATACTGCTTAGGTAGGTTAACCAGACCACATGGAACTGCTCAATTTTGAAACATTCTCATGACCACAAAAATCTTATAACCACGGCCACTGAAGTGACCAGTTTATTTACCATTCCTTTAACATGCAAACCAATGGGAATACATGGCTCCAGCCCTCCAAATTTTTGTGTATTTGGTTGTGTATTGGGGCGAATACACACTTCAGAGCTAATTCTGACCTTTCTTATTAGCAATTTTATGTGTATTTGGCTGAATACACAAAATTCTTGAAGACTAGAGGTGTGTAATCCCATACAATTCTATGTAAAAGTAACATTCAATATGCTGACTAGTTTTGTAGCGAAAGTTATCAAATTTACAAGAGTATTTTAATTATATACAACCATTGACCACAAAAGATTTGGTGCTCCAATGTAGAGCAGTTTAAAGTTACATAGGTGCATATTACAATGGAACTTATGGAAATTTATACACAAACCTAGCCTGCCTGCCTACAGAGCCCTCTACTGAGAACCCACAGGAACTAGTTGATGCTGACCTTACCTACTAACCTTGCTGTACCCATCTTTATGTGGCCTGAAAATTAAACCTTTTCAGGTTAGGTAAAGATGGAGTTACCAGCTTTTCTTGGGGTGGGCAGTGTGCACACCGTGGAAGGACACTGACATGGGGTGTGCCGTCCTCATGTGCAGTGTCTACCATTGATATTCATGTTTTTATCATTGTGAAATTTATACAGACATATAATAAAGCACATAAAATTTTACATTCAGGCACTTAAATTGGCAATTTGAATGGAAAGGAGAACTCACTTCATAGACATTCCACACTTTTCAGTTGTATATTGAGGTGCAATTTAGTACAGGAAATCGTAGCAAAAGGTGCTTTCAGTCAAATACACTGGTCCCTGTCTTAAGAGACCACTCCAATGAGAGATCACCTCTCTTGAAAGCCCACCCTTTCAGGACAATTTGCTTGGTACTTTTCATCTTGTTTAAATCCCTTTCCCCCTTAAACTGGCCAAAACCGGCTGGTGGTCAAATGCCATCTGCTTCAGCTTTTTCAACTAATTTCAACAGTAATGAAAAACACTTTTGACTGAGAATTGTAGATGAGCCCTATCAAGATCACATGCCAAGGAAAGTTATTGACTCAAGTGTCATTTCAAGGGGGGGAAAGGGTTAAAACCCCCTAAATGAAGCACCATGCCACCACCAATCAGAAGAGATCACAATTTGGTGATACCTAAGGGGTGGTCTTTGAAGTAGGGTTTCATTGTACTCAATAAAGAATGGGCTACTTGATAGCAGTCAGCGGGGGTGGGGTACAGGGGAGAGGAACAAGCAGCTTGTTCACAAATGATGGGGTAATATTCAGTAACAGGACTCATTCTACTGGCAAACGCTTTCTATTGTAATGCACTCATTTCTAAGCATGTAGGGAGAAAAAGTCCATGTTCATCAATGGCCACGTGAAAATAGACTTTCCATGCCAAACTGTCAACCTTATACCAAGTGATGCATACACTTGACACCCACATCATTTAGGTTGATATGGTTAAATTCAGTCTGAGTCCTAATACAGAAAGATTGATTGTCTGGTGCAGTGCATCATAAATACCCAGTTTATGTACATTTCTCTGTTACTCGAAACACCAGCTTTAAACAAATCGTGACTGTTGAGCATTTCCATTCAGGTTCGTTCACGTGACTCTGAGGTCCACTTTCCACAGAGCCTTCCTTTCTCAAATCGTTTCATCCTTGCATGGGCAGTTTACAAAAAAACTCTTCTGCTGGAGTGCTGGTCAGCAAACAAAACCGTCTGGTTTACATTCCAATAATTGCAACTCACCAGAGAAGTACATCAGAAACTCATGATTTGGGACAATTGGAATGACCAAGGCACAGGAGTACAGGATGTAAGCTGTGGTAGCAAGCTTTTTCTATGATAAAACCATATTAGGCAGGGGCGCCTGTCAAGTTTTTTTTCCATAGAGTGATAGGTATTGTTTGAGACAGGTGCAGGGGTGGCTCAATGTCATTTCTGTGTACCTTTATGCAATTGGCTTACAGGAGAAAGCACAGCTGCACAACTGCAGTGAGCTTGGCGGGGTAAACAACTATCTCATTCTCAAATGGATGAGTCCAAATTTATATTTTACACCCAGCTGCAGCTTCTTACAAATTAAATGAAACAAGATGACATTAATGATCATAAATGTCAACATTTAACTTAAATGATCTAAAATTAATGGTCCCATTCTAGTTTAGGCCAAATTATGGTACAGGCCTACTACAAGCACTGCTCATTATGCCACCAATGATAGCCATCAGGCAGGACAGGTACCTCTAGCATGGATCCATCATGCGGGATCCAATACTTGGCCGTACCCTATTCCTAATGCACAGGTACACTGGACTGGGCATGCTCAGACAGGTCTAACTGATCTTGTATGTGCTGCCATCTACAGGTACTTATTGAGGACAGAACAACATATATATTATATAGCCTGTAGGGAATCATACGGTTAATCACACAACTTGAAAAAAAAAAAAAATCTTAGAGGAGTCCACTGTTCTCAGTTGTAGGAATCATGAAAAATAATTGCTTCTCCCTGTAATTTCATTATCCTGTGTGGTTGCACTTTTACTGTAAACCTTTGCAATTTATCTAAGTTTAAAATAAGGTCAATCACAAACCTTGAACGGATAGATGATTTACAAAAATGACTGTACTGGGGGACTCAGACTGGGGGTGGGGGTGGTGGTGGAAGGACTGCTTCTTCACTGGAACTTTTCCTTTTATCTTAAATTCGTCATTTTCCTCTTCACTATCACTACGTTAACACTTAAGTAACTTTTTTTTCTATTCTCTCTTTTGCATTTTCTTTGAATGGGTTAGATATAGTGGATTAGGGCTTTTGTCAGAAAGCTGAAGGTTATTAATCTATGAAAAATACATCAATCTGCACTTGCTCTCCAGTTTCCTAGCAAATTGATCAGTATTTGTTATCCTGTATCCCAGGGCACACTGTTATGTTAGAAGTCACTGCACCATCACTAGTTAATAACCTAAAATTTTTTGGCAATGAGTTAAGGTGGGGGAGTTTGGTTCAACACAAATAAAAAACTGGGGCTGGTCAGTACAGCTTTAAGAACGGCCAGGGTAGCTGCCTGGGGCGGCTTAGTCATCTGTGTCAAGGGTCGAGGTCTGCCAGTCACTGGCCCTAGCTTACACCCCCTTAGGGCACACCTCATTTGGACCTCTCAACACACATGGTGTACCCTCACCAACATGGACACAATAATGACTCTTGCAGCCTGCACACCGAAGACCCGTATTCTGGTCAGTCCCCCTGTCAATTAACAAGACAGGACATGATGTATACACACAAGTCTGGCCTGCAGGCCACCAAGGCTGAATATGCGTGCAATAGAAGGCTGTCATGTAACTGAATGCCACGCTTTCAATATACTCCATAATCTTGACAGTTTGGTCAGAAAATCAATCCCGTTGGACTGTTTCGGGAGCTGTGCAAACCAGCAACAAGTCTTTTTGATATGGCATCAGTAGTTGGAAATAGGCCAGATCCTATGCTGCATGAAGTATTCAGGGTGAACACCACCTTCATTGTTATTGGCAACCTGACACTAGACTCATACCACAATAACACAGACTATCCCCCGCAAAGTATTCAGGGCAAGTATCACCTATACAGTGTCTGGTAGCATGACACTGAACCCATACCACAATAAAGTATGAAGGGAAAAGCACTATATGGCTCTAACATATTTACTTAAGTTTACAACTGAAAGAACTGAGTTCTATACCATAAACCTCCCCCTTCACCCAAGGGCTTGAAATTATTGCAATATGCCAAGAGTAAGTGGTTTTTGCTTTGCCTTGCCACTGACACAACTGCAGCATCACTTGCAGGCAATGCAAAGTACCACTGATGAAGACCCTAACTACCTAGTTACGAAGGACTTATCTCACCTCATTTATAATCTTGATCATTTTTCACTGAACTGAAATTTAAAATCAACTGTTACAAGCTACCTGTCATTAAAGACCACTTGTGTCTTAACCCTTTCCCACTCAAATTGCCCGAAAAGTGCCTGGATGTAAATTGTCATCTGCCTGAATGTTTTGATTGAAGTTTCTTGTTTCTAAAAAAAAAAACATTTTTGCTAAGATTTGTATGTAAAGCCATTCATGATGGCATGCCCCAAGTCAATAATAGCTTTTTGGGGGGCACAGGTTGGGCGCAATATGCACCTAACCCTTGCCAAGGAAAGCTATTGACTTGGTCGTACTCTGATCAGCAATGGGTTAATATTAGAGTATAACAGGCAGTTTGCATGCCTGGTAATTCCTACTGATGCATCACTCAAAGCTGTCTCAATTTGTGGCAATGTGTTACTGGACTGCCTTTATGATTAATTGCTTCTCCTTTGTGCCCAGTTACCAGGCAAACTTTCAAGTTGGCTGCAATCTGACCTGGGAAGCTTATTTCCAGAAGCATCATTGAGCCACTCTTCTGAGTCAGGCACATACTTGAGTCTACAGGTACAGTGGTACCTGCAAATTAAAACCACTCCCACAAGAGACCACCTGGCTTTTGTCACCCCATTTCTGATAGCACAACAAGCTAGATTCTTTGTAAATTTACCTCCAGTTTAAGACCACTTGTTATATGTGACCATTTATGGCTGGTAGAAGGGTAGGTACCACTGCGTAAGACAAAATACCTCAATGCATACATGTGCATTCATTCAGCCCCTGCCCTAAGGAAATGAGTTGCATCCTGTGTACAAAGTCACACCAAACAGAACCTGACATGGGAAAACTGGTACATACAGAGGAACTGATCCATTCATGATTGTAGACAAGCCTTACCACTATAAGGTGCCCGACCTGTTTGGCAGATTTGTTGTTTTGGTTTGACAATTTTGTCACCACTTGATCACAAGGACAAACCCACTTCCTGCTCATTTAACTTGAACGGTAACATTTATAAGGACAGACATTAAGCAGCATACCTGTTTATGTGCAGGTGATTTCCTGTTCTGCATCTCACATAAAACTAGAATACATTTACAAATAGTAACTGGTTCTTCATCCATTGATAGACAGATATAGATAGATAGACTGATAGATAAGACAGACAGAGAGATAGATAGGTAGATAGATAGATAGACTGACAGACAGATAGAGGGAGGAAGAGTTACATATAGAGATAGATAGAGATACAGACAGAGAGAGAGAGAGAGAGAGAGAGAGAGAGAGAGAGAGAGAGAGAGAGAGAGAGAGAGAGAGAGAGAGAGAGAGAGAGAGAGAGAGAGAGAGAGAGAGAGAGAGAGAGAGAGAGAGAGAGAGAGAGAGAGAGAGAGAGAGAGAGAGAGAGAGAGAGAGAGAGAGAGAGAGAGAGAGAGACTCTCCCAGCAATTCACCACTTCAAAAGAAAAATTCCAACAGGTCTCCATTATTTCCATTAGTGCGTACCTTGCAGGGACATAAACATTATGGCCCAATATGACAAATAGACCAGCGAGCTATGTTTGTTCCTGTTTTCTTTCTTTGGATCCAAACAAAAATACCTATGTCCAGAGAATACACTGCATCAAATATTTTTCATATTATGTTTTGTCCGGTATACTTCCTAAACAAGAAGGCTGACAATTACCCCCAAGGCAACACATTATAATTAAGTTATGATCATCAGATGTCAGTCCACATGACATTGAATGTATCTACATACGTTGTGTTTGTTGATGAAATGCCCGAGGCTTGGCACAACTTGTGGTGCAACAGTGTGAGGCCTTACTACCTGAGCCAGTCTTCACCTGTATGTCGCTCCACAAAATGAGACATTCTATGTGTTTAGCCATGGCTGTCTTGTTCCTTTTTTCTCTTTGTCTTTTTACTTAATATTTTTCTTCTTTTTTATTTCTTTTTGCTGTGGGGGTGGGGGTGCCATCATTAGTTATTTTTTCAAATCAAGTTATAGTGCATATTTTCAGTCGAAGTCATTACATGTACAGGATTTCTGACTGCCTGATAAAATGGGAGATCCCCTACTTTTTTGTTCACACATGTGTATAGTGATCCCTGCGACCTTCACATGAATACTCCAATGAAAGACCACTTGCCTTTTAAAGACCACCTTTTCCTGATATTTTGCATTGTATCTTTTATTTCATTTATACCTCCTACCAGACCATCTGTCTTGTGAGACCATAATTTCATCATCATTAGGGAAGGTCTTTCAAAACAAGTTGCACTGCATGCTGCATTTTCCTGTCTTCCATTTTCAAAATGTTAATGCACTGTGCACAGTGAACACAAAACATCACCATTGATATTCACAGGTTATATTTTTTTCTTCATCATATTTACATTGGTTCCTTTCAATTTATTCCCATTCAGGTTTGTTACAATGCCATGTAACACAAGGTCATGACAGTGAAACACAGAAAGTAAGGAGGGGGGTGTTTGGGGCAGGAAGTTCACTGATACAGGTAGTAACTGTGCCCCCGTACAAGGTACCAAAAATAAGAAAATTTAGAAATAATAGCTGGTGTTAAACAAACCGGCTTCCAAAATGCAAGTATAGTAAATAAAAATGCACAGTGCAACAGTACAGGAAACCCCTTCACCCCCTGTAGAAAGACTCTGAAGGCCAGAGAGACTGAAGAGGTAAGGCCTTTTTGTCCATGCCATTAGGTCCATATCTTTTTTTGGCTTGTATTACAATTGGTAAGATAAGCATACACTCTAAAGTAAATCAACAGTACAGCTTGGAAATTTTAACCCTTGTCCTTTTAGTATACAACTGACTAACAACTTTCCCTGGCATGAGTTGGGTGCATTGTGCCCAACCCATGCCAAGGAAGGCCGTGACCTGGGCCAAGCTATCATGAAAGGTACTGTCTACAGTTCTCACCAAAAATGTTTTGTATTAATGAGAAATTCATGCACGGATATATTGAAGCAGGCAACAATTTACATCCAAGCACTCTGCACAGGGGAAGAGTAAAACAGATTAATGGTGGGATCACGCCACACAGGGACTCCAAACCCACACATCAGGATAGCTGCCAGAGTCTGAGAAACCGTACACTGATTGCTCAATCATTAACTCTTCCAGTACCAATCAGTTCTAAAATCGATCTACTAAAGTCAAACTAGTCTGAATTATCATTAGGATGTCAGATTCATATTCCTCGTAAAAAGACCTTTCATTCAAGTGCCAGCATGCCATGCCTCTAGTGCCAGAGAAAATATCCCAGGTCAACAGCTTTTCTCAGCACACATTCTGCCCATTGCTCCCAATGTGTCCCCAGAAAAGCTGTTGACTCAGTCCAATATTTGGCACTTAAGGAGTTAACAAAAAAAAAAAAAAAAACTGTTCAAACGAAAAAAGCAGAGCTTAGTGCATCATTTTGCCTTTGATACTTTCCACAGCACTATTTTGAATACCTGATATATACAGATCCAGTTTGAGCAGATTTACACAGTTGGTGATTAAACAAATTTATCTGCATGTTTCAATGACACTTGTCAGAACACACTTCTGCATACTGCACATTCTAGTACACTGGATCTAATTTATCACATTTTTCAACAATGGCTGCACAAATAACCATCACAATGAATTTACGGCTACCTGCCATAATAACAATCAGGTTTGGGCCACCTTCGGTTGCACTTATGGTAATTTACAGCTTTTTTCTCCAAACAAATGCTTTTATCTCAACCAGTCTCATTAACCTTCTGAGTGGGAACGATGGCCTGTGGGTTTAATTGTCTCCCGGGTGCAGACGGCTCAGCTCAGTGTCTTACCCATGTAAACAGCACTTCTCAAAGACATGGAAGCTATCGCGGGAGAAAACAAAAGGACACATGTTGAAATTACCTGCAGCTATTGTCATTCTGTGATGTTGTAAACGTGTATGGTAATTTTCTGGCGGCCATAATTTATAATTGTGCTGCTGATGAGTTATGTATCACTCTGGGCAGGCCATTTCCCATCATGCTTGTGTTGAGCAGGTTCAATCTGTTTGAGTGAGCATTGCAGACATGCTCTACACAAATATGATGCCTCAGGCCTTAACATCGAAAAATCGTTGGTGAGCTGAAAAAGCTCACCTGAAATCATTCTAGGTGAGCTGTAGGTGAGCTATTGCTATAGTCAGAGCCCTTTTAAAATGCAAAATTGAGGT
Source organism: Hermodice carunculata (assembly GCA_964020975.1). NCBI lineage: Eukaryota > Metazoa > Annelida > Polychaeta > Eunicida > Amphinomidae > Hermodice > Hermodice carunculata. The sequence goes on from OZ026625.1 coordinate 37,873,671, forward strand.
GTGCGTTTAGGAGCTCACCTCAATTATTTTAGGCAAGCTTTTACGGTGAGTGGAGAAACAATGAATGCCCACCCACACCTGGAGGACAGCAGTTGCCTCAGTCTTGATTCAAGGGGCAAAGGGTTACGTGAAGCCCCTGTCCCCAAACTCATACAATTTTGATAGTATCATACTTCAGTACAAATGTACCACAGTTGGGAATGTAGAATCCTAGTTCATGAGACGTGAAATCATGTTGCCGCCATATAATTTAGTAGTCTGAGCTTATTTTAAGCCAGAGACAAAGTATATGTGGCTATCATTACATAAGCCAGATTCACCCAAAGTTTTCTCTGCTGAAGAACCATCATTCAAGTAGGAACATACAAAGTCAGGCTTAATTGTTAACACAGACACTGGACCATGACTCACCACAAAGACAGCAGGGCATGAGTTGCTCCCTCCTTCTCCAGGGTTTCTGTGGAATATTTTAACTCTTTCATCACCACATTTTGGACGGATTAAGGGCTTTCCTTGACATGCTTTGGCTGGATACACTGGGGAAAGTTGTTGACCTGGACTATTGTATTCTACTTAACTTCAGGCATGCTGGTACTTGAATGAAAGGTCTTTTAACAAGGAACGTGAATCTGGCACCCTTTTTATAATTCAGAGCAGTTTGTGTGAAGTAATATAGAGACAAATGTTGATATCAGTCACACGATGTGCGAAAATGCTTCATCCACAACTGGACTCATCATAGCCGAGTGATTTCTGTTCAACCCCAGGGTAAACAAAGATGTTTACCTTCACTCCTTACAGGGAGTTGGTCTATGTCTCCCAACTCTCTCTTGTGTGATTCAACAGAAACTGAATGCTGCTTACCCCATGTTGGCCTTTTATTAAAGGGCAAGATAACGTGACCCGTGACCCTGGGTGTGAACAACGTAACCGTGTTATGACGTCAATCACATATGGGCTCCCAGTCTACTGCAAAGTAGAGCTGAATTAAATTACAATGCCAGTTGTCACAAGTATGTGACATGTTTGTCCCATTCATAGTCTGTGTTGCATGTAGTTTGACTTAAGTTGCAGCTGGCACTGAAAGAATAAGGTACCCACACAAATACAGTGTACTCAAGTGTGGCTCATGTTCTGCTACAGAGGGTCCAATTATGGGGACTTTAAGATATGTAGGTACATTTGAGGGTTTTGTAGGTTAGAATATCACTAAATTTTAGATGTTTTATGACAACCAAAAGTACACGAGACTTTTAAGGGTATGGATCATTACACTTTCCACTCCTGACAGAAACCCTGTTGGTATTCCTCAGCTCAGAAAAATACCAAACCTTGTTCTTTCTCTTGCATGCCAAGAATATCGAATACATAGGGCTTGGTGAGTTCAGCTGGTAATCTACTAACTTGACCAGCCTGAACTGGAGTAGATTGGTGTTTTACACAGCATCTGTAACCTTGTACATGTTGTTGTAGGAGGCAGTAGTGTTGAAAGTACTGGTCAGTGCTCTCTTTGGCTTACCTGTCCACAAAACATCCCCGCCTTCCAGCAGTGCCTTTTCATTGCTTACTTCTACGATCTTCAGTCCTAGCTCCTTCCGCAAGACCTGCCTGACCACAGCCAACTGTAAACAGACAAGTAAACAACCATACAGGTACAAACAAGTAAACATACAGCGCCAAAATAAGCAGCAACTGATGCTTGCTACCTCCCCGCAAATAGTAACTCATACTGGTCAATATACACGTCTAGTATGTTAACTCTTTAAGCGCCAAATTTTTGACTGCGTCAACAGCTTTTCTTGGTGCGTATTTGGCACATTGTGCCAAGAAAAGCTGTTGACCTGGGATATTTTCGCTGGAACTAGAGGCATGCTGGTATTTGAATGAAAGGTCTTTTTACGAGGAATACCAATCTGAGATCCTGATGATAATTCACATTAGTTTCACTTTAGTAGATCGACTTTAGATGTGATTGGCACTGAAAGAGTTAAAATGTTATGTAAAAAGTGGGAGGGTTTGGAGAAATGGCACAGATGCTAATGACCTGGATAATTATTGTCACAGTGACCCAGATATGTGACCTAATGCCCTACTTTTGTCAAGATACATTTACCAGCCAAGACCTGCTAACCATGAAAAGTTAAACAGACTAGTTATAAAAACTGCTATGATAAAGCCCTGACAATATTGACTTGGACAGAAGGACACACCCACAAATGAAGCCCACTACCATATATCCCCCCACTTTGTGAGTGGGGGATAAAAAGACTAAGGAAACAACCATACAAATGCAACAGACTGTAAGTACAACAAACACGAAGACCAAACTGTAAAGAAGTAAGAAAAATGCTGAAGTTTCAATTTGACACTGTTATAAATTAATCACAGTGGTCAATCAATATTAATTCAATTGTTGTCTTTTTCCTTCCGTGTTAAGCTTCTGTTAGAACCTCCATGACACAATGAGAGGAAGCCCCTCAGGCTAACTCTTTCCTGGCCACAACACTACTGAGTAAACAGCCTTCCTTCAACCAACCCCACACCAAGGAAAGCTGTTGTGGGTGTGTCTCAAGGTGCACATGATCACTTTGAACAGTGCCAGACAGATAAGAAAAGCCAAGTCACAGTTGGTCGGTTAGAACATAGCCCTAGTCCTGAGCCTAAGCTAGTCCTAAATTTGAACCCTCAAAATTTTTTTTTACAAAAAAATGTTAGTTTGTATCAGCTTCTGTAAGACCACACTGTATAATGTTGCAGTTTATGTATTACACTGAATATTACATTGTCTCAATGAAGCAAAGGTGAATGCTACAGCCCTCATTCAAATATATCATTGTGGGGCCAATGATTTTCCATTTCAAAAAAAGAGGAATTCCACTTCATCAGTGCTCAGAAATTCTTCAAATTCTGTTTCACTGCTATATATTAATATATAATTCATATAAGAAAAAATATAATATTCCATTTCAAAGGGGTGAATAAAATGCACAATTCTGCTTCGGTTTCGGAAAAAAAATGGAAAATCATTGGCCCTATCATAACCACATGTTTTTTAGTGGACCCCACACCTTTCAAGATCTCTTCTGCAGTGGCCATGATCAAGTCATATTCTTACAATGTATACTGTACATGCAACCACAACTCTCACACTGAATTGAGACCAAAGATTTGTATTTTGTGTAGCCTAAGCTATTTACTATTGTAACAATATGAAAACTGGTGTTACAGTTTGGTTTGTTTCTCTTCCAAATCTTCCTTTTTTTGTAAGAGGCAATTTCAAACTTGAACAGAACAAAGGAATTAATGAAGCAGTCAAGACAGGTCACATTTCTTTAAAAAAACAGCTTTAACCATGACAAGAATCTAAGTGACAGGTTTTGGAAAAGAAATCCAAAAAAGCTTTAACACACAAAAATTCTGACTGGCCATTCCATAAGCTCAGGTGACAGGTAAAATCAGCGGAGTTACAAATACAACCCACAATGGCAGCCTTGCAAAGCGTACTGGTGATTTAACCAGATGCAACATAGCCCTGATGGACAATTTAACCAGAATCATATTTGCCTGCCTTGTTTCAGACACCCTCACAACCTCATGGGTTTGACAAATAATCTTCACTAATGACCTGATTAAATGGTGTATGTATGATGCAAGTCATCATAATGTGAGGTCAAAACGCCATCTCATTGATCAATGCTTTATTTCAGGCTGGTATGTAACACTTACAGCTCCAGACTTGTCAATATGACATGGTTTGATTGGGCTGTGCAAACTATTGAGGAATTCCCGGTATGAATAGCTGTCCAAAGACACAGGATTGAACTGTATCATTATCTGGGCTACAGTTGGAACGAGTAATTGGTCAGGCAGAAAGAGAAATACAGTGTGGGGCCAAAAAAAAATCTCCACCTCCACAATTCTCAATTGAGGGAAATTATTACTTGAATTGTCACTGTGTGCAATCAGTTAGTTACACCTTGTCAGTACGTGTATATGTTATCATGTGAAAAATACAGGGTGCCCATACAAACTTAAGTGTCTGAAAAATTGGATGCCAATCGTTTTGCTGTGGCCCATTATGAGTCTTGAATTGCTGAATTCGGTGCATTTACACATTACACAGTAGGCCTGCCTTATACAGGGACAGATCATTTACACATTACACAGTAGGCCTGCCTTATACAGGGACAGATCATTTACACATTACACAGTAGGCCTGCCTTATACAGGGACAGATCATTTACACATTACACAGTAGGCCTACCTTATACAGGGACAGATCATTTACACATTACACAATAGGCCTACCTTATACAGGGACAGATCATTTACACATTACACAATAGGCCTACCTTATACAGGGACAGATCATTTACACATTACACAGTAGGCCTACCTTATACAGGGACAGATCATTTACACATTACACAGTAGGCCTACCTTATACAGGGACAGATCATTTACACATTACACAATAGGCCTACCTTATACAGGGACAGATCATTTACACATTACACAGTAGGCCTACCTTATACAGCAACAGATCCAGACTTGAAAAAAAAATTGTATCCAAACTGGAAATATAAGCACAATTAACTCTTTCAATGCCAATCACATCTAAAGTCGATTTACTAAAGTGAAACTAGTGTGAATTATCATTAGGATCTCAGATTTGTATTCCTTGGAAAAAGACTTTTCATTCATGTACCAGTATGCCTCTAGTTCCAGAGAAAAGCTGTTGACTCTGTTCAAAATATGGCACTTAGAGAGTTAACAACAAGTTTGTCCTAGCGCTTCATTTTGAAACGTTTTATTTATTTACACATTTCATTAGCCAAATTAAAGAAAAATTATCATTTGGCTAATTGGCCAATGGTCAGAGTGGTTCCTGCTCATAATTTTCTAAGAAATTTATTAATCTACCCATTGTTATAACCCAAGCTTTTGGAGACTTTAAAGATGTAATGACAGGGAATTATTCTTTTTTATTTTATTTTTTTAACATTTATGTGAATTTTAATGTGCATTTACTGTACATGTATATATCATTCAACCTATTGGTTGAATCATATTGTCTTTTATACTGTGTAGCACTGTACACATATCTTCCCTTATCATCTTTGAGCAGCCGGTGTAGGCCTACTCAACTGCACAGGAATCTGAGTTTTTGGTTTTCTCATTTGTGAGACAAAACTTGTCTTGGTATGCTGCAATATAACAAGATTCCTTTTTTTCCCCATGGATATTTTCACGTTCATTTTGTTTGAAAACAAACAGGCTGACATATCATGTTAGGCTCACACATAACTCATTATGGGTTAGAGTATGACTGAGTCAATAACTTTCCTCAGCATGAGTTAGGTGCATAGCATCCACCCCGCACTAAGGAAAGCTACTGACCTAGGGTGTGCCATCATGTATGGTCTTTACATACAAATCTCAGCAAAATTCTTTTCTAATAATAAAGATGAACTTCAAGTAAAAAGTTTTATGCAGATGAGAATTTACAGCTGGGCACTTTTGGGCAATTTAAGCAGGAAAGGGTGAAAAAATTGTTAGTTGGCCATTACTCACTGTGATCCCTATCAAAACAATATCACCCCCACCCCCCGGGTAAACCCCTCTTTGTTCCACACTTACCTACCCCCCCAAATAAAAGCACTAGTGTACAGCCAGCGACTAGTCCTCATGGAGTGCACAGGGTGCGTCCAAAATTACAATGTTACCTTCAATGAGGACCCTACTTCGAACATTATATAGGAAAAAAAAAACATTAAATGTGTAATTTTTGGTCTCATTTTTGATCATCCAGAGGAGCTGCTTAGAACAGGAGTCATTGTAAGGAAGAATACACTACAAATTGCAGATTTTGATCACCAAAAAAAAAAAAAAAAAAAAAAAATTGTGCAACCTGACCAAGTGGGCTGTGTGTTGCATCCTTTTTGGCTGGATGGAGATGAATCAATTTGTTCCTGGACATTCTTCTGTTCCCATGGTAACAAGGCAACAGGAACACACAGTACCTGTGGTAATGCCACACCAACGGGTGTTATCTTTGGCAGTCAGAAACAAGTCAGACAACTTACAAGTGTGTACAGTCTACGGGCCAAGTAGTGTCTGGAGTGCCTAGGTTCCCATCTTTCTCTGGCAAACACACAGTTCTCCACAGGCGCATATCATTCCTTTACTTTTACTTTTATTACAGCCTCCTTTTTATGATCACATTTCTGGAAACCGCTTGTCATCAAGGTTTGTAAACTTTGCTTGCAGAAAGTCACATCTGCCTGATTGAATAACAGGGTTTTGGGGTTTTTTTTGGTTTCTTTGTTTTTGAAGGATCAGAAAAAAAACAAATGAAATTAAATGCACTTGAAAACTTAGCTTGCACAATGTCTTGCCTAATCTTCTGCATACCACTGTTTTTTTCTTAACTGCTTGCAGAGACTTGTCCAATCTTTATTTTATTGTTTGAGGCCCTGGATTATAGTTTGCACACCCAGCACCAACTGCTCTGGACGGCTACCAGGTGTGTCATGGCCACATGGGACCATCCAGACAGAAGTACTCGTACCAGCCCTTTTGCCTGCCAAATGATTCTGCACTCTTTGCTCTTCAGATACCCACTATAAAGGGGGCCCTGTTAAGGTTTTAGGATTATTGGATTTTCAGGACCCCCCCCCCCCCCCCCAACAGGCCCCCATTAAGGTGACACAGTTCTGGGCTGGCACTAGGAATTTTACAACCATAGCCAACTTGGCTAACCTAACATTAACCTCTTTCAAATACCCAAATGCTCATTATATTAGCCAAGACCATGAGCAAAGCTCTACATACTAGAATTATGCTTAATATATCATACTAATTTAAGTAAAATACCCTGGAGTATGTGCATCAAAAGTGGAAATAATCCAAACGTTTAGCAAGCCTTTTCTAATATGTATCAAAAAAATTAGTTTGTGGAAAATAAAAAGCAAGTTTGAGATTCCAATTTAAAAGTTTCGTTTTGGGGCTATTTGGTTGCTAATCAGTATACATACATGTTGAGTGATGGACTTTGACCTCAGTCACACTAAATGGCTTTTTAAGTGTTCCAAGTTGGTTTAATATTTGGTAAATTCTGAATTAATTTGAAACACATTGCTCTCAGTCTTGCAAGACCATCTTTGAGGACACTTCACTTAGTACTTTTCTTGCAGACTTCCCACGAAACTACAATGATCACCAGAGGTAGTCTCATAATGCAGATTTTCCTGTAAGTTTACAAGCGTTGGGAGGAGTCCCAGCATTATAAGTTCTGAATAAACCAGAAAAGTCTGCTGGCCAACAGTTGCAAGAATCTCAACTTTACACTGGGTGAAGCATTGACAGGGCACCATGTGGGCCCACAGACCTACTCCTACATGTTGGTTATCTCCCGCATTCTCGCTGCTTAAATCCCACGCTTCAACACACCAGCCCCGATACCCTCTACCCCACACACCTCCACATATAAAGCAAATGTCATGTACATGTATCTATCTCACTGTGAATCCACCTCCTCAGTCTGGCTGGCAGATGATCTGCCAGGCCAGATACATTACCACATATACAACTTGTCATGTTCAGGAAAACACACTTCATTTTTCCCAAGCTCAGACTGTTTGCCCCGCCAGACAAAGGGGGCAAAAGGTGCTCCTCCCAACTGTGATTATGTGATTAAGAGTTTTCACGTTCTGTTAATTTTAGTAAATCTTATCATGAAGCATGAAAGACCATAATCTTGAAACAAGACTCAGCCCCTGAATAAATCGTGACCTGTTAAAACAGGTTTATCTAAAATCAACTGACTGGTGACCTTTCAACTGGAGACCCCCCCTTTACCCCTTCTTTGAACCAGTGTCTGACTCACCCCCACTGCATCCAGTTTTAATAATTTCCTGTACTGCCAATTCTAGTGACATAACCTACTTTACACTGGATTTTTTTATAAAAACAAAAATACAAAAAAGAAGCAAACACCACATACAACATTTGGAATGTGCTGTTTAAATAGTGCCCTGTCTGGATATGAAAGGGGGGAAATCATCGGGCGTCCGTAACAGACATGATTATGTGAAAACAATTTTGTCCCCTTCAGCCTACACATAGTATGTACAACTATAAGATAGGAAATGGCAGGTTTCGCAGCAAGCTTTACGACCATCAGAACACATGTATTTTGTTTCCATACCGGTGATGGCACTAAGATTTATTTCCACTTGTCTGCAGAGAACCAAAAAATGCACAATCAACCACTTTGGTAACCAGGCTAGCACTACCCATTAGCTAGTGGCTTAAAAAGTATGATTTGGTTGATAAAATTTCATAACTTTTAGTCAAATTTTGCTAATTAGTTTTTGTTTTTGTTTTTCAAGACACATTTGTGAGTTGTCTTTCTTGTTTTGGTTCAGAAAGTAAGTAATAGACAAATAGACTTTTATGCAGCTTTAGCAAATTGGGTACAGTGGTGAAACTCCTGCTGTCCGCCCTGTGTGGCTTCCCCTCCTTGACTTCCTATAGAAATATGGTAAGGCCTGTATGAAGATGACTTGTTCCACTAATAATGGTCTCTAATCTTATTATCTTCCTCTGACCTGCACAAATATCTTCACTGTGAAATCAAACAATGGATGCATCCAGCAGTTAAGCAGATTATAAGCTTTATTTTGAATGCTGCGATCCCCATTGAAGAGTCATATCAAACATATTTCATGACTTTGAAGCACCAGCCAAGGAGAGCGAAAATAAAAATATTTTTCATCTGCAAAAAACCCCAAAACTTTTGACATAATTTTTGCAACAGGACATGGATGTATTACGAAATAAGCTCAATAGCAGTTACCATGGCATAGGACCACTCAGCATCCAGCACACAATATTACTCCAATTGCATTGGTCGTATATGAATACATACAAATTGAACCACATGGCTCCATGTGGACCACAATTAATTCCATAAAGCTCATTATCTATTTATGGTATTTCCGGAAGGTAAGCCCACCACAGTCACACCATGGAAGCATGTTAATGTTCGATAACCATAAATGTAAGTCACTAAACACTGTTTAAGAGGAACAACAGATCAATACACTGACATTACAGGTTTGCTCATAATGTGGAGAGGCTTGATGAAGAGAAGTCCACAGCACACAGTTTTACCCTGGCCAGCTATCAGCATGAAAAATAATGAACATCAAGAGCACGTAAACTTCTGTGAGAAACAACAGCAGGATTTCTGCCAGACTTAAATGTTAGGGTATGCAAAGATTCAGAAATAAAACTCCAATGAAAGATAACTTGTTGGGATGGCGATAGTGGACTATTTTACGTGGCAAACTTTCTCAAGCAATGATTTCAAGGTGAGCCAGCATACCTAAAATTATTTAGAGTATAAAATTTTACCCTTTGACAGAAAACCTTGAAATGAACCACCAATAAGGTGTGTGTTACAAAGAGAAGACCCATACAATGTAATTCTAAACTACCCAGAGGATAAGTAGCGTTGTATGATTTTGCGTTCATGACAAATCGCAAGTCTGCCAGAACACCCACAATGCCTGGGATTTTTTGTTTCAACTCCTCTGCAACCTAAACTAAGGTCTGGGTAGAAACTGTGATATGCCTGAGTCCAATCTAACTGGAGTTACCACACAAACAACATATTTACTTTATGCACCTGCGTGATATTAAAAATATAGTCGTGGTCATCCATCTACAATCCTGAACTGTTCAATGTCCTGCTGATACATGTATGCATGGTCTGAATAATTTCAATAATAAACATTCTTCAAATCCTTTTTTAAAGTCATTGTATGCAGAAAGTATTGAAAACAGCCTTTCTTTCTTTTTATCCAAAATCTAACAAAATTTATGATTAGAATGAAAGGTTTTAAACACAATCCAGAAAACACTCTGTGTATTGAAATGTGTACAGTTATAAACACCAAGGACTTGTTTTATAAGGGAACCCATAGGACTCCCAGAATTTTGCAGTACTTTTAATTTTGCAACTTTGATTTACTTTCACTGTGAAACACGTGGACAAAAAATATGTGCAATCGAAAAGTATAGCAACTTAAGACATCTGTTTTTAAGGGACCACTGACTTGACATTTTGTTCATGACAAGTAAGACTTTTAAATACTGTAGGGATTTAACAATTGCCATGATTACTTGTCCCAAAAAACCTTCTGTTGGATGAGTAGTGACATTTGGAAACTTATGTCAAGCCCTGAGTCAACAATCTTCATACACAACATTTTCATTACAATTCCTATATTTAGCTAACCTCTACTGCTTGGACACCTGAATCTGTCACTGCAGTTCCTGTTCCCCAGCTCAAGGAAAAACTTCAAATTAACTTGAACAATAACTTTTATATAAAAAAACAAAAAAACAAACAAAAAAAACCCCTTATCTTATGACTCCTATACTCAAGCGACCTCTACTGGCTGGGCACATGAACCTTTTCTTCCATTTCCCATCTCATGGAAAACAGCGAAATAAAATTTGACATGAAACTAATCCTGGTAAGTTAATCCAGCATTATCAGATCGGCTATACTGGTGACACCAGTCTACATAGTGGCGTCCAGATAGCATTCATACCAGATCTCAGAAGATGATCTTTATGTTCCCACCAGTCACCTTACCACAGCCAAATCCTCTGATAGTGCACTTATAGCACACTGCAGGACTTACAAGGCTAGTTAGGGGCTAATTGGGGCCCCGTGGCTGCACCTATGATAACCTGAGTGCCTGGTGAGTGACCAGACAGCCCTCACCTACACCTGTCCACATTGGTCAAGCCAAAATGGCCAGTCAGCAATTTCAGTTCATTGGTTATTGGTTTGTATTCTGAGGCTTCAGAACATTTTAATCAAAATGGATTTAAATTGTACGAACTTTGAACACAACAGTCAGCCTGGCCACTGAAGACAAGAATAATGGAATCACAGAGTATTTTTTTTTTGGATCCAGCCACCACATAATATCAGTCCAATGGCTGCTTTAATAGTAAACACAGAACAGCTGGCACTGCCTGTCAGGTTGCCACCAATCCCTCTTCAGGGACCTCTGGAAGGAGTATCCCTTGAACATTCTTTGAAAAGAACACAGTGAAGTCCCAATCCAGTGGGTCCCTGTGATTAGACACCATCTTTTGAGGACACTGATCAGCAAAATACAGGTTTTACATCTTGTTACCTGTAAGAGGCAACAATATTTGATGATCCCCAGGAGCTACCCTATAACTCTTTGAGTGCCAAGTTTTGGATTCAGATATCTTTTCTCTGTGCACTTTGGATGCTTTGTGCAAAAGCACGCCAAGGAAAGCTGTTGACCTGGACCATTATATTCTCTGGAACTAGACTATATTAACTACTTGAATAAAAGGTCTTTTCACAAGGAATATGAATCCAGTACCTTTATTATTTATACACAGAGTGGTCCCTCTTTAGTAGTTGGATCTTAGTCCCAGTTTGTAATGAAAGAATTGGGATAGGGACCAGATTTACAACTTTGTATCTGCCTCTGCTTTACAAATGGAACTGGGGTGACCCCCATAAGTAAGTAACCATTCACCTGCATACAAATCATGTATGTCTGAACACTATTTGTGGGTTCTGTTCGTTCATAATCATTGACAACAATTTTATCTCTCTAGTATAATCCTCCAGTTTGGGTTAAACCAATTTTGACTCATAACAGGAACTTTAAAACTAATGTTGGTTCTTCATGATAAAGAACAAAAAAATTAGTCAAACTGTTTCTTCAACTTTAAAAACTTGAAATTTAACAATTTCTCACTTAAATTGCCTGTTTAAAATGTCTGACAATATTGCTTGCTTTACTTTTGTTGCTGAGATTTCAGAAATGTGAAACTCTTTATGCAGTTGTTCATTTACATATTCCATAATATGACAAAATAAATAAATAAATAAAATAAACAAAAATCCACAAAACTTAAAATTACAAAATGTATACAAACCCTGTCAATTATTTGTCTCTAAACTAACAGCACAAATTTTCCTGGGAATTTATCTCCAAATGGATGGAGCCTCATTCACCACTGGGATACATAGGTCTGACCTACATGTTGTTGTTAGCGGAAATTAATTTCTAAAATTGACAGTGCTGTCCACTTTAAGTGTATGATAACATGTAGCTACAAAATATTCTCTAATATTGTCAAATTGAACTTGAACATGTAATCTCTGGTCTCAGTTTTTTACCAGCTAGTACATTCCCTTCCAATACATAATATGCAGCCAGCATAAAATGGTTCCCCCCCCCCCTCCCATTAGGTCAGTAAACATCAGAACTTCATAAAATGCTTAATCTGGGTGTCATGAACCTTTCAAATCTGATTTGTGAAGTCTGACGACAGATTGAGACATCCCAGCAAAGAACACAGGGATTTTGTAAAAAAAAAAAAAAAAACAAAAAAAACAAACCACACTTTAAGATGAGTATGTACTGCAGTTACATTTACATACGTACAGGTACAAGCCAAATTATTGACTAATTTCAGTGACTTATGTTAACCCTATTGCCCACTGCTGATCCCTTCCCCTTTCATAAACGCTTGACCCAAATTTAGGCACGAGAGACTGACAACCGTGATGGGCATGCCAGACTGCTGGTCAGGGCATTAAGTTTCTGCAGTATACATACACAGTAAAGTTTTCATGGCAAATGACCTTGTGGATTTCTCTAAACACTATCAAATAAAAATGCACCGCTCTCTCGTATTTTTCAAAAAGAAACTACATGTATTTTTTATTGAACAATACACAGGTTTTCGCACCTTTTAGCCTGCACTCCTTCTTCCCATCAGATACTAGTGACCCCTGGTGGACTAGTTCTGCAGGAGTCATGGTAGCCCACCATGTGGCTGTCCCTGATGACAAAGGTCAAAATTATGTTTAATTACTACACTACATCCTGCATTCTTCTTGGTACAGGACACTTTCATACTGATGATGTAGATGTGAATTCCGCATGTGACACATGCACATCCCAATTAACAGAGCTGGATAGAAATGTAAGGGAAACAGGTGACTAATAAGCACAATAAAATGTACTCTGAAGGAAACTGGGAAATCACAGCCATAACACCAGGACACAAAATATATACAAGTAAAAAAAAAGAAAAGAAAAAAACCCACACACATGTACATACATTGTACATACATGTATGCACTCGCTGGTGCCACATATTGACACAAGACAGCTACCATGTCAGACTCCTTCAGTAGTCGTACAGGATGTGATTGTAGTCACAATTATATGTACATACATGTATTCAACCCAATTATTTCATAAACAAACAAATATTTGGCAAATACTGGTACTTTCACACATTTATTAAAATACTTCAAGCAAGGTGATGTTGCCCACCACTCTTCTTGTACTTTGCCTGTAGCGCCACCTACAGCTGACATATATTCCATTATTTTGATCCAGCTTTTTCACCTGCTTGGTCAGCGGACACAAGGGACTTCTTTTTGTTGCCCTAAAGCAGTTGACCCCAAATTGCACACACATGAAGGTCTAGTTTGGCAGGCAAGTTTTCGCATCATTGCTGACAGTTGTAAGGACCATAACTCTTTTCCACCAATTACTTTTCTACAATACTTGGTGTACCTTTTGTATGTGGGCATGCTTTCTACCACCCCCACCCCCAAAAGGCAACATACAGCATTTGATCTGCCATTAAAGCTAAATTAACCAAGATATTGCCCCTTGTGGTCACCCAAACGGGGCCACAAAAGTGCACGTGATGTTTTAGGGGCAGTGCTTGGGTACAGCAGGTACTACTGTACCATTAACTCATTCCATACCAGTCCCTGATTTTTCCGTATATCTACCTAGATTTAAGACGACAATTGCATATTTAAATTCTTCATGAAAAGAGCTTTTCGTTCAAGTACCAACATGCCTATAGTCTCAAGTCAGTGGTTCTGGCACTGCCTGGCAAGTCATGCTGCAGCTGCCACAAGGGCAGCTGCAGCATGACTTGCCAGGCAGTGCCAGAACCACTGACCAAGGCCTGTGACCATAATATGGAATGAGTTAACCTCAGTATAGATAGGATAGAAGTAAGGCTTTGTGGAATTAACTGAATGTCACTTGTTGGAATGGACAGTATCTGCCACCTAAAACACACAAGATTGACTGAATGGGTCAGTTAACTAGTATTCTTAGATTTTCAAGTGGCATTCTGGTGCGGAACTACTTCAACAAGTGGCACTCTGCATGAAAAGTGTTAATAAAGAATAACGCCGGTTATGGGTATTTTCTACATGAGTGGCCTCCAGGTTCAAATAGGACATTCTTGCACGTATGAACAACCAGCATCCACAGGGATGGTGTTTTGGTTGAAAATGACCTTCCTTTCCTATTTGTAAGTGACAGTCATTCAACAAAGTTTTTTTTTTTTTTTTTTGGGGGGGGGGGGGGGGGGCATTCCCAATGACAGTGTTTGGTGAAGCAATAGTTAACATGAATGACTCCTGACAACTTTGACTTCAATAATTCACAATGACTGCATATGGGGTGGGGGTGGGATGTCTGCAATACCAGCCTTCCTCTACAGATTAATCACTCAGGAACGCATCATTCATAGAAAATAATGATTCTGACGCTGTCAGATCAAGGCGATTAACCAACTTAACCCTCTGGGCCCTAAGAGCCGATATATTGGCACTAAATACATTAAGTTACAAAATGCTTAGTGTCCAGAGGGTTAAAACCCATTGTTTACATTTTATGAAATACAGCGATGGAAATTGAGTCAAAGTTAAAACTTTCATGTGATAAAAATGTGGTACATCCACTTTAACTGATCATTCAAGGAAATTAATGATGAGCTAGAACAAGAGTGACGCCATCAATGGATTACAAAACGGAAGAACAACCGACCCCATTTTCAGATTCATATGACCAGTCCACATAACCATTAACCAATACACCCCTTGGGCCTATCCTAATTTCAATTTTGGTAACCTTACCCACCCATTAATTCCACAACTCTACAAACAAGTCATATTACATTTGCTGTTATGTATTGTGGTGTCCATCAATAACAGCAGATATAAGATCCTTTTGATATCAGATGAAGATAAGAGTAATACATGCATATATGTGTATGTGTTGGGGGGGGGGGGGGACTTGAGGAAGAATCAACAATGTACATCCTGGTCTTGTGAAGACATTACCATGTACTGACATGTCAATTTGTCGGTGTACAAGTATAAAATAAAACCATATCCTGCACACACTTCCACATTTCTGACCACAACTGAAGTAGAGAGATCATAAACCAAACAAGTCATTTACAAGTGACAACCATGCGTATATAGCACTTATGTGTGGATCAATATTAGCCAAAAGAATCAAATGGTGGATGCCATCCCTCACCCACCCACCCCCAATATACCAGATGGATACTAAAAATGTGGAGTTTTTAAAACACTTATTTAAATAACTGAGGAAGGAGTTAAGAGCTTTGCTCAACAAGCCCTGGAGTACATTGAATGAAAACCATTGACTAATTGCCCTTACGATCATTCTTATTTAAAACAGTAGCAGAGTATGACACTTTTTGGTAATTTGATGGCAAAAAGTTGCACATCGTCAATTGAGCATCAGATGCCTTTGGGTTTTAAAAACAATTTTTAATCTGTAAAAACCTAAATGTGATCAGATGGTAATATGGGTAGTCTACAACAAAACCTTTCACTGCTGCCTCTGCATCATTTCCATGTTACAGTCTGGTGCTGTGACACTGTGTTATATAAGGAAGTCAAATTTATGCCACATTCCTGAGTTATCACACATCAATGCAAAATAAATAAACTCAGGTGGTATATTTGTTTAGTCTGGTCTGTCATGTCCTATAGTTAAAAACGTCCCAAGTACTCGCTTGTTTTTTTCACTTGGGATCACTTTTTTTTACCTGACATTTCAATACTTAAATGGTTTATGGCAGGAAGCTAGTAATTGAGCCTACACACAGCAATGAGTGTTTGGACACTTTAATATCAAGATCTAACCAAAACAAGCCTACGCACACAACAGTCACAGATCTGAATCCTTCAGCACAAATTACCAACAACTAACCAAAAATACATGTACACCCAACAGACTGTCACCTACCTGTCACCCTCAATGTAAGGCTTGACATGGATTCATTCCACACTAGTCTCTGATTTTTCTATATATATTTACTTAGATTTAAGACGACAATTGCGCATTTAAATTCTTCATGAAAAAAGCTTTCGTTCAAGTACCAACATGCCTATAATCTTAAGTCAGTGGTTCTGGCACTGCCTGGCAAGTCATGCTGCAGCTGCAGCATGACTTGCCAGGCAGCGTCAGAACCACTGACCAAGACCTGTGACCCTAGTATGGAATGAGTTAAAAAGACAAGTCGTAACTGTTTTTGACCTGATCAGAGATTCAAACCCAATACATGTGCTGGTCCAAATATGACAAAGAGTGCTTTGGGACAAACAAAAATATCAAGCCCTACCAGAATATATATATATGTCAGCCAGAGAAGAGCCCACCTGTCTTTTTGGACACCCAGTTTCAAATCTGGACAACCCCAAATCCCGATTTTAATAATGTAAAGGACAGGACCTGGACACTCTGATGTCATGAAATTATGAAATCAGGACAACTTCAGCATTTTGGACACCCAAACTTCAAATTATGGCTAACACCCTGCCCACCAATGATGACCACACAGTCCATTGGACAAACTTGTTATTTTTTTCCCAACGACTTAAGTGACCTTAACTCCTAGGATATTGATAAGTTGTCAACACCATCTCAAATACAGTGGTATTTGCTCTAAAGATCACCTCCAATATAAACTGCATGTCTTTTTAAGACCACTCTTTGAAAACCCTTTCCTGTATTTTTCTGTCAAATCACCTTTCCTTTCAACCCATCTGCAGTACAAGACCACTTTCTGAAGGCATCAGGGGTAGTCCAAAATTGCAGGGACCACTGTACATGTATTTATTTTTTATTTATTTATTTATTTATTTATTTTTATTTTACTTTTTTACAGAAATTGAAATGAGTATCCATTGTTGGATGAACCAACAAAAAATATTTAAGCATTACTATTGTATGATATGTCATCCAGATCTTGGTCAGAAGGAAAACTACAAGTTCAGTCTCATCATTTCTAGTGAAAAGTTTCTTTGACGGCCACCCCATGGGATGACCAAACAATGAGATCTTTAGACTGACACTCTTTTATCACAAGTATTAACCACCCCCCTTAAACTGGCCATCTTTTTTCAGATGTGTGTGTTCAGAGTACAATATCCAAAATTTTATCACAAGTATCTTGAATAGTTTTCGAAAAATATCCAAAATTTTACAAAAAACACTTTATTAACAAAAAGATCATGAGTTTATACTGATAACTTTGAATTTTGCATTCTATCTTTAGTGCAGACAGATTCTGCAAAACTTGGCAGTCAGCTCAGTATTTAAGTTTGATTATGTCTGGGATACATGCACAGCTTGCAAGTGAAATCTGGAGGAAATCCAAGGAAAATGCTCCAACTTTAGTATATTCTAAAAGTTCAATTTAGTTATAATGAGGAACATTATACAAACTTTGGTAGCCTCTAACATTTAACAACTTCTAAACATGAAAAATTCTGTCAACCTCCCAAAAAAATGGAAGTTTTGGAACCTCAGTACGTGTGTGTGTGATACTTGGCCTGAAAGTGAAGTCACTTTTCCAGGTTGGACATAAACTAAATGTGGGATATGGAGCAAAAAGAGCTCATTAATAGAAGAATGGGAGTCTAAAACTGTACTTATATTTCAACATGAATAGAACAGAAAGCTGTAAAATTTTTATCAAATTAGAGTTAATCTGCTTTTGTATACACATATTGTTGTTCAGACAACAAATGTCAAAATAATATCAGAGATAGGTGAAAAAATCTGACAAAAGGGCAGGAAACAGAGAAAAGGGGTAGCTGGTGTAATCTCCCATATCTATATTAGACTGCAGAGAACAGTATAAGCCAGAACCTTATTTAACTCATTCAGTGCCAAATCTTGGACTGAGTCAACAGCTTTGCTTGGCGTGCATTGCACCTAATGTGCATCAAGAAAGCTGTTCATCTGGGATATTCTCTCTGGAACAATAGACATACTGGTACTTGAATTAAAGGTCTTTTTACGAGGAATACAAATCTGGGATCCTAATAATTCAGACTAGCCTGACTTAAGTAGATCAACTTTAGTCGTGATTGGCACTGAAAGAGTTAGGAGGCAAATGCTTGCCAGTTTCATTTTAAAAAGTTGCTTCTATCTACAGATCAGTGTTATCTGGCAATATTAAGGTTTCAAATTGATAGAGATATTCACACTTCTGCTTCATGAACTGAATTAGCAAGATGCACTCAAAACCAAACCATCTACATTTATAATGAGCACTATATCTAGAAGAATCATCCTGCATTGAAACTTTATTTATAACAAAATACCTTCCAAAATATTTAATGAAAAAACATTTATTGCGGGTAAATAAAGCAGCTTGGTACTTATCACTATTACTTTCATATTATGCTGGCTTATATTTTTTCTCATTGGAAGCAGAGCAGTAAGTGGGGGATATTTGTCTGCTCACACCTTTGCTCCCACTTAACAGAGGAATTTGTGTCAAAAATTCCCACCAGTCAGCCCGATCAATATATTGTATATACATAATAATTTAGGTGGTGTGTGGATGGTTCAGCAGGTGCTTTTTTACAGGTCTATTTTGGACATGGGCTGAGACCAAATTATTTACCCCCACCTATTTTTTTTTTTTTTTTTTTCATTTTGAGAGTACATGTACCATTAAACCCCATATCTAAGAGGCTTTGGCACTGACACCATGCTGGTATGGTAGCAAAAATTTGCATATAAAATGGACATGTATACTTTAGCTAACTCATAATAACAGTGCTAGTATAGCTGAAACTTAAAAATTACCTGACTGATTGATGCACCAATGTATGCACCATATATATATATATATATATATATATATATATATATATATATATATATATATATATATATATATATATATATATATATATATATATATATATATATCTGGCCAACCTTTAACAGTATCTCCACTGCCATGGCCTTGCATTGTATCTGGTCAAAACAAAATAGGTCTTTGTGACCCAGAAATTTTGTAAGCTCATCTCTGCATATAACAAAAGCAAATTTTGAAAAAAAAAAAAACAAACAAAAAAAAACAAACAAAAAACAGTAACCGGAGGTAGCCTTTATATATTACACTTTACAAAGAAAAAAATTTGTCACAACACGTGCATTTTAAATTCATTCTCAAAGAAACTAAATCCAATCATCCTTCTACAGACATGTGTTGATGCTGCTGAGAAGGAGTCCTATTTTGCACATTTGAGGGTTTTCCCCTGGAAGTACCATTCACAGCTGATGCCTAGTTATATCCCTTTGTTATGCAAGACAAGTAAAACCCACAAGAGGGCAAGCTGGATCACATAATTGTATAATGAGCCCCTGTGCCTATATATCCTTTCCCGTCAGGCTTGGAAATAGAGCTACAGTGCCACAGACGAAATATACATGGAGAGCAGTGCCAAGGAGACCAGATTAACATAGCAGAACCCATGTTTAAGGACGTCATTAATCATCATGATTTGACCTTAATGGGATCAGCCCAGGAAACATCTGTTCTACTACATTCCTATCAACTTATGTGTGTCAAGCCTTTCAGCAGAGGACCACCCAATCAATGATAATTTAATCTTGTTGAATTATCGCAGTAAGGTGGCCTGAGAAATTGACAATATGCTTCACTTGTCGGTTTTGTGTATTGTAAACAGGACCCCCCCCCCCCCCCCCCGCCCCCCTTTTTTAAAAAAGGATTCCATTCTGCCATTAGCAAATGGTCAATTTTGCCCTTGGCTTAAGTTCCTTACCCTTCAGCTGGTGACTCTTAATTAAAATTTAAAAGCATAAGCTGATTTGTGAATTATAGTCCTTTGGATCAGTCAGTGAAAATCTTAACCCTTAAAGTGCTAATCACTGCTATAGTTGCTTTCTCATTACTATTAAACATATAATGGTTAAAAGAGTCAAATTCCTCATGAAGATACCTTTCATTCAAATACCAGCAAGCCTTGTCTGAAGCAAAAAGTAGTCTTAGTCGACAGCTTTCCTCAGGACACTTTGCGCAAAAGTGTCCCCAGGAAAGCTGTTGACTCAGTCTTAAATCAGCACTTTAAGGGTTAATTATGAGCCCTGGCTAATATCTATCCCAAGGTGCTTCATGATGCCCGTAATTCTTGTTGAGGCCACTCACTATAAAGCACAATTCAGCTCTGCTTGGTCTGGATGCTTTATGTCATTGTGGTTGACTGCACAGGAACAGTATCAGGAACATCTCTTGCAGTCCTGTCCCAGCACACCTGTTGTGTTCTCCACAATGTTCAAACAGATAGCCACTGCTGCCAAAATATTAAATAGCCACTGCCACCATCACCATAATCATCATTATATATATAGACCTGTACAGACTTAACCATGACAGGCCCAAATGTATCCATGATAAGCATATGAATGGCATTTTAATTCAGTCCTAGCTCAATGTAACAAATCTACAAGACCCAAAAGACAACAGGAATATGTGATCAGTGTTTGCTGTGATGCTGCATACATGATGGTTCACTGCAGCAGTATTCTCACGTTCATCTGATCTTTAACCTTTGCCACTACTTGACAACATAGTACACGTGTTGGCAATTCTTTAACCTTTGCCACTACTTGACAACATAGGACACGTGTTGGCAATTCTCCTGGATGTTCTGCTTACAGTAAAACTATACATGTACATAAAATTAGTTTGCAAACTAGAAATTAGTTATAAAAACTGTTTTGTGGAACACAAAGTAAATCACCTTTGCAAATTATATTGAACCAAGGATCCTAAGTCTAAGTTTATTTTGCAAAACTTTGTATTTAGCTGTCACCAAATAGATTTACACAAGGGCCATTTAATTTAGCTGCAGGTGTACATCTGGAATTCATAGCTTCATCTACATCAACAAAACACTATAAAGGGGAACACAAAGTTCCAACAAGAAAAGAAGATTTGCTTCAAAGTAAATCAGTAATCTGTATGGCTCCAAAACTTCTATACATTTAAATGCTACAATTTTTGTTTGTGATGTACTGGGTGCACCTTCAGCACAAAGCTAGGAGCTAAATTTGGAATGGCACCTCTGCAGGCCTGTAATTTAAAACTTTATAAGTGTCCCTCATGAGCATAAATTCAAATTTTACAACTTTTGTTTTCTGGCTATGGCACAAACCTAAAAATCAAAGTTAGAATGACAACTCTACCTACAATAGTTTTGAAGATATTCAATATTTTAAAAACTTTCCAAGTGCCCCTGATCAGCATAAATCAAATTTTACAACTTTTATTTCCAGTTTATTGGATGCACCTTCAGTGCAAACCTGTGAATTAAATTGGGAATGGCAACTCTACCCATAATAGGTTTGAAGATATTCAATATTTTAAACTTTCAAAGTGCCCCTAATGAGCATAAACTAAAATTTTACAACTTTTTTTTGTGGATCATTGGATGTACTGCACAAACCTGTAGAATTGAAGTTGGAATGGCACCTCTACCTATAACAGTTTTGAAGATAGTCAACATTTAACCCTCTGAGTGCTACACACTGATGTGACCATCATCTCACCATGTGCCTGGCCCGTCGTGAGATTGGCCAGCGCACTGTTCCATTTCTCAGCACAACCCACAGATTGTTCCTCCCCTTTGACATTGATGTGTCATACTTCTTTTTTTTTTTCATTTTCACATGCTTAAGACCAATAAATATTGCCGTTATAATGCAACAAAGAGCCTTTCCACACACTGTGCAGTATTTGATTGGTTTGTTCTCATTAATTATGCAAATAAAACGATCGGTGAATTTTTCTTTTGCTTACATTGCGCTTCCCACAGGCATGGCAATCCTGTGCCAATATGGCAGCCTTGGGTGTCCCATCATTTGAGTTCAAGGCAACAAATTTATTTGAAATTGACACTGAAAGCAAGTTTGGGGGTTAACTGACTAAATTACAGATTATAAGCATGCATGCAGGACACATCAAATGAAAGAAAATGAACTTCGTCGCCTCTTTGAAGACTCCGTAACATTGATAGGACAGTGATGTTAACACACTGTGTGACTGCCAGGGCAAGTGGAGCAACAGCAGTGAAGTCTTCTCTCTGTATATCTATAATTTAATAGTTTTGAAGTTTTAAAGTGTCCATTACTAGCAATTAAGCATAAATTGTACAACTCTTGTAATGTGTCCAATAGATGTGCAGCCCGAACAAATGTACCAATAGAGCCACCATTTGAGTCTTTAAGTTTCAGGAACACTTTGAAAGCCAGAAGGAATTGAAATTTTCAAATGGCCCTAATATGCATAATTTTTAACGAGTTGACAATTTTGAACGACATGCAAAACTTCACCATTGGAGTTATATCCCTAGATGCCAAATTTGAAGTTCCTGGCTCAAATGGTGTCTGAGTTGAAGATAACATAAAATTTAGTGGAAATATCTATCTATAGGCAAGAAAGAAATGAAGAATATTGGGAAAAACAATACAGGGCATGTCTGTATTTACACACAGACATTATGCTGTAATGATGGAATACATGTGTTCCCGCTCAGGCTCCAACAAGTTCGTAACACTGGTGGCCCAGATTAGAATGTGGGACATGCATATGGTGAATTCCACAATCCAGGGGCCATCGTTGGAGATCAACCAAGCATTAGACCACCAGACAACAGCCTGGACCATGTCAAAAATAGCCCCTCTAAATCCAGCATGAGTCACAATCTTCTTTTCTCTGACTTGTGAAAACAGTGGCAGTCACAGGCTGACAGGAGCACCCAGGGACCAGACATTTACAAGATGGTGTTTGGATCACATCAGTTGTAAACAAAATTTGAATGCGGAAATCAATTTTTGATACGTGTTGTTGCAATGTACATGTACATGTACCACACAGGTGTTATCTTAAGGGACCTCTTGCCAGAAAGAGACCGAACACCCCTTCTTGGAGAACAACCTTGTGCTCCTAAATTCAATTAATTCTTATGCTGACTTGACCTGTCATGTTACTTATATTCTTTTGTAAGTACGCCTCTGACCTTCAATGAAAATTTATGTTGTGTGACACTCTACCTATTTTGTGCTAGAAACTGGCTCATATTTCATGATCCAGTTATCAGATAAAAACAATCAATGATTGATAAACACCCGCACCAATTTCTGGAAAGGTAATCTTCTTATGTCATATACGCCCCAAAAGGTGTTCCACCGAAATGTTGTAATCTTTCAGTTTTATTTAAAATTCTGATTATTAACAGTACTTTCCCAGTAATGTACAAAAACAGATGCTTGTGGACACAATACACATCTCCACCCCACATAATTGACACTACATGTAGTTGTCTCATGACAGTACCGCTAACTTCTATCTTGTGTCTGTCATCTTTTGAGGAAACATTGTAAGCAGACACTGCCAGTCACAGCATATTGCAGTATTAATTTAATTTTACTGTTTTTATTTCACTGATGCAGGAAACACAGGACAGCCCAGTGACTTTTTCATTAACATATAAGCTATAGTTTCAGTTCTGGCACTGTAAACAAGAGGCCCATGGGCCTAATGCTCTGCTGACATAAAATCTGATGATGATCAGCAAAAATATTCTTTGCTATTGATGTCCAAGCTGCATCCTGCCATTACAAAATCACCTCTTTCACCTTTACAGAACTGGTGATCAAACAGAAATAGGTCAAGGTCACTGATATTACAGAACATATTGGCATTGGACACAGTCATCCTATAAATTTGACATGTCTACTTTCATTATTTTTCGAGATATTGAATTTTACATTTTTCATGACATTTTGAATCATGATTTCAATCAAGTTATAAATAGGTAGCAAACTATTATCATAAGCAACTGAGATTTTGAGCTCTCCCATAATCCCATTAAACTTCATGAGCATCTATCAACATAAAGGATGCTAGGGTGCTCACAAGATTTTCACATTTAAAGCCCTATATTACCTGGTGCAGTTGGTATGTGTGTTTCCCATTTTGAGCAGGATGATTGGTGCCAAAGGTTGCTGGTTCAAGACCTAACCAGCAAGACCTGTGCTGCACTCACAAGCAAAAAGTTTACAGACAGACAGGCATGAGTGATCCAATGGACTCTATGACCTTTGGCTAGCAGAGCTAAAAATGGACCTGAGAACTATGACTATGCAAAAAAAATTCCTTTCACATTGGCTAGGACTATGCGGTAGACTAACATATGTCTACAAGCACATGATTAAGGCAAGACATATTTGGAACATACACACACAACATAATGTGGATATGCAATATCATTTTTTCTTAAATGCAACAAAGTATTGACTTTGTCTGAGTGACGGTTCACTTACATACAATCACCTTTGAAACAAGAGACTACACCTTTCCTTCTTTTGTTGTATCTATATAAAAAAATTTCACTTTTGAATCAGTGCACATACTGCATGCACACAAAGTACAGATGATACAATATAATGTGGCCCTTTGAGCACCATGTGGCAGATGATCGTTTGCTCAACATGTTTTACCCACTTAAAATAAAGATATGATGATGATAACTATTATCATCATTATTAACCACCACCTGAATCTAGATCTTTTTCATGGAATGTTTGTCGTAGTCCACTCTGTCCAAATAAATGCACACAAGACGAAAGATTTAAAAGTGAGTCATACATCTCCATCCCCAAAGGTGCAATGCTTAGCACACATGTATAGCAGATATTTAACTCCACACGAGAGTACCCAGGATTGCCATGTCCTATGATTAACCCTGCATGGATCAAGTTTAAACAACACAGAATCAACTTTATGTGGCCCCAGTTGTGCTAAGCACCCAGCGCACACAAAGCAAAGGTGCTGTTGTGGAACGTTGTCTAAGGGCATGCCAATTTACTTTTTTTTTTTTCTTCTTTTACTACAAAATAACCGCCACAGGTCTGTTTTCAGATCTGACATCAACAGAATGGCAGCATGCCAAAGATCAGTATAAGTCAAAATCTCCTTATTTAAAATCCTGGGATTTTGACAAGCAGGGCTCTACAATTCTCTAAGAAGTCCACTTCTCTACATATATACAGGTATCCCTGTCTTTTACATGCTGTTTCTTTGAAATTTTACTTGTTCTGCATAAATTTTTACTTGTCAGGGATGATTTTTTTTTTTTGCTCATTGCATCCAGTTATCTTGTTTCCTCACGTAAGGACAATCAGTAGGTTTCACTGCCTTTGAGCTTAAAATTTGTCATTGTCCTGGCTTAGATTCTAGTTGTTGCAGGTAATGAGGCAAACCTCCATGTCCAGCCCTACTTGTAATAGACAACAAACAGGACAAGCAAACTGTTGGGCCTTAACAGATTTCTCTACCAAATACAACAAAAATCAAGGTAAAAATAGTTACTGAAGTTAGGGCTGTGACATAGTTAAAGGTACCTACATACATTATATATTTGTGTGTTGGCAATTTTCTTTGTATTTCCCATACAACAGTGAAACCTGTGCTTAAAGACCATGCATATTATGGTATTTAAAGGCAAGCAGTCTTTATAAGGTCTTCTTCCATGGTGGGATCACTGCACACGAATATATTATGACAGTTTTATACATGACAAAAACCTAACGTACTGTTGCTTTCTCCATAAATAGTTTTTACACATAAAGTTCCTGGTTCATGCCTCATCATGGATCCTGCATAGCATACCACTGCTTTTCCCAACATGGTACTGTTCACACATGCTGCAATTGGCAGTAGCCCCTATGTCTGACACTCAGGCTTGTGGTGTACATAGTGTATGACTCAGTAAGAACTATTCTGAGGTGTGTGCATCTGCTGTATCCTGATTCCATCAAACTTGTGTTTCCCTGTCTTTGCTGTTGCTATTCACATCTAACACCCATCATCATGGTCACTGCACAATGTTTAGCACCCCCCTTATTCATAATAAAACCCAATTAACACTTTACAAGTTATATTTTGGCAGCTTCCTATAGCACATGATTTTTATACGTCTGTGTGTCAAGAGACATGTATACTGTCTTTCTAGGAATTCTTTATTTCTTTCTTCACAGGCAAACGTGTCTGACATTTCATCTAAAAAGTAAATGCAGAAACTCTAAACTTGGCATAACTATACTTCAATGCATGAAGTCTCAAGTTTTTATAAAGAGGTTCAATGGTTTTGAAAATTAAACAAGTTGCAAAGTAGGACCATTTTTATTTAAATATTGAATATCTCCAAAACTATTATCGGGTACAGGTAACCGATCCAACTTCAATTGATAGGTTTGTAACACTGCACATTTTAAAAATTTACATGTAACCTTTAAAGATCAAAGGTCAAGGTCATTTTGCCATATGAAATTTTCTAGCCATCACTCTACCTATTTTTACCCAATTTTGATTAGGTTGGGCTAAAAACAAAAAAATTGTAGACATTGTAACACTGCATATTTTTGTTATTTACCTGTGACTTCTAAAGGTTAAAGGTTTTAAAAGGTTATTTGGACCTTTGACAGCTTCATCCACCCATAACTGTCAATTTTCATGCAATTGTAATCATGTTAGGCTCAACTTACAGGTATTGCCACACTGCATATTTTTGTAATGAAGATGTTACTTCTAAAAGTCAAGGCAATTTGGACCTTTGAAAGTCTCATCTGACCATAACTTTGTCAATTTTCCTCTAATTTTAGTTGTGTGGGGCTCAAATTGTAGGTATTGCAACACTGTACATGTTTGCTATGTAAATGTAACCTGTAAAGGTCACAGTCATTTGGGCTTTGAAATTTTCATCTAGCCATATTTACAACATTTGAAGGCACCCAGATATAGATTTGCTTTGTTCAAAGCAAATCGTCTTTTCTAGTTTCATCTTTCTCTTTAACTCAGCCATACATGTGTTCTGGTATGTTTTTACCCCTTTGATTTGACCATGTCTTGGGCTCAGGATTTATGCAAGTAACTATCAACATAATCTATTACCTCACAGAATCTTCTGTAATTAGTACTAACAATTGCTTTTATGTCACGCCTCTTATTCTGAAGTTGGCAAAGCTCCATAGTAGTCCCCACCCACCCCCGTTATTTTCACCCACAAGTCCAGACAAGCTTAAGTTTTGTTAATTTTTTATTAGGGACTTGTGTGTATTATCACTTTCCCATCAGGGTCTGCGTTACAGGGACCCTTCCTCATTACCATGACAGCAGGCAAAACTATGTAGCAATTCCTCAAATTCAAGGAAGATTCCAATGCCTGATACGAGTTCTTTTTATAGCTATAATGATACTTTATTTTATTGGGCTGTATCACCCCTTTAACAAAGCATAATGCACAGACCTGTGTTACAAACTTTAATATTACGTTGAATGTTTTTATTAATAAAACTTTTGAGCTGTGTTCTTATCACTTCAATCCAATAGCTCTATTATTAATCCTTCTGAGTTTGTGGTGGGGATGTGTTCTGCTTCTATGGCTTCACTTTCTGTGTTCAGACTCAACTTGTGATGCTGTCTATGTGGGCAAATCATGGTGATCATACCCTGTGCAACAATCAATCCAATTCAGCAACTTTGTGAGCAGTTCTTGTCAAGTTGGAACTGACGTTTTGAACACGCCTTCAGAAAAGCATATGTTTACCAGAAGCTTACTGAACAGAATTAAGTACATCCAGGCCTCACAGTCCCCTGTTGCATCTAAAGTAAAAACTGTGTCGAGAACGGGGCTACCGTGTATTTGCTCGGTGGTGAATCATCCAACGCTTTGGCTGAAAATCTAGGTCAAAGACAAAGTTATCCTCTGAGCACTGCTGAATGCATATCCGGAACATCCATAGGTACCTTCCCAAAAATCTTTTAAGTTGTTTCCATCATACTCTTTCCTATCACAAGACAGTGAAAGCAAAAGTACATTGCTGTACAGTCTGAAATATCTGAAACAGAAGTAACTAATCTTGGCCCGCTGGTTGATCCGTGTAGGATTCCGTCTGACCCCGTTTGCCCCACGGTCATGACATAGCGTCACCAGCGGGGCTACGGACTGGGCAACATGCTTGGAATTTTAAATATATAATGAGTCTCTCACGGAATACCAAGTAGTTCACTTACCTCTCCTTGTCTCGAAGGCTTGTCTTTTCCAGTTGGAGTTGGTGGGTTGCATATAAGAGCCGTCCCATTTATAACAACAGCGATATCATCTACAAACAATCCGTCCGGGTGTTTCTCATCGCAGGGCAACTCAATAACATCCAAACCGATTCTACGAAGCGCTTCCACTAAATCCTCGTGTTCTGAGCGAGCTTTGTCGATATCTATCGTAGCTTGGGTATCTTCTAATTCAAATGAAGAACACTCTCTGAATGAATTTGCGATCCGGCTAACTATAGCAAAGTTGTAAGTGAAGGGAGTGTTTTTGGTCTTGCTTAACGTAGCCATTTTCTCCGGCATCTTGCGGCAAGTGCGAGCGCAAACGAGAACGAGGCGAAGGACTGCCGCCTGGCGGGTAGTATTCACATCAACAGAATGCAACCGCAGAGAGATATGAGAACGTGACCAGTGATGAATAAAAGAAGTTCTCTCCGCCTACGGAATGAGAGCAGGCTCAGTCATAAATATGCAATGCATATTACGCTGTCGCCTGGAACAAACATTTTCCTCTACACAATCTGGATGTGGGCCTTAGCGAGTCAGACAGCCCTTCCCTTAGTCATGGCTGTGTGCCAACACAGACATACTGTTCTTTCTTTCTTTCTTTCTTTACTACCAAATTTTATTTACCAGTTTTGTCGAACACTATAACGCTCGCAAAACTTCAAACTTGGCATGATTATAGGTCAATACACAAATTTGTGCCTTTTAATAAAGAGGAAAACTATATATTGAAGATCATGCAAATAAGGGGCATTTGAAAACATAAATCTTGAAAAACTCCGAAACTATTATAGGCACAGGTAGCCAATCCAGCTTCAATATTCATAGGTTTGTAACACTCCATATCTTTGTAATTTACATGTGACCTCTAAAGGTCAAATTTCAAGGTTACTTTTCCATTTGAGTTTTTTTTTAGCCATAACTCTGTCAAGTTTTATCCAATTTTGATTATATTGGGCTCGCATTGTAGATATTGTAATTAACACAGCACAATTTTGTAATTTTACATGTGACCTCTAAAGTTCAAAAGTCAAGGTTAGTTGTCCCTTTTAAATTTTCATCTTGCCATAACTTGATTAATTGTCATCTGATTTGGTTCATCTTGGGCTTTAAAAAGGATATTATAACACAGTATATTTTTATCATTTACATCTGACCTCTAAAGGTCAACAGTTAAGGTCATTTGGACTTTGAATTTTTCATCTAGCTATAAGGTTAATGGAATGTGAAGTACGAAAGGAAAAAAGTTGTAGCATTTAACATCTACAACTTTTGAAGACACACAGACAGATTTGCTTTGAAGCAAATCTTTTCCTAGTTCTTTTTCTTTCTTTCTTTCTTTCTTTCTTTCTTTCTTTCTTTCTTTCTTTCTTTCTTTCTTTCTTTCTTTCTTTCTTTCTTTCTTTCTTTCTAGGTAACCAATCCAACTTCAATTTATAGGTTTCTAACACAGCACATTCTTGTAATTTACATGTGACCTCTAAAGATCAAAGGTCAAAGGTCAAAGTCACTTGGAGCTTTGAAATTTTCATCCAGCCATAACTCTGTCAGTTTTCATCTAATTTTGACCATGTTGGACCCAAATTATAGGTACTGCAACACTGCATTTTTTTTACTGACATTTAACCTCTAAAGGTCAAAGGTTAAGGTTATTTGGACCTTTAGAATTTTTATCTAGCCATAACTTGGTCAATTTTCATCTGACTTGGCTCAGGTTGCGCTTAAATTGTAGATATTTTAACACGGTAGATTTTTTTGTAAGTACCATGCGACCTCTAAGGGTCAAAGGCTTTTGGCCTTTGTAATTTTAAACTAGCCATAAGCTTTATGGAATGTGAAGTAGAATGAACAAAAGTTGTAGCATGTAATAGTTACAACTTTTGAAAGCACACAGGCAGATTTGCTTTGAAGGAAAACTTCTCGTTCAGTCTTGTTTATGTTTGTGTGCCAACACAGATATACTGTTTTTCTAGGAATTCTTTTTTACTTAATAGGCAAATTTGTCCAACATTTCATTTGAAAATTACTATATACAGAAACTCCAAACTTGGCATGGTTATATATTTCCATGCATGAAGTCTAAAGTTTTTGTAAAGAGGTTCAATGGTTTTGAAAATTATGCAAGTTACGGCTATGTTACAATTTAATACAAATCCAACTTCAATTCAACGATTTGTAACACTGCACACAGCTGTAATTTACATGTGACCTCCAAGGTCCAAGGTCAAGGTTATTGTGCTATTTGGAATTTTCTTTTAGCCATAACTCGGTCAATTTCATACAATTTTAATCATGTTGGACTCAAATTGTAGGTATTGGAACCCTGCACATGTTTGTAATTTACATGTGACCTCTACAGGTGAAAGGTCAGTGTCATTTTACCATTTGAAATTTTCATCCAACCTTAACTCTGTCAATGTTCATCCATAATTGTCAATTTTCATTCAATTTTAACCACACTGGACCCAAATTGTAGGTATTACGACACTGCATATTTTTGTAGTTCACATGAAACCTCTAACGGCCAAATGTGAAGGTCATTTGTACCTCTGAAATTTTCGTCTTGTCATGACTTGGTCAATTTTTATGCTATTTTGATCATGTTGGACTCAAGTTGTAGATATTGTAACATTGCACAGTTTTGTAATTCACATGTGACTTCTAAAGTTAAGGTCATTTGGACCTTTGAAATTTTCATCCAATTTTAATAATGTTGGTCCCAAAATGGTAGGTATTGTAACACTGCTTATTTGTGTAATTTACATTTGACCTGTACAGGTCAAGAGTCTAGGTCATTTGGACCTTTGAAATTTTATTCTAGCCGTCACTTGGTCAATTTTCATCTAATTTCGATCATTTTGGACTCAAATTGTAGGTATTAGAACACTGCACATTTTTGTAATTTACACATGACCTCTATAGATGAAAAGTCAAGGTCATTTTGTCATTTGCATTTTTCTAGCCATAACTTGGTTAATTTTTATCCGATTTTGATCATGTTGGGCTCAAATTGCAGATATTCTAACGCTGCACATTTTTGTAATTTACAAGTGACCTTTAAAGGTCAAACGTCAAGTTTTTTTTGGCCCTTTGAATTTTTTATCCAGCCATAACTTGGTTAATTTTTATCTAAAAGGGAAATTTTAACACAGTACATTTTTGTAATATACGTGTGACCCCTTAAGGTCAAAGGTCAAGGTTGTTTCCACCTTTGAAATGTTCATCCAACTATAACTCGGCCAATTTCCAGCAATTCTAATTGGATCGGACTGAAATTGCAGGTATTGCAACATTGCATATTTTTGTAATTTATATGTGACCTCTAAAATTCAAAGGTCAAGGTCATTTGGGCCTTTGAAATTTTTATCGAACCATACCTTGGTCAATTTTCATCCAATATTTCAGTCATGTCAGTGTCAAATTGTAGGTATTGCAACTCTGCACATTTTAGTAATATACAAGTGACCTCTTAAGGTCAAGGTCAAGGTCTTTTGGACTTTGAAATGTCCATCTAGCCATATTTACAACTTTAAAAGCACACAGATTTGCTTTGAAGAAATCTTCTTTTCTCGTTCTTTCTTTCTTTCTTTACAGGCAAACTTGTCTGATTTTTCATTTGAAAACTATTGTACCTAGAAACTCCAAAACTTGGCATTAATATACCTGCATATGTGAAGTCTTCAGTTTTTATAAAGAGGATTGATGATTTGAAAATTATGCAAATTAGGGCCATTTGAAAATTTAAATCTTGAATATCTTCAAAACTATTTTAAGTACAGGTGCCAATCCAACTTCAATCCATAGATTGGTAACCCTGCACATTTTTGTTTTCGTAAGTTACACATGACCTCTAAAAGTTAAAGGTCAATGTCATTATCTCATTGGAAATTTTCTTCTGGCCATAACTTGGTCAAATTTTATCCAGTTTTGAGCATGTTGGGCTCAAATTTTGGATTTTGTGATACTGCACATTTTTGTAATGTACATATCACCTCCAAAGAGTCAAGGTCATTTGGGTCTTTGGAAGTTTCGTCCAGCCATAACTTGGTCAATTTTCATCGAATTACATTTATGTTGGAATCAGTTTGTTGGTATTGCAACACCGCACATTTTTGTAATTCACATGTGACCTCCAAAGATCAAGGGCATTTGGGCTTTGAAATTTTCATCTAGCCATAAGGTTAATGGGGAATGTGAAATAGCAAAGGCTTTGAAAATTGTATTGCATGACTAAGTTGCATTACATTTGATCCTTGGGGCGGGGGGGGGGAGGGTTGTGCAACAAATTTAATATTTACAACTTTTGAAGGCACACAGATTTGTTTTTAAAGCAAATCTTCCTTTCTAGTTTTGCTGATGGTTCAAAATCATGAAATTAAAAACTCAGTGAAAACACTTTTTAACATGGCATTGATCGGAAGTAAAACTAATTTAGTGAATTTGAAGACTGAGTGCAGATAAGGTTGATTCTGCCACCTAATATCAAAGGTTCCATATTTCATTCCATGAAACAAGAGACACAAGGGCAGCAATGCTTCTTATCTCTCCCATCTCCTTTCTAAATCTCTTCTCTCTTCCAATCACTCTTCCATATATCACAAGGGTAAAAGGGTAACGCACATGGAACAAGGAACGAGGAACAAGGGTTACAAAAGGAACAAAGGTAACAAGAGGAACAAGGGGCACAAGGGTAACAATAGGAAGAAGGGTCAAAAGGAACAAGGGTGACAAGAGGAACAAGGGTTACAAAACAAAAGGAACACGGGTAACGAGGAACAAGGGGCACCAGAGTAACAAGGGTTACAAAAAAGGAACAACAGTAACAAGAGGAACAAGGGGCACAAGAGGAACAAGGGTTACAAAAGAAAAGGAACAAGGGTAAAAAGAGCAACAAGGGCACAAGAGGAACAAGGGAGGGGTACAAGAGTAACAAGAGGAAGAAGGGTAAGGGAA
Source organism: Hermodice carunculata (assembly GCA_964020975.1). Lineage (NCBI taxonomy): Eukaryota > Metazoa > Annelida > Polychaeta > Eunicida > Amphinomidae > Hermodice > Hermodice carunculata. The sequence goes on from OZ026625.1 coordinate 37,906,998, forward strand.
ACAAGGGATACAAGAGGAGCAAGGGTAACAAGAGGGGCAAGGGGCACAAGAGGAACAAGGGTAACACAAGGGTAACAAGATGAACAAGGGTCAAAAGGAACAAAGGTAACAAGAGACGCAAGGGTAAAAAGAGGAACAAGAGAAACAAGAGAAACAAGGGTTACAAAACAAAAGGAACAAGGGTGAAAAGGGGAACAAGGGTTACAAAACAAAAAGAACAAGGGTAACGAGGAACAAGGGGCACAAGAGTAACAAGGGTTACTAGAGCAACATGGGGCACAAGAGGAACAAGAGAGGGACACAAGGGCAACAAGAGGAACAAGGGACACAAATTTAACAAGAGAAACAAGGGTTAAAAACAAAATGAACAAAGGTAATGAGAGAAACAAGGGGCATAAGAAAAACAAGAGTTACAAGAGCAACAAGGGGCACAAGAGGAGCAAGACAGGGGCACAAGGGCAACAAAAGGAACAAGTGAGGGGCGCAAGGGTAACAAGGGGGAGAAGTGTAAGGGAAACAAAGGTTACAAAAGGAACAAGGGAAACAAGAGGAGCAAGAGGCACAAGGGTAACAAGAGAAAAATGCATAAAAAGAGGAACAAGGGTTACAAAACAAAAGAAACAAAGGTAACAAGTGGAATAAGGGCCACAAGGGTAACAAGAGAAACAAGGGTAACAAGAGGAACAAGGGTCAAAAGGAAGAAGGGTAACAAGAGGAACAAGGGGCACAAGGGTAACAAGAGGAAAAAGCATAATAAGAGGAACAAGGGTTACAAAACAAAAGAAACAAGGGTAACAAGTGAAAGAAGGGCCACAAGGGTAACAAGAGGAACAACGGGCACAAGAGTAACAAGGGTAACAAGAGCAACAAGAGGAACAAGGGAGGGACACAGGGGAACAAGAGGAACTAAGGAGGGACCGAGGGGTAACAAGGACAAAGGGAACAAGGGTAACAAGAGGGTTACAAAACAAAAGGAACAGGGGTAACAAGAAGAACAAGGGGCACAAGGGTAACAAGAGAAACAAGGTTAACGAGGAACAAGGGGCACATGAGGAACAAGGATAACAAGAGGAACAAGACTTACAAACAAAAGGAACAAAGGTAATAAAAGGAATAAGGGGCACAAGAGGAACAAGGGTAACAAGAACAACAAGGGGTACAAGAAGAACAAGGGAGGGGCACAAGGGTAACAAGAGGAAGGAGGGTGAAGGAAACAAGGGTTACAAAAGGGACAAGGCTAACAAGAGGAAAAAGTGGCACAAGAGGAGCAACGATAACACAAAGGTAACAAGAGGAACAAGGGAGGGGAACACAGGTAACAAGGGCAATAAGAGGAACAAGGGTAACAAGAGCAACACGAGAGGAACAAGGGTAACAAGAGCAACAAGGGGCACAATTGGTAACAAGACAAACAAGGGAGGGGAACACGGGTAACAAGGATAACAAAAGGAACAAAGGACACAAGAGGAACAAGCGTAACAAGAGCAACAAGGGGCACAATTGGTAACAAGACAAACAAGGGAGGGAAAAACGGGTAACAAGGATAACAAAAGGAACAAAGGACACAAGAGGAACAAGCGGAACAAGAGCAACAAGGGGCACAATTGGTAACAAGAGGAACAAGGGAGGGGTACAGGCGTAACAAGGGTAGCAAGAGGAAGAAGGGTAAGGGAAACTTCACTACCAGCAAAGTAATAGAAGGCTCTTGTTACACCTGTTCCTTTTTTTCCTTCCGTTACTCTTTCCCACCGGTACTCTTTTTACATTCATTCCTCTTGTTACCCTTGTTCATCTTGTTCCCTTTGCTCCTCTTGTTACTGTCATTCCCTTCATTCCTCTTGTTACTCTCGTTCCTCTTGCTACCCTCATCCCCTTCATTCCTCTTGTTACCTTGGTTCCCTTCCTTCCTCTGGTTCCCCCAGTTCCCTTCATTCCTCTTGTTACTCTGGTTCCTCTTGTTACCCTGATTCCCTTCCTTCCTCTTGTTACCCTCATTCCCTTTGTTCCTCACTCCCTATGTTCCTCTTGTTTCCCTCGTTCCTCTTGTGTTGTTCCCATCATTCCTCTTGTCAACCCCCATTCCTCTTGTAACCCTGGTACCCTGCATTCCTCTTGCTGCCCTCGCTCCCTTCATTTCTCTTGTTATCTCATTCCCTTGTTACCCTGGTTCCTTTCTTTCCCTTGTTCCTTTCGTTCCTCTTGTAACCCTCATTCCCTTCGTTCCTCTTGTTATCCTTGTTCCCTTTGTTCGTCTCATTTCTCTTGCTACTCTTGTATCTCTCGTTGCTGTTGTTACCCTCATTCCCTTTGTTCCTCGTTTGCTTTGTTCCTCTTGCTAATCTTGTTCTTCTTGTTTCCTTACATTCGTTCCTCTTGTTACCCTGGTTCCCTTTGTTCTTCTCTATCCCCTTGTTACTCGTTACCCTTGTTCCCCTTGCTACCCACATTCCTCTTTTTTCTCTCCCTCCTTTATTCCTCTTTACCCTCGTTCTCTTTGTTCCTCTTGTTACTATTGTTCTGTACATTCCTCCTGTTACCCTCGCTCCCCTTGTTCCTTTGGTTGCCTTCTTGTTTCCTTTGTTCCTCTTGCTACCCTTGTTTCTCTTGTTCCTCATGTTACTCTCCTTCCCTTCATTCCTCTTGTTACCATCATTCCCTTCGTTTCTCTTGTTACCCTCATTCCCTTTGTTCCTCTTATTACTATCGTTCCCTTCATTTCTCTTGTTATCCTTGTTCCTTTTGTTCCTCTTGTTCCCTTTGTTCCTCTTGCTACCCTTGCTCTTCTTGTTTCCTTACTCTCGTTCCTCTTGTTACTTTTATTCCTCTTGTTTCTCTTGTTCCTCTTGTTACCTTCGTTTCTCTTGTTACTGTCAGGCTGGTTCTCTTTGTTCCTCTCGGTCCATTTGTTACTCTTGTTACCTTTGTTCCTCTTGAATACTCTCATTGCTCTTGTTTCTCTCATTCCCTTCATTCCTTTTGCTACCCTTGTTCTCTTTGTTCCTCGTTACCCTTGTTCCCTTTGTTACTCTTGTAATCCTTGTTCCTTTGTTCCTCTTTAATACCCTTGTTGTTCTTGTTTCTCTCATTCTCTTCGTTCCTCTTGTTACCCTTGTTCTCTTCATTTCTCTTGTTCCTCTCGTTCCCTTTGTTACTCTTTTTACCTTTGTTCCTCTTGCTGCCCTGCTTCCTCGTTTTTCTTGTTCCCTTCGTTCCTCTTTTTTCTCTCATTCCCTTTGTTTCTCTTTGTACCATCGTTTCCCTTTGTTCCATGTTACCCTAGTTCCCTTCCTTCCTCTTGTTCCCTTCGATCCTCTCATTCCCTTTGTTCCTCTTGTGACCTTCGTTCCTCTTGTTACCCAAGTTGCACAAGTTACTCTAATTCCCTTTGTTCTGCGTGTTCCTCTTGTTCCCTTCTTTCTTCTGTCCTCTTGTTTCTTCAGCCCATGTTGCTAACACTTCCTTTGCCATACAACTGTATTCTTCTGTACCACAACATTCATATATATGTTCCTTGTGTCCTTCTTGTTACAGGGAACAAACTATACATGCCTTGATTTTAGGAGGCAAAATAAGACATATCTGAGTGAAAGGTCCAAAACGGAAAAACTGAAAATAAATGCTCCAGAAAAAATAACTGCTCACAGTATATTTATTTGACATGTGCAGGAATAGGTAATACAAAACAAGCAATCATAAAATAACAAAATCTAAAGCTTACTTTCAGATGCAAGATCTGTGTTGAAAAACATGATAGTGTCAGGATGACCCCAGCTAAGGACCATATTTCCACCATCACTGGGGACACCAAGTGGAGAGAACAGACTAAATTCACAACATCTTGCCAAGAAACCCTGAAAATTAGAACACAAGAAAGTCAACAATTGACAATATGCAAATGTATAAACTAGGAATATGCCTTCAGTTGGTGCATAAAGAACAATCTGGCACTGTACAAACATCTAGATACTGTTTGAGAAGATATATTTTTGAATAATTAAAAAAAAAAACATGGAACAGAAGTGTGTATATATCATGTCTGTGACACAAGGAAGGGCAGGTTCAAATTCTGAAGAGGACAATTGCTCAGCCAGTCTAAAACTTATCACTGATGAAAAGGAAGTCTCCAAAAAATTGTAAAATTTGGCTTATAAATTTGACCACCACAATGTAGTCACATTAAATATGCAAGTGACAGAGAGATTTTTGAACTATTTGTCCAATAAGTGAAGCAAAGATCCGTGGAACTGGAAGTGCAGGGTACATGGAAATTAAAAAGGGACATTTTAAGAACCATGGGTAAAATAGATAGGAACCCACATCAACCTTTGGCCTATAGGAATGTTGTTGTACTTATTCTAAAAGAAACTCCCTGCCAGTGCCTAATGAGACCTATCCAAGGTCGAAACGCTTCGCACATTTGCTGTTACTACCTTGGCTACTTGCCTTGTCATATTTGCCTATGGCAAAAGAAACACCCATGGTTATTACAAACAAGTAGTTTTGCAGGAGAAACTGAGGCAAAATGCAAAATAAACATACTTCTCTTCATACAATGAAGGATTCAATGCAAAAGTATATGACCCAGTAACTGTTACAATCTATTGCTTGAGAGTGGTATATGATATGGTGTGAACAACTTCATCCTCGCTAGTGCTTGATCGCTTAGGGGCACCCCTGCCCACACAAACTGGACGGAGACCCTTCTCTATTACGAGAGTGGGAAAATGTGAAAGCCTGTCTTTCTTTATTTGCTTCTCTTCAAAATTGTCACCAAAGACTCGGCTGAATGTCCTTGTGGCTCTGCTAACAGAGATGTGTGGCATTATTTTTTCATTTGTAGAGCCCACCCTGTGCATACATGGACCTACTGTGCATAGCAACCACTATGTGGTTCTTATTCTCATAACGCCCTTTTATTCCCAGACGTCACCTCAACTTGTCATTGAGTCGGACAGTTGGCTAGTGAGTCTCAGTTTGCGAGTGATGCAAGACCATTGGGACGTTTAGCTGGCGTTAGCTAGCACTGCTACCCCAGCCTATATAAGCAGCAGGACACAGTGATCTTAACTGCCCCTGATGAGTATCACTCGATACAAAACTGATGTGACTTTTTCTTCTTGTTTGGTTTCCCCTTCACTGGTCTTATCAAGTCGTATATATTTCCTAGATGTGACTGTGTTTTCTCCACTGTTGGCAACATGGGATATATACGGGATATTTGGAGTAATATCAGAATAAGGAAGTACACTTGCCTCTCAACCATCATTGCCAAGACCTCTGTGTCTGGGCACGACACCCATGAAATCAAGTGGAGTAGCTTCCTCACTTGATCCTGAAACCTGATGGTCCCGTGGCGCCATCTCTCGGTCCATGTGGAACTGATGGTGACGTCATGTGCACATGCACCCCGTATCGTCCATCCTCTTTTGGAGATTGGTCAGTTGACATCAGCTGTAAGAGGAAACAGGGTTGGTCAGGTGGGCTTCTCTGGTGATGGAGAGGTAAGTGTGCTTACTAATACTGATATAACTCAAAATACCCCGTATTAGTTACTTAACATTCTCAACCACCATTGTTGATATACAAACGTACTAGCGGTGGGGTCATTGTCACTGGTACACTGACCACTATAGACCAGTGGGAGTGACACTCAGGGGAAACCACCGGTCCTTGTGGGGAGGCAATGTCTGCAGGGAAAACTGCAGAGTTTAGTGAGATGAGACCGTCAACAGCAGAATCTGGTCTAAACCAGAAACCCTCCTTACAGACCAGTATGGGACAGCACTGAACCCCCCAGTGCTCGCTCCCCAACATGACAACTGTCCGCCTTGGGGGTACACATTATTGGTTTCAGCTCCATCGGCAAGGGTGATCTAACAGGCCCCGTCACAAAACTGGTGGGCGGCATATGGCTCCATGGGACAGTGATTTCCATGTTAAATCAGCAGCAGGCCAGGGCACCGGGACAAACTGCCTGATACTGTTTGAGATTAGGTCTGCTAGGCATGAAACCCTAAAAGGCCCACTAAGAAATGTGCCGACCTAGAGGCCTGCATCGGATTCAACCATGAGAGTACCATAAGCTGGAACATGGTGGCAGCTCTGAAGGGATCCAGAAGGCCTAAAGAATGAGTATTGGAACCTAAGCAGAGGATCCAGTTACACTCACAAAGGTTAACATGCCGTCCTCTAGCACTTTCATGTCAGGCAAGTTGTGCTTGGCGAAAGTCGTGGACGATTACCATTAGCAGCCCGCAGAATGTCGACAACCACAAAGTTCTGCAGGGTGCGCCAGGAGGCATTGAAGGCTCGCACTTTTTGAGCTCTGGCAGAGGCCAGCTGTAAAGCCTCTGGCCTTTCCAGCACGGTTTCATAGGCCTTAAGGATTGTCTGCTTAATCAATGATGAAATCGTGTTTCTGCAAACTTGTTCCTTTTGTGGGTTACTTAGTGATAGAAGGAGGACCTCCATCCTCCCAAGACCGTCTGTGCGAGAAAGGTACCAGCGAAGAGCTATCACTGGACACAAGGGTCTCTCCTGGGGAGGATGAGTGGCATCCCTGGCACGGAGGGTAAAACCCTGAAAGGCTATAGCCAGATGTCGAGCCACTTGGTTCTTTGCAAGGAAGCCCAAGTGAGGCTTCCAGGTCACCTGGGAGTGGTCAACTGAACATTGGAGACGGTCATGAGCTAGAGCATTGATCTTGCTTCTCTTAGCCCCAAAGCGAGTGTTAATAGAAAACAAGGCTTCCACGTCCAGTACTTGAGGGAAACCCGCTTGGGGTCCTCAAGGCACTCAAAGGGCCACTTCTTCAGCATGACTAAAACCAGCTGTAGGTCCCACTTGGGCATGACCTGTCATGTCGCTGGCCTGTCTGTGTAGAAGGACACAATTAGTGCAGACAGATAAGGATTGCTACCGATGCACACATCTAAGATGTTGGCAAGGGTTGAGGAGATAGTCGACAATGTCCGTGATATGTCGGGCCCAAGGGTGAATTCGCCTACTGGCGCACCAGTCGGAAAACACCTTCCATCCAGCTGAGTAAACAACTAGAGAAGAAGATTGAAGCCCTCATCAGGCAATTCTATCTGAGACCAACTCTGAGAAGCCTCTGTCACAGAATTGCTGTGAAATAATCACCAAGCCTGGAGGTTGAGCACTTGAGCATTGCGATGGAAAAAGGTCTTCTGCACAAGTTGCTCCAGTCCATGGCTAGAGCATCCACCACTAAGGCTTAGGAGTCTGGGACAGGTGAGACATAAACTGGCAGTTTTGCATTCTTGCGAGTCACAAACTGTGCGGGTTCCCCCCAACATGCCCACATGGCCTGAATGACCCTGGGGTGGAGTGACCACTCCGTCCCTACAGGCTGCCCTCTTCTTAAGAGTTGATTGGCCAGGACATTCACATGTCCCAGGATGAGCCTCGCGTGTGTGCGGACGTCATGGATGTAACACCATCTGATGACGCCTATGGCCAACTCATACATTATGAGGACATGTTTGTGCGCCACCGGGTCTTGGAAGTTGAGTAGCGCCAAGCGCATCACCTCCAGTTTCAACCAGTAAATGTGGTGAGCTGCGAATAATGCCAGCCAAGGGCACAACACAGTCCATCTCTCCACATGTGTCCCCAGCCACATCGAAAAGAGTAGGTGTAAATAGTGAATTGGGCCTGAAAAGGCTCCAGTGTCTGTCCTCTCATGATGTTCCCCCTGAAGGTCCACCACTGAAAGTGTGGCTGATCCTTGATGAGGATTGGCACTTGGTTGTGATGGCCCTGGTCTCTCATCCATCTGCCCTGCAGTGCGAGCTGCAAGAGACAACGGTGGAGCTGGCCTAACCAAACCTGGGAGACAATCGAGGACAGGGAGCCCAGCCGGGCGAGCCATTGTTACGCCGAGCGGACCTTGACAGTCAGAAAGGGCCTGAGCAGAGACTCAATCTGTCTCACCTGTCCTGCGAATGGCAACAGATGTAAGCTACCAGATTGAACTGGATGCCGAGGAAGATGCAGATCTGCTCTGGCCAAAGACTGGACTTAGGTAGGCTCACTATCAGGCTCAAGCATTGGCAGTTCCAGAACAGTCTGTGTGTGACAATGCGAATCTAGGCACCAAAGTGCTTGGATAAGCCAATTGTCCAGGCACACATGAATGCGAACAGCTGAGCAGTGAAGGTAAGCAGCAGCTGTCTGCGCAAACCAGTTCAACACCAGCGGTGCTGTGGCACACCGAATGGAAGCTCCCTGAACTGGTATATATGGCCCGCAAATGCCAATCGCAGATACTTCTGTGAAGTCTCGACAATTGGCACGTGGAAGAACACGTCCTTGAGATCCAGGGGTGTCGTCCACTCCAGGGGCCATAAGGCTGCTGCCACCGACTGGAGTGTCTCCATCTGAAAGGACGGGACTTCCAGATAGGTGTTCAGCATCAACAGGCCTATTACTGAGCGCTGTCCTCCATCCCACCTTGGGACCAGGAAGAGTAGGTTGCAGAAGCCGGGAGAACCTTGGTCTTCTACCGGCTCTATGGTGCGCTTGCTCCAAAGGGTCTGAACTGCCTCCAGGAATGCGGATGCTTTGGGTTCCAAGGTGGGTAAAGCAAACCACTATGGTTCTCCGCTTAACTGAGGGCTGTCTTCGACAAAAGGCAGTGTGTAGCCATGTCTCAGGATGTTTAGGATGAATGAATTGTCCATATTAGACTCCCATTGTGCGCGATATGTGGTGAAGCAGCCGCTTACAGGGGGCTGCACGGAGTTTAAAAATGTGGCAATTGGCGATCCTGAGACATCTTCCGGGAACTGAGAGTCAGGAATGCGAGGCTATCCTGACTTCTTCCCTCTACCAGAAGGCTTGCCCTTCCTGGATCGCTGTCCACCCAGCCCAGGTCACCAGGACCCCAGGGAAGCACGGATCGAGGGATGGGTAGATGTGGTACTCTCTGCTCTGAACAGAGTTCCAGAGAAGAGGGGTCCCATGTGAGCTCTCAAAAAGATCAGTTGAGGCAGCTTTTGACCCTGGAGGTAGGTGTCCCTCCATAACAAAGGAAGGTCCGCCTCCAGCGTGCAAGTGGTCTGCATTGGGTGATCAACAGCTCGTGACAACGCAGTTGTGAGGAGTGTTGCCTGGTCCAACCAGTCTTGCACAGCCTCCGTGACATGAACGGAGCCCTTGAGGTACTCAAGGAGAAACCCCAAAGTGGCCAACAACACGTCGAAGTAAAAGGCCGCAAGGACAGAGCCTCGGGCATCTTCCTCAAATCACTTGAAGTCCTCTGTGGATGCTGAAATGGTTCTCGGCTCCTGAGCATCACACTCCTCCAAGTCTAAGTCCACCGGCAGTGAACTTGATGGGAAGATCTGCTCTGGTGCAGGGTACCACCTCCCCTGGACATCCGGCTTAGGAGGAGTCGCCTCTGCCTCAGGTAGCCACACGTCAGCGGCTCAACGGGAACCTGTGTGCTGCGAGTCTTGGCTGTGACCTGGTCATAGAACTCAGCTACAAAGGGCAAAAAAGGTATAGGCGTATGTTGACGCATGTCCTCCAGAGACAAGCCCCTGCGCAACAGCACCCGACCTCTCCTTTGCTGGCTGGACCACAGCTTGGTCACCAACCAGGCTCTGAATAAGAGCTTTGAGATTATCAAAGCCCTCAGCAGGTGCAGGTGCCAAAGTCACTACAGAGCCCATGGTCGCCAGCTCTCTGTGCCCGTCAGAGCGCGAACGGTGTGGATGACAAGCTTTTGACCTGGGTCGAGATCTGGTATCGGACGAATCCTATTCAATACAAAGAGAAACTTAACAAACCTAATTCTGTAAGCCCATGTACCGTTTGAACACTATCAAGTCCGATATTCTAAGAGCAAAGTCCTATTCCGTACCATTCACTGAAAAAACTGTATTGTACTAAATCATAATAGCAAATTAATTTATGAAAGGAACAAATCATATTCATAAAATTTGAAATTTAGAAGAAAGTTTTAGGCATTATTAGCCTTTAAAAATTCGGGTCATCAGCGGGGAACCAGCGCAAGACTTGTTTCGGTGCCATTAATCCCCGGACAAGTCATTCTGCTAACTGGCGGCACCATGTTTGCGTTTCCAATACAAACATCCCGAGCTGATGTATTACGGAATAAAGCGAATATGATGTTCCTTAGTTAATAGGCCTACTTAAAAATGTAGCCCACATGACATAAATATGATAAAAATACACCTAACACTCATGATTAGGCCTAGCAAAATTGAATAATAAAATAATAAACCATCCCACACTTACCTACAGCGCCTGGTCTTACAACTGACCCGACGAGGCCTACCTAACGGACTGATCAGATCAAACTGATTAAACCAGCCTTTCAACTTCAAGTAAAACGCAAATATAACGACGTGACGTAAAAGAGTCATGCTATTAAATGGTCACACCTGAAAACTGGTCAGATCTTCGTTGTCCCGTTTCAGCAATAAAAATAGGCCTATTTATCATAAACTCGCTGTATTTCACAGCTGATGAAATCACTACTAATGGGTAGTTCTGTATTAATAGCGAATCAATTACATCAGATTTAATGTAAAATTTTTTTAAGATTCTAGGTTTAAAGAGCCAAATGAATTAACAAACGGGTCATTAGTGGGAAACCTTGAACTGAAATTACTGTCATGAGGCATGTTAACTCTCAATCTCAAATCGTCTAAGATGCATTGCGGGTTAGGGGTGGGGTTGGGTTGGGAGGTGGGGGGGGGGGGGTACTGTACCTTTTGGAGCAACTATTCATGTATTCATGTACCTTTTTTCTTTCATATTTTAACTAAAACCTTACTAATTATATCTGAAATCTAAACAAATGAGCAGTTCTATGTAGATATCTAAATTGCTAAGTAAAGCTAGGAAATAATAATAATAATAATAATAATAATAATAATAATAATAATAATAATAATAATAATAATAATAATAATAATAATAATAATAATAATAATAATAATAATAATAATAATAATAATAATAATAAAATACACATGTCTGATACTCTCTGCGGCTGGGACACAGCTCGAGGCATTCTCCCAACCCCTCGGTAGTTTCTACTCCACACAGAGGAAACCAGGCATGTCGAGATTAGACCATAAAATTTATTATTTTAAAAACCTTAATGTAAGTCATGTAGGCCTATCTGGCGCATAAGAAACGCATAGGATAAATATAACTGTGTAGCATGTAAGAAATTTTTGACATTTAAATTATTTATGATGTAATAGAGAGCCAGAACTTATTAAAATTGAAGAAGCCATATTTCAAAACAAATTCTGGATGTCTGCAACAAAAAGTGTTAAAATATTTTTTTAAAAGCTTTGTTTCATAACCTCTTGATATGAGTTTATTGTAAGTAAATTTAACTCTGAATGCAAAATCTATAAATTTATCCGAAACACGACTGAAAGTAATATTTGAGATAAAAAAGTATTATAACCCAATTTCAAAGAGATATTACTATCTGGAAAAGGATAATTAACAACTTCAAAATTGAAATAATCTATTTTGTGATAAATTTTAGTCACAAAACTATTATCAATTATGTTAATATCTAAATCTAGAAATACATCATGATAAGGATCGACATCATTGCTCTTTAAAGGAATTTCTTCGAGGTAAATTTTATAAGCAATTTCGAAGAAATTTTCAACGTTTGGGCAGGCGATATCATCAATATATCTTAAAATGAAGGACAATTTTTCAGCCAGGTGAAAATCTGTTTTCATTAGATTTTGCATGAATTCAAATTTAAGCCATGATAAATACAGATCAGCAAGTAAAGGAGAGCAATTACTACCCATTGGGATTCCATTTATTTGTTGAAATATGTGACATCCAAATGTAACAAATGTATTATCTAAAAGAACATGACCAGCATCTATAAGTTGTCCTATAGTGTAAGATTTCCAATTATTTTCCTTCTTCATTTTTTCGGACCAAAATGATGTTTTATTAAAAACATTGATATTTATGTATTTGTGAGCCGAATGTTTGAACATTTTGATAATTATTTTTTCCAATATTAATTTAACTTTTTGAAGCGGTAAATTTTAGTATAAAGTGTTGAAAAATCAAAAGTATGTATACTCTTAGCTTTCAAATTTTTTATTTTTGAAATAAATTCCATGGAATTATTAATACTCCAGAAACAATTGATACCTGTGTACCTTTGAATTGCAGAACAGTATTATGAAAATGTTTTCTGATAGTAATTAAACAAAGAGTTACTTCCACTGATAATTGTTTAATGCTACAATTAGATGCGCCTGCTATAAGTCGAGACTTATAAGGATTTTTATGCAGCTTAGGAATCCAGAATATTAAAGGAAGAGAATGATCTTTATCAGATGTTTTGATATTGCAATTTTGTAACATGTAATTTTCGTGAAAATTTAATATGTCATCTTTATGTTGGTGCACTGGTAAGTAAACATCATTACCTTTTATACCTAAATTGTTGTTTATACCTAGTTCTTTCTTCAAAACGTCAATGTAATATTTTTTACAAATAATTCGAAAGTTGTTACCAGCTTTATCTATAGGACAAATGACAAATCTTTCATGAAAATCTTTCAAATAAATAGAGACCTCTTTTTAAAAATGCTTGATGCAAATTTCTTCTTTTTTGCTTTGAGGGCGAATAATTTATCTTTAATGACTTTTTTTACATTTATTGACCAACCTTTAAATTCTGAAACATTTTTCTTTTCCATTCTTGCCCATTTGACTGAGAAAATGTCAATGGATTCGCATAGAGATTTATAAACGTTTTGAGAGTTTAAGGAGTGACTTTCTCTGAATTTAGTACCCTTTTTCATTAAATTCCTTGGTTTTATGTTCTCAATTATGTCGAGATCTCCTGTAAAAACATGTTTGTAAAATGAATCAAATTTACGGTACTTGTCATTTGTTAAACAGTCACACGTATTATTCACAAAAATATAAACATGTGAAATATTTAACAGTGTATTTTTATAGTTTAAAATGGATTGCCCAATATTCTTTCCATATTGAAAGGAAATAATTGGAGGTTTATTGTATTTACAATTAGTTGGGATCATCTTTTTTACAAATGGAAATTTGAAAATTGATTGAATATTAAGCTGGTCTTTAATTTTATGTATGAAAGTTATACTACAGAACAATCGGTCAGAGTTTCTTATCTTTGTACTTGGAGCTTTTCTCAATATTGAAGTATAGGCATAAATCATTTTTTTTAATTCTAAAGGTGTATTAAGGCCTACTTCCTAATTAGAGCCAATATGTTCATTTAATTTAAATATATCTCTACTTGCCAGTCCTCTGAGAGCAATATATAACAAATTTCTTCCTTTATTGTAAAGTATTTAGTAATTTATCAATTACTTCAGAAATATTTAGATCACTACAAATTCTAAATTTCCTGTGTCCATGACAGCGTTTTCTCCATGTAAAATTTGTAGAATTATTGAAAAAAGGAGTATTAGAATAATTTTATATTTAATAAGCAAGTCAAGTCAACTTTTCTTATGTCACCAAAACCAATTAATCTGTCGTTTAAACCAAAGGGATAAGCTGAGTTCAAAGTTTTTATCCAATAATCTTATATTAGCCTTAAATCATGTGCCAATGTCAATTTATCAGCATTATCTGTAGACTCAATATAATCTATTATTTGAATTTTGCAATCGAGATGTGAATGACAAATTGAAAGTGATTGCATAGGAATGTATTTAACTTATCATTAACAATGCACGATTTATACTGACTAAATCTAGCTTTAATTGTTTGAATCGTCATTCCTAGGTATTGAATATTACACTTTTTGCACTCAAGTAGATAAATAAGATTTTTTGAGTTGCAATTTAATGTTAAAGAATTTTGCTGTGGGGATTTTAATTTAAAAGCTTTCCCAGTAATATTACTTGTGAATTCATTGCTTTTTATGAAATAGGACTTACAGAATGTACAGTGACATGTTTGGTCAAACCCAATATCTAAAGAGTTCGAGGTAACCTCTGCACCGTTTAAAACTTTTATGTCGTCACTCATTTTTGATTTGGAACGATTTTGTACCAGAATATAGCATGTCCACAAGATCCGTTATTCAATACTCATAGTCCGTAAGCAAAGTAGTCGTCAACAAAGAACCAAATATTACAGTAAGGAATGTTAAAATTTCCCATACCAAAATGGACGCATCAAAATGTAATGATCGGGACCATCCTTTAAAAGATTTATCTGCCAGCATCAAAAGTATGAAGCTATTCATGTTTAATACAAAGAGAAACTTAACAAACCTGATTCTGTAAGCCCATGTACCGTTTGAACACTATCAAGTCCGATATTCTAAGAGCAAAGTCCTATTCCGTACCATTCACTGAAAAACTGTATTGTTCTAAATCATAATAGCAAATTAATTTATGAAAGGAACAAATCATATTCATAAAATTTGAAATTTAGAAGAAAGTTATAGGCATTATTAGCCTTTAAAAAATCGGGTCATCAGCGGGGAACCAGCGCAAGACTTGTTTCGGTGCCATTAATCCCTGGACAAGTCATTCTGCTAACCGGCGGCACCATATCAGTAGCTCCTCTACCGCCTGGGTATCCAGGTCTGAAGACTCCGGACTCGTGAGGGGAGCACAAATGCCCAAAGCCTTGTCGAATAACGTATTGGTGGAGACGATGGGGCAGCTGCCTATGACAGCAGGGGATCTGTCACCATGCCAGGCAAGGACATAGTGAGCACCTCCGCAGAAGTAGTCGCCGCTACAGACACCACCTCCAACTGCTCCTCCCATGAGAGGAGAGAGATGGAAGGCAAGGGAGATTCATACAATGAGATCTCCGAGAACGTAGGCCAAGAGGTCTACAGGCCGAAGGGATGTGGCTCCACCAGGCCACTATCCTGGACCTCAGCTGCCACCAACTGAGCAATCTGCGGGCAGGAGGGGTCCAGAGGGTGTTCACAGAGCTCCCAGACCTGAGGCCCGAGAGAGATCTGACTCAAAGTAGAGGCAGCGAGCAGCTCCGCCGACTGAGTCTGCTCAGACTCGGTGACAGTAGTGGTGGCAAATGCAGACGAAGACTGAGCTTCCTCACACAACGGCTGGTCCTCACAGAGCTCATGATCGGCCTGCCACTTGAGACAGCAAGGCAGGGTTCCCAGCTCAATCATAGGGATCAGCAGGATCGCCAACTGCTCACTCCGAGGTAAAGCTGCCAGAGGTGCAGGAGGGACTGCTGGTGCTACTGTCAGGGGAACAGAGACTTCCGCCTGGATTGGGGGTGCCAACACAGTTGGAACCAAAGGCCCACTGGCAGTGGAAGGCTCCCTCACAGGTCTGGGTGTCTTCCTCCTTGGTCCCCTATGCCTTTGTTTACCACCCAAGCTCTTGGATCTGGGAGCTCTACGAGCTCTGGGAGCCAACGGAGGCACTGGTGCCTTAGCTGGTACTCTGGGTTAATGGTCTGAGTGCTCGGACTGGCCGTGGTGCTGGCTTTCCGTGCTGCCCGGACTTATGATTTGAGCACTCAGACTGGTCGGGATTCCACAATACTGGGGTGGGCACCTGTAGGTTTCCACTCTGGACGCAGCGGTTTGCGAGGTTGCTGTCTGTCTGAGCGCTTGGACCCAGAGGACTGAGATCTCGACAGCTGCAGCCATTGCTTGGCAGACCTCTTTGGAGCAGACTCTGAAGAAGAAACAGTCTGCTGAGAGGGGGCAAACAATGCATGCAACATCTCAGCCTGCTGTATTATACTCCGGGATATCGCCTCCAAGGCATCGACCACCTTTGGATGGGTGTCAAGAGCAGATCTGGAAGTGAGTTGGAGCAAAGTCTTTGGCACAGGATCTCTGAGAGGAGATCTCTTGCTACTGGACTTTCGACTCTGATATCTCTTAACCTTCTCCCAAGGGGTATCTGGAAACATCTGTCTTTGGGGACTGGGGATGAGCTGGAGCAAGTCTACGTTCTTTCCCCTAAGACACATGAAGCACATGAGAAGACGAACAAGCTGGAGCAAGTCTATGCCTTTTCTCATGGGGAATCATTGGTTAGGATTCAACAGAGTCAGACATCTCAGCATGGCATTTGGTGGCTATTGTGACCTGCCCCCTATGCCTAGCACGACCAAAATTCCTCCACGCCTCTCCCAGAGTAGCCATTTGTCCTCTCCCCAGTCCTGACAGTATTTGCAAGTTGATTCATGACAGCAAACTTGGCCCAACTGCAGGTGACAACCATAGCATTGTGGACGGTCGTCCAAAGCTGCCATACAGTGATTCTTGGAATCCAACTTTTGTCCGTGATCCAACAAGGACCAGGATGCAGATAAAGTGGTATATGGATCAACAACTATGGACTGCCTCTGAAAGGAAGCAATAGCCTGGTGTGCACTGCTTTCCCTCTCTGTGTGCTCAGTTTGCCGAGATGCCATCTTGAAAAATTTAAGTTCAAGTCAAACAACCAACTTTGCACTTACTGTTTAAGTGGTATCTGATTACAGAAATCAGCTATCTATGTATTTGAAGATTCCCGGAAAGCTGAGAAATTATTTCCGCAGAATAGAGAGTGCATAAGCACAAAAAACAGTGAGTGTAAACGAGTTCATGGAGCTTCAACTCGCAAGGCAAGCCAGTAATGGTGCTCAAAAGAAGGATGATACGGGGTGCATGTACACATGACGTCATCATCAGTTCCACATGGACTGAGCGAGATGGCGCCACGGGACCGCAGGTTTCAGGACTAAGTGAGCAAGCAACTCAACTCGATTTCATGGGCATTATGCCCAGACACAGAGGTCCTGGCAATGGTGGTGGAGAGGTAACATTACGTAACTAATATCCAAGGTCTACCCATATGTACCATGCACTCAGAATTAATAACAATGTTTAGTTGAAAATACATCAAATTATTTATTCATGTAAAATATTGATACAAATGAATGCCACTGTACAAAATATGACAGAAATCCATGAGTTTGCTTTTTGTACTCTTAAAGTTGATAAAGAATGTGTCTTTCATCTTTTGTAATGCATTTCTACTGATGTCCATTCACTTGTAAAAAGGTCTTCCATAATTCCTAAACAATATCAGATTTGTGTGTAGAATGCCAGGGTTTCTTAACAGTGGTCCATATCTCGAGAAATTTTTCCAATCACAGACAACCTGCCTTTATCGGCCACCTTACAACTTCAAGCTACTTAGCCCGTACTTTTCATGTTGTTATTTATATCTCCTATTAAAGACTGCTTGCTTTGACAGAGCACAATTTGATCAACCCTTGAGGTGGCCTTTAAAAGCGGGATTCAGTGTAGTCACACAAATCTGGCTACATTTTATTAATACATGTAGTAGCACAAAAAGCACGAAATTAAGTCGCAAGCAAACATTTCTAGAACTTCTGATATATAAAAATATCATAAAATTGTTGGTATGTCTACTTCTGGATTTCCACCTAGCTTGCTTGTTTGATGACTGAAGGGTTTTGATCATGGGTGGTTCTTGTTGGCTTGGATTTTCAGTGTTTCTGTACCATTGTTGAAAATCTATTTTTCACCAGTAGTAATTTTTATGTCGTCAATATGAAATCTTATCCTTTTTAGATATTCAATGAATAATGTATTGCTTGGTGGATATTCAAGTCTTACTGTTATATCTGGCCGAAGTTCATGTGGATGGCTTGTCAAGATTTGGACAGTTTTGGACTTGGACTGAATTCCTACATGTACTTTGATATTGATGCACAATGGTCTGATACTACTATTTTGCCAAAATAAGTGCAAAATTAAGTGGTACCACTGACCAAGAAAACCTGCAATTATACATTAAGCAGAAAATTTTGGCAAAAAACAAAAAACAAAAAAACAAAAAAGACCAAAACAAACCCTCTCCCCCCCCCCCAAAAAAAAAAAAAAGAGAAACAAAAACTGGCACTATGTAATTTGGAAGACAAAATTATGTCTTGCCTTGCCCCTGCAGGCAGGTAACAGCCAGACTAGACCTGCCACACATGAGGGCTCAATCCCCAAATGCATGATTCCCCTTTTCAGATCTGCTGCAGCCACAGACTACTGCCCTGGTGAAAAAAGAGGGCTCATCTGGATAAGTGCCATCTGCTGATCACAGGCAGAACCACGCTCAGAACCACAGCTCACAGCAGACAGATCTGTAGTTTAACAGTCCACTGGCAGATTGAGTAAATTCTATGACCAAACCAGTCTGCAGCCTGACGTGATCAACCAGTCAGCTCACATTGCTGTTTGCCTGTCAAGCAGTCTCCTCAGATGCCTGGTAAATTAGGAAATTCTTCTTTTCTTTTTTTTACACCTACTTAAGAAAATTGATGACACAAGCAAATGAAAGTTTTATTGTTCCACATTATAGTGCAAACTAAATTTTGCCATATTTTTTAAATACAAACATCCAAAGGAGAAAATTGTCGATGCGCATGGAGGTCCAGCATGAACTTGCAATCCAAATATTACAATGCATGTACTGCATGTACACATCCACGCATATCATCACTAGGTTTGTTTGACATGGAATTTGATATGTACATCCATGCATATCATCACTATGTTTGTTTGACATGCAAATTGATATGTACATCCATGCATATCATCACTATGTTTGTTTGACGTGGAATTTGATATGCAGCAGGATTAAATTATTTACAAAAACAGCTGAAAGACTTGGAGGAATACTGAAAAAGTGTAGTATTTTGGGGGTCTCTGGAGATTTGATTCCAGCATGTAAACTTGAAATATCCATAAAACTGATGGCGGTTTAATGAACTTTCTACTGTACCCATAGCTATACCTTATAGAACTACTTTTTGAAACTTTCTCCAACATAATACATGGCTGACAAGAATGGCCTCACATTGAAGTTTACCACCATTTTATGTTTGGCCTGGTACCTGTTAAACAAATGACATTCATCAATACATACTGTGCAAGTCAGCCAAAAATTAGTTTAGTCCTTTCACATAGTGCACTGGATATACCGGATGCAAACTTTTTTTTTTGTTCGACCTCAGTGGCTAAAGTGGATTTTTGAACTTAAAAAGTTAAATGCCAAGTTTGGTAGATTATCAACCCCAGGGTGTCGTAGTACTTTAGCAACCTCACGTTACCGTTCAAATTGAGTCCATGCAGAAAAACCATTGGCACAGTCTCTCTTTGGGGCCCAGGATTGAAATACAGTTCACTATATATAGATTTCCACACTGAAAACTTAAAGTATGAGGAAAAAATATTGAACTCCTGGACATGGATCTGCATGAAAAGGTATCAATCTGGACCTATCTTCATTCTGAGGTCAGTTTATCTTTTGCTTTTGAGGTATGAAAGCATAGTTACACTGCCTTTTGCTAAAGATGTGTGCTATATGTGGGATTTATTTTCAGGTCTAACCATGCAATAATGTGCCTGATTGCCACATTCACCTTGACAAGGACATTT
Organism: Hermodice carunculata; assembly: GCA_964020975.1. Lineage (NCBI taxonomy): Eukaryota > Metazoa > Annelida > Polychaeta > Eunicida > Amphinomidae > Hermodice > Hermodice carunculata. The sequence goes on from OZ026625.1 coordinate 37,926,490, forward strand.
GCGCCTCAAACTTTCATCCTAGTGGCTCTCACTCATTCTACATCAGTCCCTGATTCCCAATATACACATACCCAAATTTGATATGATGATCGCCTTCTCACCGTGGTAGCTTTTTCTTTCATTTCTGACACTACTGCGTTACAAATTTAACCCTGCTCGCATCAATAAAAAAGCAATACTATCATTAGCAGCGTAAACTGGTCTGTCTAAGCAGGCAAGCCTTTTCAAACTCTGCATGAAAAAAACTTTCATTCAAGCAGTATCATGTCTTGTCTAAGACATCTTCTGCAGCTGTCGAACAACTTGCAAGCTATTGCAAAAACCACTAACCTGGGCCTCTCTTCCAGTAATATGGAGTAAGGTAACAATTTTCAATACCTAATTCTGACTGACAGGGCGTCTGACTGACAGGGCTTCCGCAGTACTATTTCAGTTATTATAAATCTAATTTCCTTTTTTTATTTTTAATTTTCATTTTTTCGTTGTTATTATCTGTGAAAACAACTCTTCACAAAACTCTGACAAGGCTATGCCCATTATGACAAAGACAACATTTGCATTTGGACTGTATGTTACAATATAATGATTGGAACATACACTGTACAGTGGTCCCCATCTTGAAAGACCCCATTTGTCCAGCTTCTGGTGTAATCGTTTCATTATTATTGTACCATGATGAGTGACCAACTTTTTTGAAGAATTAGTTTTGGATGTACTCTAAGACTGGTCTCCAATGACTGACACCACTGTATTTGTATTCCACAATTTCATGCTACACACTTTGCACAATATTTCAGCAATTACCATGACTCATTTCTGGGTGGAACATTAAGTTTTTTGGATGCTTCTCTCTCGTGGTAACCTTCACTTGAACTTTGGGACAAATTATTGGTTGAAACTCAATAATTGTTCTGGGTCATGTGACTTTGCCTGATGTGAAACCCTGCATTTGCAGGATTAGCATTGAATAACTCAAACATAATATGGTTATTAATCAGCCACCTTGTTGACTGGAAACAGTCTTAGTACGAAGTTACATGGGCCAGAAGTGAAGACATATTGGGTGTGCACTCAGAAAACATGAACAAAAATCATGTTGCATTCAGAAAACCTCACCCTGAAAAGTGTAACTTTGCTCTTACCTGCAAAATGTGGCTGTGCACACAGAAGAATTTGTAGAAACAAGTCATATCCATTTTTTTTTTCAAATAACTGTTAATGATTTGATCCACAGTGATCCCTTTCCATCTCAAGCAACTCCCACTGGAGGCCACCCTCTCATCCAAAGCCACCATCTCATGAAGAAAGAGTGGCATTTGCATTGTATTTTCATCTTTTAGAGAGGTCATGGCCCTTTTATATGGCTACTTACAGACTGCATTTAAGTTAGCCTTACAACTTTAGATTACTGTGATGATGCAGTCATCATTAAGCTGTGGAAGGCGTAACTTTCCAAATGGTAGGTATATATATATATATATATATATATATATATATATATATATATATATATATATATATATATATATATATATATATATATAAAATAAGGCTCAATACTTTAGGGCTCCATGTTTTTTCTGCCACTTACAAACTTTGACCTCTGAAATGCCATTTATGAAAAATAACATTCACTTGATATGTTTGAAAAAAAAAAAATCTCTTGTCTCTTTGATAGTCAGGTAGTGACAGCATGGCGACTTGAATATACTTCAATGCTGGTATGGAAACTTGAGGCCAATATTCATTGTGCAGTTATGTTCTTACTGTCCACAAATCCTATCATATCACAGAACCTTGATCTCCACGTATACAATCACTGGCTGTACAGAGTGTGTTATCCTGCTATAAACTCTGCACCTTTGAGTGTTCAGCTCCTCGTATAAGCCACATCAACCACTGAAAGAACCCAACAATGGAAGACCAAATACCCGACCGTGAGTGCAGCATGTGCTGAATGTCGGAATCAGTGGTCACAAAGTGATCGATGATACTGGCCTTTAGCTCATTGGGCCAATGTCTTGGTTTGCCATCATCAAGGTTCAGCAAACATACTAAACGCACCTGGAAAGACCAGAATAGAATATCAGAGGTTTTACAAGTTATCTAATCCATTTACATGCACAGATCATAGTGGCCTGCCCAGAAGATTGAAATTTGCTAAAAAAAACATTAAAAATTTATAGGATTACATAATACACTCTATGTGTTTTATATTGTGATGACCTGTAACATTTATGCATGTAAACTAGACATACCTTCAGCACAAGCATTGACTGAAGTATGAGTACGCCATTTGCTTACATTAAGTCATGGTGACACCAAAATCTAAGTTTATTTTGCCAGGTAAGGAAAGCATATTGCCAAATTTGAGCAAAATACATAGAGGCATTCTGTTGATATCCTGGTAAGGAGAATGTGCACATCTGGACGGACAACCCGAAAAGAGAAAGGGTCGCCCCATAGGGCAGATCCTTCAAAAACTGTGGTGCATTCCATTGGGAAGGAATCCACTTTAATTGGCAACTATGGGATAAGGCCTATATTCACTTGGTAATTGTTTTGGTAATTTGGACATAACATATACTCATACCTGTCAAGGAACACAGATTGTCAACAAGAGGCCCACAGGCTTAATGCTCTTCTGACCACTATCATCAAACTAGATGTAATAGTGGTGCTTGCACCACTCACGAGACTGTCATATACAAATATGGTACAGTTTAGGGCAGCAACTATTGATGCATGCTACAAGTTTATCCCTCTAATAAGGTCACATTTCCAGTGCATTTGGGGTGGCCTCAGTAGAAGGAGAATCAATTTAGCAGGAATAGTGTCTTACCTTAGGAAATGTCAATGAAAACTTGGGCATGTTGCTAATTAAACACTGAAGAAACTGAAATTTTATTGGTAGTTCCAATATGGTCAAGGAGTGATCCTGAGTGGCTGTGTGACCTTGAGAAATGGGTGAAGGTCACTCTTGTCCAAACTTAAGTTTGGTCCTATAGAGGACTATAATCGTGTACAATATAAAACCCATAAATGAACAAGTTTATAAGTTATTGTGCGGACACTGAATTTCACAAAAGTGGCTGTGTGACATTGGTAATTATGTCAAGGTCACTCACATTTGAACTTCACCTTTGTCAGAAGGAAAAATATAATGATGTGCAATATGAAAGCCCTAGCTCAAAAACTTCCCAAGTTATCAAGCACAAATCACGCCGACACCATATTCACTAATGTGGCTCTGTGCCCTTTAGAAATGGGTGAAAGTCACCCATCTTCGAACTTGACTTAGCCCTTCCAGGGCTATAATCCTGTGCAACATTAAAGCCCTACCTCAGAAGTTTCTCAAGTTATCATGCGGACACCAAATTCATTAATGTGGCTCTGTGACCTTGGAAATTGGGTCAAGGTAACCCAACTTTGTACTTGACCTAGCCCTTAAAGAGGACCATACTGCTGTGCAATATGAAAGCCCTAGCTCAAAAACTTCTCAAGTTATCATGCAGACACCAAATTCGCTTATGTGGGTCTGTGACCTTGGAAAGTGGGTCATGGTCACCCAACTTTGAACTTGACTTGAGGACAATAATTCTGTGCAATGTGAGAGCTCTAGCTCAAAAATTTCTAGTGTTTTTATGCGGAAATGATCCAGAGGGATGCCCGGACGCACGGAACCTGTGATCACTATAGGGGACTCGTCTTTCGCTGTCCCCTAAAATCATTTTCTGAAATTGATGAAGCACAACCACATTGTGCAATATCAAACTTCCACATGGTAGACATTTGTGGTACATTTGGCATCACTTGCCTTATTCTTTGCCACAATATTGAATTAAATTTCTTTTCCTTAAGAGCTGAATGACCTTGAAAGATAGGTCAAGGTCACACAATCATTGGGTCATGGTGACTCCAAAAGCAGGTCACCAAGTAGGGTTTCATATCTAATGCACTCCAGTGTAAGTTTGATCTGGAGGATCAATTACCTTTGCCATTGATGCTCAAACTACACCCTACCATTGCAAGATCACCTCTTCCAACTTAATAGGTCTGACGACCTTACAAAAATAAGTCAAGGTCACTGATCTTATATAACATATTAGTACTGGACATGATCTATATGTCCTGCAAATTTGGAGTGTCTAATTCAATAATTTAAAAAAAAAATGGAATTTTGTATCGTACAAGACATTTTAACTAATAATTTTCATCAAATTATAGGTGGTGCCACTGGTATCAAAAGCAACCGAGATTTTGACCTTTTCTACAATCCCACTAAATTTTATAAAGACCCATACAAAATTAAGGATGCAGGAATGGTCACAAGATTTTCACGTTGACCCATATATTACATAATACTGTATGTACAATACAATCAAGTGCAATTTTGATCTGGAGGCTCAATTCTTCTTGCTATTGATGCCCCAAGCTACACCCTGCTATTACAAAATCACCTCTTTCAACTTTACAGGGCTGGTGACCATACTAAAATATGTCAAGGTCACTGATACTGTAGAAGATTCTAGAATTGGGCATGGTCTGTATATCCTATAAATTAGGTAAGTCTAATCCAATTAGTTTTTGAGATATGAAATTTTATATATCAAAACACATTTTGGCTCACACTTTCTGTCAAATTATGGTGTCCCCACTAGTATCTAAGGCAACTTAGACTTTGAGCTCCTCCACAATCCCACAAAATTTCATATGTATAAAACAATAAGGATGCTAGAGAGCTCACAAGATTTTCACATTTTGACCCATATATTACATAATAATGACGGTGGCACCACCAATATCAAACTCAACCTAGATTTTCATATACTTCTAACTCTGGGGCTATCTTAAAAACTGTGGACTGTATCACACTCATAAGCAAAAAGGTCATGGACGAACAGACAGACACGAGTGATTGCATAAGGTCTGCAGCCTTTGGTCAGCAGAGTGAAAATCACTGCATCCACAATAAAACAATGACTGTATGAATACACAAAAATGCCATTTGGTCTTACCAACGCACCAGCCACTTTTGAAAGGTTGAAATGTATTGAATTCAGGGTGCTGCAGTGGCAAATGTCTTATTTATACAGATGATGTTATTACCTTGAACCTTACAGGAAATTTTGTAGAATATCTGCTGAAGGTGAAGAAAATCTTGGAAATACATAGATATGGTAAGACATTTATTTGGATAAAGCCACAGACAGCTACAAGTGCAGATGTCAAACAACACATGGTCTTGCAGCAACACACAAGATTTGAGGGGACAGGAGTTGCTTCACTGCTGGTGTAGCATGGTTATAAGAACAACTGAGCACCATTTACATGTCTCTAATATTTGGAAAAAAGTCCTACAGCAACTAACTAATGGAATGTAATCCAAAAACCTGATGAGGTACCCTCTCTTGATCTTCAACTTATGCAAAGAAAGTGCCCCCCCATGCAGTTCCAAACCAAAGCAATTTGAAATTTGTCTTATCCCTTTTTTACTACATGTATATGTTTAAACCAGATGTTTCTTGTTTTTATGGTCGATAAATGAAAAAAATCATTGCATCATGACCACATTAACTCACTTAGAAGAGGTTCATGAAAGTACAGCCCACCAAGTTTTAAAAGGATCTGGCATGCATTTTTGAGAAGAAACTGGAAGTATGTACTGTGGATGCATCATAGATGGATGGATCAGCCTCCCATAAACTCAGTTGATTGACCGAATGATGAACAAAATTAAATTAAAAAATAAAAAATTAAACAAAATAAATTAAATTAAAAATAAATAAGTGAAATAAAATTTAAAATAAATAAATAAATTGAAAAGTCATCATTGTAAAGTTAGATTAACTTAGATCCAAATTTTATTTTCATAGATAAAGGCCACCTGTATTTCATATGCATGCAGTTATTATTTGTAATTCTGTGAAAAATAGCATTCAGAGAACGAATTACCCTCGGCATCCACAATCTTTTCTTCCTCAATTCTGCAATTTGTTCTTTTTTTTTTATTTGAGACTTTGCAGGTGCCATAATACGTTGTAACTGCACCAAAAATTTGATTTAGCTGTGATGAATCCTTCAGATATTCTCCACTTGTGCATTAGTCAGAGAGCATTCAAATGAATACTTCAAAAGTTTCATAACAAGTATAAAAAATAACAAGGGGAAGCTGGTTCACAATTAGAATGTGGTCCATTATTATGTGCATGTCTGATAAAAATCTGGTGAAGCTGTGATGGATCCTTGTTGAGATATTATGGTAACCTTGTCCCCTTGTGTGCCACTCAGACTGCCTTGAAATAAATACTTTAAAGTTTCATAAAAAGTTGATGCATTCAAAGGAGATGCTGGTTTTATGAAGGAACCTGGTCCATCACAAGGTTCTTCTGTGACAAAAATTTGGTAAAGCTGTGGTCAATATTTTTTGAGATATTGTGGTAACGTCAGGGTTGATGCCACTCAGACAACCTTAAAATAAATACATTAAAAGTTTCATAAAAAAGTTTTAAAATAATCAGAGGAAGCTGGCTTTCAATAGGAACCTGGTCCATCAGAAGGTCCTTCTGTGACAAAAATTTGGTCCCCTGTGCGCCACTCAGACAGCCTTAAAATAAATACTTTATAAGTTTCATCCAAAGTTTAAAATATAATTAGAGGAAAGCTGGTTTTCGAAAGGAACCTGGTCCATTACAAGGTGCATCTCTGATAAAAATTTTGTGTAGCTATGGTGAATATTTTTTTTTTTTAGATATCACAGTGATGTCAACAAGATGAACGGACAGCGCAGGGGATGACAATACCTTCCAGCACTTTATGTACCGAGGGTAAAAAAGTACATTCAAGGTTACAGGGTCACAAAATCATATATCATGTTACAATGTACTTACATATTGTGTCAGGCTAAACACTGTGTCATATTTGTCTGCTGACAACTGGATCATTTGTTTAGCCTTGTGTAGGGGGCGTTTTACTTCTCGGGCGAACGCTTCCACATTTTCTTGTTTTCTGTGTTCACATAACTCTTGTATTCCTGACTGAAATGACGCATGGAACAACAGTAGAGGTTATGCCCACATTTTGTCTTAATGTATCATAACAATTACATTTGATTAAGTTTTTACCACACAACATGGAAATTAAACTTACATGCTACAATTTTGACTAGAATTACGACTCCAAACTTAATTTGGCTTTCTTGAGAAATTGGCTGAAATAGTACAATTTCCAGAGTAGCCATCCAGTTGACTGAACTCTTCAGCTGTGCGAGAATGACATTATCTTCACTGTGTAACTTAACTGTTTCAAGTCAAAATAGTCTGAATTATCCTCAGAATCTCAGCATGGTACTCCTCGTAAAAGACCTTCTTTTCAAGTACCAGCATATCTCTAGTGCCAGAGAAAATATGTTGACTGTGTCCAAAATATGGCACTTAAAAGGGTTAATTCTTCCAGCAAATTTTTTTCTCGCACTATTTCTCCTTGAAAGAATGCTAATAAACATATATATATATATTTTTAAATTACCATAATTGTTGGAACAACCTTAAGATCACCTCCGTTAATCAGCTAGTGAGAAGGAGGTTATAACTGTGAGCCAAACACTTGTCTTCCTGGATGGCATGGCTGGTCCTTAATGCCAGCCTGTCAGTGTCAAGTACTAGCATGGCTATGCCTGCACCATAAGAATGACCCAGGTCAACTGCTGTTATGGGCATGCTTTGAGCACAAACATGCTAAAAGCACAGAGGTAAGCTGTTGGCTCACTCAAAATTATTATCATTCATTATGTTGACTTCCAAATTTTTTAGCTCTTTCAGTGCCAAGCATCACTAAAGTCGATCCACTTAAATCAAAATAGTCTGAATTATCATGAGGATCCCAGATACGTGTTCCTCATTTAAAGTCCTTTCATTCAAGTACTAACATGCCTGTAGTTCCAGAGGGAATATCCCAGGTCAACAGCTTTTCTTGGCGTGCAATGCACCAAATGCTTGCTGAGAAAAGCATTTGACTGAGTCCAAAATTTTACACTGAAAGATTTAATTCCTCAAAAATGATTTTTATAGCATTGTAGATTCAACAATACATTTTCACCACCAATTCCTGACACAAGGAACAAATAACACAAAAGATTTATTTTATTTCAGTATGTCTCAAAATTTGTATAAATGCATTTATTTTTTTTAAACACGAAACTGACTGAAATATTTGCATGAAGTGAAGCTAAATTCTAAGGATCCCCAGAGCTCTACAATTTAATAGATGAAAAATGAATTATATGTGTACTAAAATTGGTTGGAAGTAACAAAAGACCAAGGACAAGTTAAAAAAAATCATGCAAAATTGCAGATAAAACAAATAATAATGGTATGCCACAGGTCAATAGTTTTCCTTGACATGGATTGGAGTCATTTAACCCAGGACAAAGAAAGCTGTTGGCTTGGTTTATTCTCACCAGTAAAGGGTTAATGCTTAGAAAACAAAATGACCGATACTAGTATGTACCTGCAACATTTCAAGGCCTTCCTTGAAACTATCTGATGATGTAAATGATGAGAAGTCATCTTGAAAATGTTTCACTGTAAGTTCTGTTTCGTGTGCTAATCTGAAAAAAAGTACAGAAGACTATGACTGACCAGTTTAACATTTTTAATAAAAGAGCACTTTATATCAGAGCACCTTCTTGGAGAAATACTGGAAATCATCTCAATATATGTGAACCATTCAGTAAAATATAGATACAAAACCATATTATTCCTGCCACAAAATTACAGTGGTTGCCATTCTAATAAGGCTTCTCTCCTCAAAGGCCACAGTCACTTCTTTTATATGGAACTACCTTCAAGCAGAGAGTGTCTATTTCTATTGCATTGTCTGCTTTCAGAAAGAACACACCTGTTATGTGTCCACCTTATTAGTGCAACGGGAAGCTCAAAGGAGAGGGCTCCACTGCATGGTGATACTGATGAGGGCCTAAAAGTCTTATGCTCTGAATGTACATGCACCACTTTAAAGGTAATACATACTTTGTAACTTTTGTTAGACATCAACACCTTGGGTCATCTCCTGAAATTTTATCATTGTTACTTTGGTAGATATTAGATGAGAGTCGCAAAAATGTTTATGCACATTGCTGCGGTAAATTATGCTATTTTGATTTTTGAAGCACATTGTTTTCTCAAATGCATATATACAAATGTAAGTATTGTCCTAGTCAGATGCAGGAAATCATAGTAAAGGAAAAGAAAGGCAACAGGAAACTAGAACAGGCTGATTTTTCAACAGAAAATCAAATGTCTCCCCGTGCGCCCTTAGTATTGTCACCCTTATTTTTATAAACAGGCATACCGATTTCAATAATCTACAGATATGGTGAAAGTACACTCTTTATTGACATTTCAAGACGTTGATTTTTGATGAAATGCCCACGTGACCATAAAAAAAGGTCAAGGTCATACATTTGCAGTTACAAGCAAGGTCTTACATACAAACATAATCACACAAAATGTCAACCACTTTAAGACAAATCTTTCTCAAGTGCATCTGCAATGATTTTTAAAAAGTGGTCATGGGACCTTGAAAATAGGTCGTCACCCATCTACAATCCCAACCTAGTTGGTATTATGGTACATAAACATGCAAAATTCCAACATCCTAAGTCAAATCCTTGCAGAGTTGTTGCATGGGTGTCAATTTTAGATGATATGCCCACGTGACCTCGAAAAATATGTCAAGTTCACCCATCTGCAATCCCAGCAAGATCATACATTGGAACATCTTCATATAAAATTTCAACTTCCCAAGTCAAATCTTTGAGTTATCACGTCCACATTGATTTTAAACAAAATGCCCACGTGACCTTGAGAAATAGGTCAAGGTCATACATCTGCAGTCACATGCAAGGTCTTAAAAAAGTCTTACATAGAGACATAATCACACAAAATATCAACCTCAAGGAGAAGAAGAAGAAGAAGCGGACGCAAAAACAATATGTCCCCCCGTTGCACAGGGAGACATAAATATGGGAGATTTTCAAACACGTACCTGACCTGTCTTATTTACACAAACTGTCATATTCAATTGAAGAGCCCTCCCAAACTGCGGCCAAAATGTACGAGTTATGCCCAACAAAGCTTAAAATGACAGCATTCCTCAGTTGTCACTTTTTAACTCATTCCATACCAGTCCCTAATTTTTCCGTATATCTACCTATATGTAAGACAACAATTGCATATTTAAATTCTTCATGAAAAGAGCTTTCGTTGAAGTACCAACATGCCTATAGTCTTAAGTCAGTGGTTCTGGCACTGCCTGGCAAGTTATGCTGCAGGTGCCGCAAGGAAAGCTGCAGGATGACTTGCCAGGCAGTGCCAGAACCACTGACCAAGGCCTGTGACCATAGTATGGCATGAGTTAACTGGCAAATTTGCATTTTGTATTTTCAATCCAAAACTGTTCCATCAATACAATTCTAACCGCTGTATTCAAAAGCACCATGCAACAGACAGGCATTTGGACGTTTAATACCAACAGGAAGAGTTTGTGTTTCAAAATCACAAAGAAATATTTTTCAGCTAATAGAAATGTCTTTCCAAACCAGTGAATTCAAACTTTCAATAAAAATAATTAACTTTCAAAACAACAAAAATTCCATTGCTCTATTTGAATAATTGGAAACACATACTCACATAAACAGGTATAAAACTTGTTCCTCTATGTCACTCCCACATCAATACATCATCAATATATGTTGTAATTCACTATGATTTTTACACAAAACTGTTTTTGTTTTTTGGTGGGTGTGGGTGGGAGGGAGAAGTCTGATGTTTTTTCCCCTTCAACAAAACAAAGATGCATGTTATGTTCCACTTACTTCCGCTCAACATCGGTGTCATTCATGGGTAATGGCATGTTCCTGTTGTCTGTTCTGCTGTGGAAACCACTCAGCATGTCTTTCACCTGTTAGTGATGCAGAAAGATGCACGCTGATGTTTGACAAAAACATAAGTAAGCGCCTGTGAATACTACATTCCCTGTCGTCGATGATTGTTTCACTATCAATACATAGCTCAAGTTTCCAATTTGAAATAATTTATAACAGTTGTCCTTTTACACTCATTGTTCCATTTTTAAGGTAATGTCCAACCGGGTTTGGATAATTTTGTTCATTTTGAGATTTTGGGACATTTTGGTCGACTATCCATTGTACACATTTAGTAGTTCCAGTCCCTATATCTTCATTACAAATAGTTATTTGCATCAAAATGTCTTGTTGATGTGGACATTTCTCTAAAACTAATAACCTTATTTTGATCAAATAAAAAAAAAAAGGATTTACTGTAAAAATTCTTTAGAGCAAAAACGTATCAGGGATTTCTAAGAAATGATCAGGTTTTTTAATGTGTCAAAAATGAAGAATCCACCAAATTTATGAATCTTGACAAACACAGCCATTTTGCAGTTTTTGTATCACCATTGTAAAAAAAAGCAGATGCAGTTATAATAAATCCGGATACACTTTTGAAGATGAATGTATTGACACCATAATAACACAAGTTTTACCATTTTATCTTGAATATGTTTCAAGAAATATCCAACATTTCCCCAAAAGAAATTTTTACCCAGAACATTTCTTTTTAAATAGTAACTCTGAATGTAGTTTCATTTTTAGTGCAGAGAAATTCTGGAAACCTTTGTGGTCAATTAAGTATATAAGTTTAATATGCAGGAATGCATATTTCAGTGACATTTGGCCCAAAGCTGAAGTCACTTTGCCTGGGTGACATTACCTCAAACTTGTGCTTCATTTCTTGTTTATGTGTGTGTGTGTGTATATATATATATATATATATATATATATATACATATCACAACAGGAAAGGAAAGGATAAAAACTGACCAAGTGAAAACAAAGCTAACTGTGAACTTAAGTTGCCACGCTTGAGATCACGAGGCCTTGAAGGCCTGTTTCATGATGTCACACTTTCAAACCAGATTGTCACTGTTGCTGTTTGACAGATCCCTGAAGAAGGGTTTCCATACCTCAAAGGCTCTTTTATTCATGTAATGAGCAATAATTGATTGAGAGCTTCACTATATGTTAAGGGACAGTGTTTACCCCATATTATGCAAATACCAGCTCAACTTGAGCAAAGGGTATTGTTTTTAGAGTCAAATGATCAACATCAAAAGCCTTGAAGCTTGTTTTCTCAGAAAGAATGATAGGACCAGAACCCCACTTTGCAATGCTTAATCCAAGAAAATGGCTGGACCAAATTTAATCTGATAAATGGCCTTCGATTTTATAATTTGTGAACTGTAAAAACCTCTCAGCGATTTTAAAAATTTTGCTTCATTCTTTTTCTATGAAATGAAGAAAATGAACAACCTGGAAATCAAAGGGAAAATTGAAATGTCAAACTTCAAGGATGGCTGACAGAAAAACTAAGCAAAATGTAACAAATTGCAGGATCGTTTTCTTTGTTGCCAATATATCAGGATTAAGATGCAAGTGTAATTATGACTTTATCACAAATAAATAGTGACTTTTCTCGACATTTATGGGGTCGATGGTTTGCAGTCAACATCCCATTGTTTATTCAACAATTAACATCACAGACACCCGAACACAGGATATATGAATTCTTTTGAGCAAGATGATAACATACATATACAGTTGTTATCCTAATGCTATGATCAATTCAAGTGGGATATTTCTTTGGTGTCTTAGCTGTCCTTGAGGCCATCCACACTTTGCAATATTAAACTTCCATGACACACATTTGTGGTACATTTACTATCATTGGCCTTGCTCTTTCTCAACATATTAAATTAGGCCTCCTTTACTTTAGCACTTAATGACTTTAAAAATAGGTTAAGGTTACCTATTTTTTTTTTTACAAAGTTTGAGCATAATATTGCATAATGCATACTTGAGGATACATTTTACAGCTGTATCTCAATTCATTATTTATAATTTACAATAATGAGTGTCACCTATTTTTCATACTCATTGCAATTACCATCTTAAATTAGTTACTGAAAAGCATTCCCTCTGTGACCTTGAGAAAGTAGTTCAAGGTCATCCACATTATGCAATATCAAACTTTTACATATGATACACATTTGTGTAACATCTGATATTGCTTGTCTTTTTATTTTTCAACATCAATATACTGAATTTAACATCCTTTACTTAAGTGCTTCATGACCCTGAAACAGGTCACGGTCATCCCAGATTTTGAAAAGCATGACGATTGGCCTAATACATTTTTAGTGTGAGTTTTGTACTTCCATCTCAATCTATTACATGTATCACGAAACCGAATTTATGTGTTTTAACCCTACGTAACTGACATTACTGACCAGTGTTACTGTACCCTATATAAAGTATGGATGGCATCCGTTATATTCAGTCTCTGATGAGCCTGGTACAGGGCAAATTGGGTCAGACTATGCAGAAAACAAAACAGCATATTTGCCTCCACAGCACTTGCATGGTTCTAAATTATTCCCTCTGTGACCTTAAGAAAGTAGGTCAAGGCCATCCGTATCGTGGCAATATCCAACTTCCACATATAATACATGTGGTATACTTGGTTACATTAGCCTTATTCTATTTCAAAATATTGACTTAAATGTGCTCTTAACACATTTGAGTCCACCTCTACCACAACAATGTATATATGGCACCACCAAAGTTAAGTACTTTTTCTCGCATTGCTTGATCAACATTCGACCTGCTTTCTAAAAGATTTATGAAAATGTCTTTGAAAAAAGCCATTTTCAAAAGTTTCAAATTTTGTGGTCCATATTTTACATAATACTATAGGTAGCAACACAAACATCAAACTTGACCCAACTTTAAGTCTTGGGAAGTTATATGGAGTTAAAACTGCCAACTGTATTCCATTCAACAAAACAAAAGTTCATGAAGAGACTGATGGATGAACAGAAGGATCAACATGACAGATCATATACGCTCTGCAACCTAAGGTGAGCAGAGCTTAAAACTGCATGGTTTTACTTTGGAAAATTTGTCATCATTGTATTTCAGAAGCAATATATTACTCACACGTAGGTGTACTTGTACACTCAGCAGTTCTTCATTTTCTGTTTTCAGTGACTGTGTTGTTTCTTCTATGTTGCTCTGGAATCATGGGAAAACATGGTACACTTAGTTCAGTGAAATCTCAATATAATAATACCATCTGTTCCCTGCTAAATGTGCAAGATTTCTGAATATGTCACATTAATGAGTCAAATAGCGATGGGGTTTGACTTTAAATCCCTCAAAACTTGTGTCATTAAGTGAACATGTCTGATATCCACGTGTTGTTAAAATGAGGTTCCAGCGTTCTTAAATAGCTTTTTCCTCTAATAACCAAAAACAAGAACATTTCAACTCCCATTTTTCAATGCTGATTCTTGTATTCTGCACGTAACATGGATTTAACGTCGATAAATCAATAGAATTTTATGTCTGCAATACAAAATTTGACAAGCTATTGTTATGTAAAATGCTTTATTTTCGTATGTTTATTCCTTTGTTTCCTTTAGTTAGAAATCTACAAATTTCAAATACACAAAAATACTTCATGGTACTGCAATAGTTATAACCTGATCCATGAGGATACCTTGACCCTTAAATTGTCATATTATTAGAGTGAGTCAGTGGCTTTCCTCAGTTCTTGAGTGCTTAGGTTGCACTGAGGAAAGCTGTTGACAACGAATATGTTATACTGGTACGTCTTCCCTGACATTTTCATCCAAAATATTCTGAGAAAAGAAAAATATTTAATAAAGTAGATGTAGCAGACAACCTTTGGTATGTCTCCCTTGACCCTCTGGATTTTGAGCTGGCTTATGTTTGATGACTGAAGGATTTTGATCCTGGATGATTCTCGTTTGCTTGGATTTTTGGTGCAGCTTCTCTAACATTGTTGAAAACTGTTGTCTGCTTCTATTTTTCATGACAGTCATAGCTCATTAATTCTATGTTGTCAATATGATACCTTATCCTCTTAGGTATCCAATGAATAATGCATTGCTTGATGGATAGTCAAGTCTTGCTGTTACATCTGGTGATGTTCATGTTGATGGACTTACCAATATTTGGATGGTTTTCGACTTGGACTAACTTTCGACGATGATACTGATGCATATTGGTATCAATACTTCTTAAAACTACAGGTGACAGTGACAATAGATTGGTTTAACTGGTAAAGCAGTAATCAAAGTACATAATGTAGTCATCTGTTGATCTGAACATTGTGTGATCTGACAACGGGTTTTGACTTTGCACAGCAATTTGCTCAATGCAAGTAGGAGATCTGCATGAGTGTTATCAAGTGCAACACAAATTAATTTGAAATGGGGTACAGCAATTAATCTCACAATAACATATAATTTTTTCACGTTTAGACAACACTGATTTAGATATATTTACAGAAGTGAGCATCTAGTACCGCCACGGCACAAGGGATTGGTGAAGAGCAAGAGCGGATGTTTTCATCCTTAGCTGGGTCATCCTGACTATCTGTTCTCTGTGGTAATAATGTACTAATGTACTATTTCTCCTATTTTTTTGTTTTGCATTTGTATATATATATATTTCTGTCATTATTACCTAACAATTGAAATGTACTGAATTTATTGTCGAATAAAAAAAAAAACTGAATCGTTAATGAACACAAATTAAACTGAATTTTAAATGAATGTATTAAAATGATTGTAATGAATATAATCCATGTAAATTAAGAGCAAATAACAATGAATGTCCTGATATAAGGTTGTAGCAAAAGTCGCTGGGCTAACAGAAAAACATATGCAAGTCTCCGGTACAGTAAAACATGACAGAAAGTTTCATCACAGGTTCTTGACAGTGACACGGTTACTTTGTTTTTCGACACAAACCTTCAGCAGGCCAAGGAATGCTGTAAACTGCACCTCACCAGAAGCCATATCAGCCTCCTTCTCAAATATCTACAATTGTAAGGATACATATTAGCAACAGGGAACATGTATATCAATTTCCCACCAAAATCTCTCAACCTGTTGTTAGTTAATGCAGACAATCAGCTGCCATGATACAGGTGGTCTAACACAACATCCAAATAATCTTGTTAACATTGGTGCAAATTCAAAACATAGAACTCCTTATATCACACTTAAGGGCCTGATCCACTGCTGCAGCAGGGCGAGGAGCAGTGCTGTGCTGTTGTATGCAGATTTTTTTTTTTTTTTTTTTTTTTTTTTTTTTACAAAAGCCCCTTGTTGTGCATGTTACTCAGCTACAGAATGGAGGACCAGAGTTACATTCTGAATTCAAATAGATTTGATTTTTTCTGCAGCGGAATATTTCCACAACAGTATTAATAGCCAATCAACTATCTTTATTTCTATAATCAATTTGAAAATAAACACAAAACTTATCCCCATAGCAACTGTCCTCCTCCTCCTCCTCCTCCTCCTCCTCCACCTCATTATATTTATCATTTGTGTCAGCAATCACCTTAGCTAGAGAAAGAGGACTTTTGTGAATGTTGGCAAGATGACTATCACATGAAATGCCCGAAAACTAATTAAAAATGACACGTATATCTAAAAAAAATATTCATATGTGAGAGGCTATTGGTCTACATGCTATGAAACATGTTAGCTACTTGTTATATTTTCCCATGTGCCATGCCCATTTTCCACAACTGCCACTAGCCCTCACCGCAGCAGTGTATATGCTTTTCCCGTTCTGCATTTCATTTGGTGCAGCCAAAATATTTTCTGCACCACAGCAGTGGATCTGGCCCTATAGTGTGTGTTTTGAGAACTAGACTATATTTCAAATCTGTTGATTTTATCCAAGTTGCTAGTTTGATAAGAGCAACATATTTCGCCATGTTTTATTGCGATCTGCCTATACAATTGGGTAGTTCCATATGGAATGATATGGGTCAAAGCATTAATGTTCTGTATTTGTATATTGCTGTCTGGGCAAGCATCAGTTTTTTATCAGAAGCTGTTGACTTCACACCTACTTCGTGTTTATTCTCTCACAGTGTTAAAAGATGAACATGAACTTCGAACTGCAACATATAGTGGGCGCACTCTTATAAATTCATATCACAATATTAAGAACGGTCGTTTTAGAGACACAATTTGTATGACCATTGAAATCATAATTTTATTAATTTCATCACCTTTGTGCAAGTGTTCCATGAAATTGAAGACTTAATGGAGATTTAAAACCACATATCAACTCATTCCATACCAGTCTCTGATTTTTCCATATATTTACCTTGATTTAAGACGACAATTACATATTTAATTTAAATTCTTCATGAAAAGAGCTTTCATTCAAGTACCAACATGCGTATAGTTTTGAGTCAGTGGGTCTGGCACTGCCAGGTAAGTCATGCCGCAAGGACAGCTGCAGCATGACTTGTCAGGCAGTGCCAAAACCACTGACCTATGCCTGTCACCATAGTATATGGAATGAGTTAGACAATACTCTGTTCTGACATGTGCTGCCCAAATGTCATTTCACGCACTATCTAAGATTACAGACATTAAGTTATATCACATGTGCCATGCAGGTGCTTTATAAATCATGGCATCAAAGTTTCATGACGTGTTGTTTATCATGGGGCTCCACCTGGATATAAAGTGAAACAACTTCATGTAACCGAATACAGTAGTGACGCACAAGCTACAATGAGCCAGCTGACCAGTCAGGATACATTGGAACTTTGTGCCTCAACTCTTTCAGTGCTGATGCAACTCAAGTCAAACTTCCTACAATTATGATAAGGACATTAGATTTACATTCCTCATAAAAAAACACCTTTCTTTCAAGTACCAGCCTAAATTTCCAGAGAGAATAGTGATGATCAACACCTTTTCTCATCAAGAATTTGGCACATTATGCCCAATGCATGCCTAAAAAAAGCAGGTGACTCGGTCCAAACCTTGACACTGAAAGAGTTAATTCTTTGTCTCCAAATTTTGGACCCCTCTTCTTTTTAACCCTTGAGGTGCCAAATCTAAGATTGAGTCGGTATCTTTCCTTTAAGTGTTTCCACTAGGATTTTTTTTTGGGGGGGGGGGGGGGGTTCCTAAAGCAAGAAATTCACTACCACATGAAGGCTACATACCTGAACAGCTTCCTGCTTGGACTGAGATATAAGTTGGTCAAAGTTCTCTGCAGTACGAGGTTGTCTTTCTCTATTGAAGGTTCGCTGATGAAATTGATCTGTAAATCATGAAATCACCAAATTGCAAATTCAAGTCTCCAGTGTGGCACCACTTCTTGATATTGGCCACAACTTTTTACTTGATCATAGACAATCTCGGAAATGAATATCTCTGGATGTACAAGTAACAATGGCGAGTGAGGAGTATAGCATCATGTAGACTAAAACACTCCGGGTAAAAAATTTCAAATTTCACAAAATTTTAATGGTGTCAAATTATTCTTCACATCTGTGTCCACTAACGCTTCATCCACTTTTGTGAATATGTTTAAGCCACGCAAAATTACAAATTCAGTTGATTGAACCAACAAAAACTGTCATCCTACAGTTCACTCACACTCCGCGAAAGAAGCCAAAATATGCGGACACCAGTAATATTTCTTTCAAACTCAGAACAAGCAATGTGTGTTTTATCATTGTACACAGTATATAATTCCCCATAGTACCCTGATAACACTGATGAACAGTTTAACTAACGAAGCACATAATACTGTGAAGTCATTTAAATTCACTGTTTTTATATATGCTTATTTCACTGATGCTTCAAAACTGACAAAATAAGAACCCAGTGAAAAAGATTTTAAATGTGGTATCGATAGGAATTATAACACAAATAGCAGAATTTATAGTTTCAGTGAAAGGTCCAAAATGCAAAAACCTCCAAAATTAGAAACCGTAAAAATAAATATACATGTATTTATGGTAACCTGAATCTCACTTAATAATGTATTTTGATGTGCACCATATGCGTCAAAGCAACCATGAAACCACTAAGTGGGAAAATAACTTTATCATCATAAATACAGGTACATGTAAACACAAAACAGACTAATAAAAAAGGGAATAAAACAAAGACGTTACCTACACTCAAGTTGCCCTTTCAAGTACTCAGGTTAAGACCTTTACAAGCTTTACGCTGATGAAACCATCATGAATATTTTTTAGGATTATTTTTTTGTACGCCAGCCATCTCCCATGCGAGATAATTCCTTCAGTGTTAGCTTTTACATTGAGACACCATGCTTTTCTTGGCATGTTTTAGATCAAATGTATCGAAAGTGTTCCACAGAAAACTTGATCTAGTTCAGTTTAGTTTTTTCTCTGGAAATATAATGCAAGTACTTAACTGAAAGGTTTTTTTTATGAGGAATTAGAATGTAGAATCATTACAGTAATAACATTTAGGCAGACAAAGCTATTGCAGTAACAGGCAAGCAAACGGTGCAGGAAAAACCAATGCAGAAACCACTCTACCCAAAGCGACTTTCAGAGATTGTTCCAGCGTTGCCTCCATGGCCTTTTTATTCTTGAGAAGTGCTCCCTCACCAACATGGTACACTGATTTCTGCAACAACATAAAGAACATCGTCATCACTGATACACCTTCTGAACAGTGCATTAAGACTATCTACAATGTCACCTACAGGTGGTCTTAATTTGGAGGTGGTCCCCATTCTGAAACTGCACATCAGTTCCTTTAAAATGGTCACCAAACATCTGGATTTATTTATGAGGTGGTTACATTTAACACTGCTGTGGTCTTAATGTAGGGTTCCCCTGTACATGTATTTGTTTTGATGACTCACATGGAAATATGAACATAACATTTGTTTCCATTGGGTGCTCATGTGCCAAAGTAACTAACTTTTTTACTACATATCATTTGGATCTTCAAAAGCTAGTTATCTTGAAGTCTGAAATATACAGAAAGCCATTCGACTTGCAATAAGATGACTTCTAAACAGACATGCATTGCACACGTAACAGTATCTACAATGGTGAATCACAACTGCAAGTTACTGTCAGTTCTAAGAGACTCAGTCACAATTCTTCTACCAGTACATGTACAAAAAAAGCTGTGTCAAAAACTGTCAGTTCATGTATTTTGCCATAATTATCAAAATTGAAAAAGACTTGTCAAATATGGAAACTTTACCTTCAAGATTTCTAAATAACCTTCAAGAGAATCCTTTGACAGAAGAGGGCCTATTTTTTCTTCGTAGACTGTCATCAAGTTGACCACCACAGCCTCAATCTGATTCTCCAGAAGTGATGTTTTCATTGGTAGAACTAACGCAGAAAATTTCTCGTCAGCTTCTAGCTGCAAATTTACAGAAGGAAATTTAATAATTTTTACTTGAATGATTAGGAAACTCCCAACAGGTAATTGTCTTTTAGCTGGTCAAGCAACGATTTCCTCCATTTATCTCCATGAGTTTGCCCCCCTCGCCCCCATCTTCATTTTAAACATAGACTGCCATTTTAACGCTAAGAATCCCATGTTAGTGCCACGTGTAGCCAAAGTAACCTACTGCTAAATAACCAATTGCTAAGTAAATTTCAAAACAACTAACAAAAGTAATAAACGCTATCGTACACTTCCCAATTAAGGGCCCCCTGCCTG
Source organism: Hermodice carunculata (assembly GCA_964020975.1). Classification (NCBI taxonomy): domain Eukaryota; kingdom Metazoa; phylum Annelida; class Polychaeta; order Eunicida; family Amphinomidae; genus Hermodice; species Hermodice carunculata. The sequence goes on from OZ026625.1 coordinate 37,947,145, forward strand.
CTTGGAATCTGAATGGTCGCAGATCAAACCAAAAAATTCTCATTTACTGATCTTTTTCACATTATTTACCCATAATGTTCAAAGCAGGAGTGTAAATTGAAGGCTTATTATATTATAATTTTGAAGGGGCTCTGGGTGCTCATAGGGAGGCATATGGTACAATAAATTTCCCACAAATTCTTTATTTTTGTGCACAAATTTAACAGATCTTAAGTCTGTGGAGGTCTTTCCAAGAAAAAAAATGAAAGTTAAGCTACTAATTCTAAAATCCTAGTGCTAACTTAATGATCACATGTACAAAAGGCCAAGAATATGGCCGAGTATAAGTACGTATACAATAAAATGCAGGCTCCAGCAATGAAGAACATGAATTATCAGGAAAATGACCTCATACACATCATAACATCTGCATTAATATTGGTGGTCCATCAGCCATCCCATTCTGAAGGTGCACATCGGAGGGGAGCTTCCTCTTGAGGACAAAATCACAGACTTGTGTTGGACAATTGCAATGTGGGATACTGCTCAGTTAACTGATACATACTGGCAATAAACAGATCAGATTTGTTTCAGTGTGTGTGCTGTGGAAAGATTCAGTTAATTTACAACTGAAATAATGGTATTTTCAGGTGAAAATTAAACTGTATCACGTTAAAATTTCTCACCCAGAACCACAAATCTTTGACCCTTGCTGTTTCTGATCCAAAATATTAATTTTCTAATTTTACTTTTTATTTACAGTGACTCAGTCTTTTCTGCAGCTTGAAATACAGGGGAGATTTAGATTGCCATTTTATTTTACTCCCTCCCGTTTTTCAGATTGTTGCACTTGTTGCAGATTATTTTCCCATTAGCTGTCTCTAACAACATATTGTACCATACAAAAACAGATTTATTTTAGTTTGGTAAATCTTTTGATTTTTTTCATGTAGAAATGCAACAGTTTTAGACTTCCATGTCTACAAGTCATTTTTGTTCCACATCCCATGTTAAAGGAACCCTTTCTATTTATCATTACCATGCCTTCTTCAAAAGCTATAGAGACCACTGTGACTGGTAAAGCACATTTTAATCACCTGAAGCTGTCAAAAGTATCACAAACCAGATCTGACATTGTGGTGTCGCTTGGTTACATGAGGCATTTATGTGACTTACCACAAGCCTTTGACTCAATTCAGCGCACTTAAGTTTGATCCTCTTTTCATTGATTTCCTGAAGTTTGCTGAACTTGGCTACGATGTCCAGTCTCAGGGCTGTACTGGCATCCTTGACCACATCTCCAAGTCTGAAAGCAATGGGCACAAAATAAATTTATGCATCTTTCCAGCTTTTCATTCATTTTTGTACGCATGAGACTTTTAATGCCTGACAGTAATATGTATCTTGGAATATGTTTTGTTGGCTGGCTACACAGTGGTCAATGCCTTCAAAGACCCTTCCTCTCTTCAGGGAGACCATACAGTGAAATACTTTTAAATGCATGCGTCCGTCCAAAGGATCTATGTCTCCCACCAGGCCATATTTTGTTACAACTGCAACACTGCATTTACAGGTTTCAAATTCATGGAAAACAGGGGCTATGTGACCTTGAAAAAAAGTCAAGGTCAACATGAAGCTAGACTGCACATGCCCTGTATAGGATTAAGAAACATCTATGGTAAAAAGTTTATCATCCTATCTTACACAGTTCATGAGATATTGGGCTGAATGGATGAAACAGACAAAGAGACTGTACTGCCACTAGCCCTATTATTTCTATGTCCCTCTTTGCCACCTTCAGTGGCCAGGGACAAAGAAGCTCCTTCCAATTCTTCATAATTTGTAGCTCTTACATGTATAAGAGGCAACCTACTTTTAACCTAGCTTGCAGGACCAAATGTGACATATTGGTATACAACTTTTTCCCATTAAAAATCACTCAAAAGTGCCTAGTGACATAAATATTGTCGTTTTTTTTGTTTTTGCTTTTTTTTGTTTTTTTTTTTTTTGTTTTTTTTTTTGTTTTTTTTTTTTTGTTTTTGTTTTTGTTTTTTTTTTGTTTTTGTTTTTGTTTTTTGTTTGTTTTGTCATCAACGGCAAAATGCCTTTAGTTCATACCTTTGGTTGGCACATGGGGACTTCCTGGGAACATTGCATCCTGAAAGCTAAGAGGTTAAATAGCACTCTCAAGTATGCTTTGGGGTTGTTTTTTTAACTACGATCGACATCTGGTTGATATATATGTATTTTTCTTATGCGTGTGGAGGGGAAAATGTCCATAGTAAGGATCATATCAAGACATAACAACAGAAAAAAGACAGGATTGTGTTACTAGGGAAAGAAGATGAAAGAGAGAAAAGCTTTGTTTTGATCTTGTATTGAGTTCCTATTTGGCATCCTATGTTTCAATTGTAACTTGGGATGCACCATATTCCTCCCAATAAAGAACGCTGCTCTAACGAAGACCCCTACCTGCTTGGAATCTGAATGATCAAAAGTCAAAAGAAATACATAAATTTTACAATATTTTTCATTGTATCTTACCATTAATACTCAAACCATTAATACTCAAAGTAGAGTTGCAAATTGAAGGCTTACCATATTGTAATTGGCCAAGTGTTTATAAGTTATAGGCAGGAACACAGTGTGTTAGAAAAAGAAAGTCATATCTGTAATCATTCAAGAGTACAACACCCTAAGTTGGATTGCTTCCATTGACTGACCTTTATGCTCACACCTATGGTGCCCGATCAAGCAAAGAGTGCGATTAAATAGTCTATCTTCATCTGAATCTTCCTATTTTGGTTGTGGTGTTATTCATTAAAATTGGCTTTAGGTCTAAGCACTAAACCCTTTCCCCGTTCGAGTTAGGACAGAGCTTTCCTTGGCATGGGTTGGGTCCATGTTCTCTTCCTCTGGTTGATTTTGGCATCTTTGACTCCCGTCATTTACTTTTATTTTGAAAACTTGTGAGACAGGGATAATCGAAAATGAAATTGAAGTAATCATTTTTGAAGTTTCTGGGTTAAAAATGAAAATATATCATATAGCTATCAGGTGGATTTGACATGTTATATAAATGATGTAGCAAGCATGTAACCCTGACAATTGTAGCTGACAGGAATGCATGTATCAGGTAAGATATTACCTGAAGTTAAGAGTTGCAGGCATTCAATCAATTTAAACTACAGCAAACTTTTGTTGGTACCTGTCTCAAGTTAGGGGAGAGATGTTTTCCTACCTGCTGCATTTCATATTCATTCCCCAATATGTAGAAATATCATAAAGTTGGTGGCATGTCTACCCTGACCTTCTGAATTTCCACCTGGCATGTTTGATGACTGAAGGGCTATGATCATGGGTCATGTTTGCTGGGCTTTTCGGTGCAGTTTGTATAGCATTGTTGAAAACTGTTGTCCGCTTCTATTTTTCATGACAATCACAACTTTTATGTTGTCAATACGACATCTCATCCTTGTTAGATATTCAATGAATATCATATTGCTTGGTGGATATTCAAGTCTGCCTCTTATATTGGGTGATGCTCATATTGATGGCTTGTCAAAATTTGGACTGTTTTCAACTTGGACCGATTTTCACCTATGACATTGCCAATGGTCTCATACTACTAGGCCTCATAAAAATTTCTCATTCAAATTGCTTTTTGTTACTGCTGAAATTAGTCAAACTTGAGGCACTTAATGCAAAGCATTGGCTGATGGGTCCATCTATGCACATATAAGGGTACCGGTAGGGATGTAACGATTCACCAGTGCATCGGTGCATCGCGATAGAAGAAGCCACGATACGTATAGGGAATCCTGATACAAGAAGCCACGATATGTAAATCGAATCTTGAGCCCGTGTATCGCGAAAAATACAATATCATTGTTTTGTCAGCATGACAGTCTCAGGACATATATGGAAACATGTACAAATGTATTGTTGCAAATATTCTCATTACCATATACCAGCAAAATTTGTTCAAGAACAGAATAAAGAACATATATACGTCAGTTTTTATTTATTTTATTATCTAGTGTCCAGTCCAACGGGCAAAGGAATAGTTTGGGATGGGAGAAGTAAGGGGCAACATGGCGGCCGGCAGCAGTGAATGCATTGCCATTGAAGTCTGAACATTCACCAAAGGCCCCAAATATCAACAAACACTTCAACAATACGTACCATTTTGATAGATGTTATCAAGCGGTTAATGACCAAACCCTGGTAATAAAATCCTTAAAATGTGCAGAGTATAACCCAAATCCACATGTGTGATTTCATGCTGCCATGTGCACCAGTAGTCAAATACTGTGACACCATGCTGTAGTTACATCAGTTCTGAATGGGGGGCAGCACCCTCATCTTAGGTGTGTTGCATTTTCTCGTCTGCCAAGACAGCATTGAAGAGCTCCAAGGCTCGGTAGGCCTACATTAAGCCTGGTTTCATTTAATTTCAAAATGAATCTGTAGATGAATAAATAACAGCAGGATAAGATCCAGTACTGTTTATACTAGTTATAGCACAGTAGCCCATAATATCATTTGACAGCAACTTTGTGGTAAATATTTAAAGCTTAGATATGTTTCTGAACTTTTTTTAGTTAATGAGACTTTGAATTTGATAGCCCCCACATGAACATGATGACAGCAAAGAAAGTAAATGGTGATGATATTTCACTTGCACATTAATCATAATCTAGATCACAAATTTTTAAAGAATATGAAATTATAATAAATTTCATTGTAAGGCATTTCAACTTTTTAGCCTTACATTTCTAAATTATTTTATATTTGAACCATTTATCATGTTACTATACATAGGCAAATATGAAATCTATCTTTAATTTGAAAAATTAAGAACATGAATTTAGAATATGTGACAAAAGAATATATAAATTTAATTTATATCCATTATTCAGCTGCACGTATTGTATCGTGTATCGTATTGTGACCCTTGTATCAAGATGCGTATCGTTTCGTGAGAAAATGTATTGTTGCAACCCCAGCTGCCTGGACCTTGAGAATAAGGCCAGCCAAAGCCCAGCAATTCTTAACTTGGCATTGGTGCAGTGACACCAGCCAGAAGCAGTCAGTACTATGGCATCTACACATAAAAGGGCTCTTGCTGAAACTCAAGTACGCACACCCAGGTTGTGATGTGCCATAAAACCAACTCTACAATAGTTGCTAACTGTCTGACGAAATGGAAGGCAGATAGATTAAAAACAAATAAAGTGATCTTTTACTCACCCAAACAGGAGTTGTTGTAAAAGCTTCATGGCTCGAGCAAAAGCCTGTTCATGCCATGCCTGCAAAATAACACAACCATGAAAAAACATGTCAATTAGGGCATTTGTGCGGCACAAAAACTGCAAGCTTTTTAAGACCACTCTTTATTCACACTTGATTGTACATATACACATTTCTTTTGGTTTCATCTGTCTAAAAGAGTGCACTCATATTTTAAGATTATTTAAATTTCATGAAACCAGTCTCAGTGATTCCTGCTCCAAAGATCATCCAATGTGAGAGACTGCATGTCTTTATAAGACCACTCTTTATTGACATTTGATTGTACATATACACATTTCTTTTGTTATTTTACAATTATTTTATGACCACTTTTTAATGTCAGAAGGAGCGGTCCTAAATAGCAGGTACCACTTTACAATGGCTAATGAAATGAATAGTTTCTGAAAGTTGTTTTGCTTTCAAAACAATTTCTGTAAATCAAAGAGCTTCTTAGCAAGTTTGTCTGGTTTCAGGACATACACGACAGTGCTCAGTGCTAGTATTAAACCATCAAAAATGGTAGCACTTATAAACACAAAAAAGTCAATCATGTTAATTATCACAAAATAAATGAAACACCTATGAAACATTCTACAGTTATAACCCAAACTGCAACACATATGATCTGTCAAACTCAAAGTATCTGGTACAGAAAAATCTGCTTTATGTGGTCAACCTTCTGTCAAGAAAAAGAGGCCACAAACAGCAGGTGACCTTTCACTATAGGTAAATTAACCTGGATGTCCCAGCAGACGTGGCCACAAAAGGCTGGCGGATGCTCACAGCAGTGGTCATACACCAGCACAAGAGCCATCATGGCTTAATGGTTGTGAGTGACACCCAATTGATGTGTGGGAGGTCCTGGCCTCAATCCCAATAAGACCCAAGAGACTTGTCTGTGGCTCTCAACTATACCACTGCTTTCCCATCACTGACAGAATGCCAGTGTCTGGAGAAACCCTTATCCAGCATGTAACAGCTGCCACTATGACACCGGATGTCCAATGGATCCCAGTATCAAGCTCTCCCCCATTGAACATGGGGACAGTGCTATAAAATCACTAGGACTTCCTATGACTTTTAACCACAGGTACACAATCCCAAACATGGGACTGATGTACCTAAGGCTGCAGGTGTAACTCACACGTGCGGGGCACCTCGCCATCTGAGACAGGTGGACCGTTTTTTTCAAATAGCGTGTGCAAACCCAGGCTGGCGCATGACTCCTGGCATCAACACACGTTACTAACGTCAAACCGTACAATACAAGACGTTACAACAATTGTCACGTCTCGAGAAGTACGGTGCTGCAACCGTTATACTTTCAGTTCCTGAAGAGCCCCACTTGGGCGAAACTGGTTGAACTTTTCATTCTGCACTTCACGGAGCCTTGCCTTCATTTTGTCTTTTTCATTTTTTCAACTATAGCAGCCACTGGTACATGTTGACCTGTCTATAGGACATTTCATATGAAAAATCCCTTGCTGTTTATCAAGAGAAGCTGCATTGATGGCGACAGCAGCTTTCTGTCGTCAGTCTGGATCAAGCTGGAAATAAGTTGATCATAGTGACTTTCCTGGCCTATCTCTGCACCCTGAGCGTCAAGAAACTCACCTCAACCACTGTATTACCTTACATGTATGTTCTAATAGGTTGACAGGTCCCATGTCATGTTCCTTATGTAGATCTTACCAGTGTTACCTTATGATCCAATAGGCTGATAGGTCTACTGTCATGTTCCTTGTGTAGATGTTACCACTATATTATCTTGTTTCAATAGGTTGATAGGTCCCATGTCATGTTCCCTCTGTAGATGTTACCACTGTATTTATTACCTTATGTTCCAATAAGTTGATAGGACATGGTCATGTTCTGTGTGTAGATGTTACCACTGTATTATCTTGTTTTGATATGTTGATAGGTCCCATGTCATGTTCTTTGTGTAGACATTACCACTCTATTACCTTATGTTCCAATAGGTTGATAGGTCCCATGTCATGTTCCCTCTGTAGATGTTACCACTGTATTTATTACCTTATGTTTCAATAAGTTGATAGGACATGGTCATGTTCCGTGTGCAGATGTTACCACTGTATTATCTTATGTTTCGATAGGTTGATAGGTCCCATGTCATGTTCTTTGTGTAGACATTACCACTCTATTACCTTATGTTCCAATAGGTTGATAGGTCCCATGTCGTGTTCCCTGTGTAGATGTTACCACTGTATTTATTACCTTATGTTTCAATAAGTTGATAGGACATGGTCATGTTCCAATAGGTTGATAGGTCCCATGTCATGTTCATGTTCTTTGTGTAGACGTTACCACTGTATTACCTTATGTTCCATCAGGTTGATTGGTCCCATGTCATGTTCCTTGTGCAGATGATTCATTTCTCCCTCATAGAAAAGCAAGCAATCTTCCTTGGCTCCATTCTGTAACCTTTCTATGAAGGAGTCCCATCGACTGGGAATCTGAAATATCATAACAATCATTTTACTATTAAGCATAGAGGGGCATTAATACACTATTTTTTATCTTAAATTTTTAAAACTTTTTGGAGGGGTATGTGTGCCTGGATAGTTACTGCATAGATCCTCGTGTATTTGTTATGAAAGGAAGCATTAAAATCATATTTCCACTTTGTTTATAAAATTATTTTTTACATTTATGCCGCTGCTGATATGATGGCCATGATGTATTGAATACTGAGAGTGATGAGCATGGTGCACTGCCAATTTCACACCCTATTCAAGCTTCTTTCCATGATAAGCCATGCCCTGAGACCTGACATGATAAAGGGTCACATCAAATTACATGTACATTCATTTAGGGCTTTACATGGGGTTTAAAATTTAGGAGTCCTAGGGACTCCTTGCGTATATTTTGGGGGGTCCCACACAGAAAATGAGAGTCCCATATACTATCATGCCTTGAGAGTATAATACTCTCAAGGCAAGTAATTACTAATATATGGCATTGGTAAATTATCATAATTGAATTGAAAGACCTTGTCTTCCTTGAAGATGGCTTGACATTAAGGATTTTGGACACTTGTCCCAGGACAAGTTGGAGAGAAACTGTACTTGTTCACCCTAAGAAAGTCAATTCTCCACACTGAATTTGAATTTACTTGTCCCATATTTTGCAGCATAGACCCTAAATGCCAATTTATCAGTTTGTGAATGCAAACCTATCTATTTTTCTGTTTCTAATATATTTATTATTTTTTCAGTTTTATTTATTTGTGGTTCTTTCACTATTTTCAGAGTACACACCTGTAATGTATCAAAGGAATACACATGTTGTATGATATCAGACCCACAAAAGATCTTTTGGTTATATTCCATACAAATTTTAACAGTGTTTATACTTAAAATGTTTGATTTTGAAATCAATTTATTTTGTGAAGTGTTGGATTTTGTGATGCTTATGATAGGCATGTTTTTATTCACAGAATCATCAAAGATAATTTGGCACTTGTCTTTCATTAAAATATGTCATTCAACTTTCTTCATCTTCATACCCTTCTGCCTAAGCTACCAAAGGCTAAAAAAAGTATTTTTTCTTTGTTATTGTACTTTATTAAGTAATGAATTATTGAACACAGCATCAATGCATGTGGGGCTTGTCAAGACTTACTGATTAGTGTGCCATCTAGGGTCATTTTGCGGAATAACTAAAAAAGCCATGTGCTTCAAGCTGTGAATGTGAGGAGACAAAAACACAGTGTGTTGGAGCTTCAGCATTATACACTGGAAAGGATTTGGTGAAGATATGTTCAATGAACATACAAAATAGAGTACTGCATGATCAAAGCGCAAATTTGAAGCACAAGTGAAGCTCTTGAAACATTAGTCTATAAAAACTCCTATTATCGCCCATCACAATCTTTTCTGTGTTGAGTTTTGATAATAAAATCACTGTTTATATTGTGTATTCAAATTTCCTTTGTGTTGTTTGAGGTTGCAAGAAATTTTTTCTCTCAGCAGAGTTATTTTCAAGATAAAATGTATCATTTGAAGTCCTAAAAGTGCCAAATAATTTGGTTGTTCACTGACAAAAGACTTGTGTTTTGGTAAATAATTTACCAGTGAACATAACATTATTTCTACATCACACAGGATGGAATGACATAAATTTTGGGGGTCCCAATGACTGTTTTGTGCCTAAAGGATGAAATATATTGTATCAGGCAAAATCCTATTCATTTAAGGAGGTAATACAGGTAAAGGTGAAAATGGTTGGAACAACCTAAAGACCCCTTAGCCAGCACAAGTCAGTTCCTCTGAGCAAGTTTCGCATCCACAATGGCAAAACATGATGACCCCTGGTAACATTGAAAATAGGTCAAAGTAATTGAATGTCAATGTTTATCATAGATTCTAGCAAGATGCTCCAACAGTACAAGTTTCATGATGGCAGCTCTATTTCTTCAAAATTTATTGTGTCTCAAAGGTTAAAATGTGGTAGCACCTGGTGACCTTCAAAATAAGAAATGCTCGCTGAATGTCAAACTAAGCCAAGTTTAATGCGATGCTACTACAGTACAAATTCATGATAGCATCTCAATTTATTCAAAAGGTACCGCATCAATAAAGGTAACGGACAGGCAGATGGATCAACACATGCATGCAGACCACTGATACAATGACAGTACCCATTTGGCCGATAAGGCTGAGGGGGTAAAAGTAGATAACAAGCAGAGGACGACAGTCCTGTGCAGCAGACCTAGCCATCTTCATTCAGAAATCAGTCAAGTATGAAGCACCAAAGGTGTAGCCTTCAAGATCATAAATTTGTCTTCCTCTGAGTTTCACCAATTATAAATTATATGCAGAACTAATAAAACTAATCCATTCATGCTGTTTCATGAGAATGATTACAAATCTTGGCAGGCTTATTCAATGGACATTTTTCAGATTCTGTAAATCATGCACACAAAAGCAGAAACTGAACCAGGTAAGCATTCAATTTGGTTTTCCACTTTCATTTCAAATATCTTTTTTTCTCAGAATGTCTTTAAATTATGAAATCCACTATTACATTAGCCACGATAAAATTCCAGATGCAATACTAAATCAAAAAAAAGGGCCCACAATTTTGCATAAAATAGTGTTAATGACAAAATGGTTATTTTTATTGAATACTTTGGATTTAGCCTCTGGATAGCAGCAGGTATTGTTATAGCTCATATGTCTATCAAATACAGTTCTTCCTCCTTCAAGTACCAGCTAATGTTACAGATAAAAAAAACCCAGATTTTATATTATGTTGGTACTGACAGTTTCCATAGCTTTATCTCTTTCTCACTGAATTGACTGCCAACACCATGTTAAAATACCTAGATGACTTCCTAATAAAATCAAATAATTGAAAGTAAACAGTTACTGTAGAAGTCCATGATGAAGCAGTACACTCCTAGATCACATTTACGAAATTGGAGCTTTCAATAAACTGCAAACAGTTGGCATGGCATAGAACCTACACAAACCATAGACAAATTTAGGGCACCTACAAGTATCTAAGGAAACCAGTTCCTAGCAATCATAGCCAACAAACCTTGCAGATGAGCTCAAGGCTCAATTAATGTCAAGGTATAATTCAGGGTAATATGAGTTTGATGTGGCCAGTGAACCATGGAATATTTTGCTTTCAAGAATTCTGTGACAATCAGACAAAGTGAAAACAGTGCATTCCTCAAACTTGATTTAATAATAATAATAACAATAATAATAATAATAATAATAATATATAAATATATAATTATCAAATTTTCTCTCTCTTTACACTAGATTTGCTAACACTACTAACCTTTTTTCCTACATTACAACATGCAAATATTTCAATTCGAAAAGGAATGTCCGTCTGATTTATCCTCTGTACAAGCACTTGTTATGTGACTAAAAGAGAAAATGAAACTTACTGAAGCCAGTGAGCCTTCATTGGCTGCAGACACCAAAATTTCCAATAAGGCAGCCAATTCTGGACCTGTGATTGGTTTATCTGGAATAGAGTACCAAATAAATTATCAGCTACAATTTTAATATTGTAATCAATATTTCAGAGCAGTAAATGGATGAAAGACTGCTCATCAGACACCCCCAAAATTTGGGTGGGTAGGTGGGGTCAGGGATGTACATGTATATATACCGATTTTAGCTCAACAGGAGGCAGCATAACAGTATTTCTTGTATCCTAAAACCTTAATTATCAGGACTGTACTGCCATAATCTGCTTGTACAGTGGTCCTCCTCATACAAAGCCCCTCTTGCCAGAGGCCAACTCTCTTGAAAGGCCAGCATTCTTGTGCAGAAAGTATTGTATTTACATTATATTCTCCTAAAGAGAGACCGCTTGCTTCTAAGGCCACTTTTTGGCTGCATTTGGGGTGGCCTTATAAGAGTGGGACCACTGTATCCAGTTGATTATGCAGAGGTTACACTGAAGAGTAACTTATTCTGTGCCTGGCACACTATATTATATGCATGGGGCAAACCACCACAAACTGACTTAATCCCATGGTAAGGACACAAATATGTTTGTCATCCACTGCTTGCATCAGTTCAAGAGCCCTACCTCAACCTTCGTCATCTTCCAACAAGTAATGTTTTTTTGTGTAATTTTGACCTCTTTAGACAATTTAGGCTATCCGTTAGCTATTTTTGACACCATTGGTAAGACTTTGCAAAAGACTACAGCCCTCGTCAAAAAGTAGTATGAGACCATTATGTATCAATATTGTGGCTAAAAAATTATTTGAACATACTACTGAGCTCAATAGCAGTCTTGAAAAAATGCGTGCAGAGAACTGTGATAGTTGACCACTTAGCCAGACATTCAAGCGCTGACAAGTTTTTGAGATGGCCACATGTTAAACATTTCTCATTTTTCACAGACCTGTACCCAATGCTGATGGATATTGATTTAGTTACCTAATTTTTATGATAAAGTAGATTACAGTGCCATTCAGTGCTGGTAAAGTGAGACTATGAGCAACAAATTTGTCATGCCCTTCCACAAGCTAGAGGGTGTACAGTCTGTCACACACAATTAGTCCAACTAGGACTGTTCTGCCTGTTAGCCAACGAAATCCGGTGGTAATGCAGCATGTGTTTTGGAGTTTGGACTTCCAGTCCTGAGATGCCAAATTTTGCTGACCCATGGTTCAAACAAAACTCCAGAACCACAAACTCATTTATGTTGGTAACTGTCCTAATATGGAAAACATCAGCTTCCCAATTTTTCAGTGACACCTTTTTTACTACTTTTTTTATGTGAAACCTTCAGTATATTGTGTTATAATAAATGAGTAGAACATAGCAGAGCTTGACTTTACACAACCCTCTGTATCACCACATAGAAGCCACAGGTCCTATCAGCATCGTCTGTGTGATAATGCAGCGCCCTATGCAACCAGGTGGAATACAGAGCGCCTGGGGGCATCAGAAGGCTTCTATGTGACACTGATAATCCAGCCCTCTATGTAGTAATACACTCCTCTGTATCACCAGGCAGAAGGCAGACGGCCTGTCAATATTAGCGGTTTTTGTGATAATAGAGCCCCCTGTGTTGAGATTAGATGGCCCCTGATCAATTCATAGGTCTTACAAATCAAGTTGTAAAGACCTTGATATTGGGGACTAATGGCAATGTATCAGCATGTTACTTTTTCAGTGAAGAAAACCCCCACAGAACTGGTCCAAAGCCGTAAATCTCTTCTGCTTCTTCTTGTTTCATCAATGATATATAGTCAACAGCTTTCCTTGGCACAACCTGGGTGCACTATACCACTGTGCACCAAAGAAAGCTGGAGACTTAGTTTGCATAGGGCTACAGAAATGTATCAGACTACTGGCAATTAATCACCAATCGATGCTTGTCTGTAGCCTTGCAAGTAACAATCCAACAAAGCATGCCATCCAAGAGGCTGTTTAACAAACAGACAAATAAACAGATTGAAGCTGCTGTTACATGTCCAGTCTACTTTATGCTACTCTTGCATTTCAAAGTTAGATAGGGCAAAGCCCATGTCTCCAATATCAAAACTCAACTGGTCCTCATCAAGGCATAAATTGTTGTGTCTGTCTTTTCAGCTATATATGCAACAGAATAAAGCAAGCAGAAAATGGTCTGTATCATAGGAGAAAGCGGTGTCACATGACATGTTTTTACTATTAATTGCCCACTACCCCCACCCACATAATAGGCCTAGTGTAAGACTAGATGTAATAGTGGTGCTTGCACCACTGACGGGACTGCCGTATACAAACATGGAACAGTTTAGGGCAGCAACTATTGTCAAGGTCACCCATCTTCGAACTTGAGTTAGCCCTTACAGGGGGCTATAATCTTGTGCAATATCAAAACCCTACCTCAGAAGCTTCTCAAGTTATCATGTGGACCCCAAATTCACTAATGTGGATCTGTGACCTTAGAAATTGGATAAAAGTCACCCGACTTTCAACTTGGCCTAGCCCTTAAAAGGACAATAAACCTGTGCAATATAAAAGCCCTAGCTCAGAAACTTCTCAAGTTATAATGCAGACACCAAATTCACTAATGTGGCTCTGTGACCTTGGGAATTGGGTCAAGGTCTCCCAACTTGGAAATTATCCTAGCTCTTATAGAGGACTAAAACTCTGTGCAATATGAAAGCCCTAGCTCAAAAACTTCTCAAGTTATCTTGTAGATATGATCCAGACGGGCACACAGGTCACTCATGTTTGAACTTCACCTTGGTCCGAGAGAAAAATATAACGATGCAAAATATGAAAGCCCCAGCTCAAAAACTTCTCAAGTTATCATGCTGAAATCACACCAACACCAAATTCACTGATGTGGCTCTGTGCCCTTCAGAATTCGGTCAAGGTCACCCATCTTCGAACTTGACTTAGTCCTTACTGGGGGGGGGGGGGGTTAATCTTGTGCAATATCAAAGCCCTACCTCAGAAGTTTCTCAAGTTATCACGTGGACACCTAATTCACTAATGGTGCTCTGTGACCTTGGAAATTGGGTCAAGGTCATCCAACGTTGAACTTGACCTAGTGCTTAAAGAGGAAAATAATCCTATGCAATATGAAAGCCCTAGCACAAAAACTTAAGTTATTACGTAGACACCAAATTCACTAATATGGCTCTGTGACCTTGGGAATTGGATCAAGGTCACCCATCTTTGACCTTGTTCTAGCCCCTATAGAGGACTTAACTCCTGTGCAATATCAAAGCCGTAGCTTGAAAACTTCTCAAGTTATCATGCGGAAACAATCTGCACAGACGCACGGAACTTGCGATCACTATGGCAGACTCGCCTTCGACGATCCCCTAATAGCCAAGGTGAAGTGAAAATACATTGTGTTCACCCACCATTCTTTTCTTTTGGTTGAAGTCCTTTCTTCAATGTTTTTATCAAAGCATCTCGTTCTTGTCTGTATTCTGGTGTCAGATCTTCTTCTCTGGCCTATAAAGTAAAACTCCATAAACAAGCAAGTTTAGACATGTATTATAGCCTGCCCATTTGTAAGCAAATAGTAGTATGAGACCATTATGTGTCAACATTGTAGTCGAAAATCAGTCCAAGTTGACACGAACATCACCTGACAAAAAAGCAAGACTTGAATATCCACCAAGCAATAAATTACTGTCGAAAGATGAAAAGATGTCACATTGACAATATAAAATAATTACTGTCATGAAAAATAAAAGTGGAACTTCTCCAACCCCTCTGCATCAAACAAGAAAAGTGGAAATCCGGAAGTCTAAGGTAGACATACAAGCAAACTAATTTCCTTTTTACATCAGTGAATGAATATGAAATGCAGTATAAAGGGAATCATCTCTCTCCTGACTTGACACAGGTACCAACAAAAGTAAGTAGTCGTTTAAGTCAACTCCATGCTAGCAACTCTCAACTTTAAGAATATCTTGCCTCATACATGCATTGTAAAAAATATCAGCAACAAATACTAGGTTTACATTTGCTACCTCATTTACATAATCCCTCAAATCCACCTAGTATCTCTATAAAACATTTTTGTTTTTAGCCAGAAACTTAAAAAATGACTGCTTCAATTTCATTTTTGAATACTTATGACCTCCCATGTCATGCTCTGCTGTTTTCTTTAATTTCAAATCAAGGTTTTTAAGTAAAATATATTCTTAAAAGTGTTAATTGTTGATGCTTAACAGATAAATATATCTAAATGTCATCTTAATATATTTGTTATGAAGTTTCTTCTCTTTTGACAACTTCACCAAAATCTTATGCTCATAGTAGAATAAATATAAATTGGCCAAAAGAAGTGCACAATTAGTACCCACTGGAGTACCAATCGTCTAACGACAGAATCTCCAAAAACTGACATACACCATCAATCAAAAAGTTCAACACCACAATAAACTGATCAAATTTACATGCAGACTGGCCATCCCTCACATCCTTACCAAAATCTGCACCTTTATGAGAATGACCATTTTTGAAAGTTATTTTTTCTCATATGTTTTACACACCAGTGATTTAGTACATTATTTTAAATCGGAATAAGAAATAGTTGTGTATAAAGTGGAGAAGTCCCAAGACCAAATCTATTTATAAGGTCAATGATTATCTGTACCATTTAAATGTTCCAACATGATCTTTGAATTAGTAAAAATCTGAAACCTGTTAATACCAGAAGATGCTTCCATCTGACCACAGTAATCAAACCAAAATTCTTGTACTTTCTTTAAGCCTTTAAACAACAAAACTGTACAATTCCTCAGTAGAGCAAAATTTGGTACCTGCAATGAAATGGAACTTACAAGGAATTTTTCGGTAGTTTTGGAAGTAAATATCACAAAATTTCAGTCCAAATGAAGACGAAAATTGTCAATGTTTGTTGAAATAATATCCACTGATTGATTTACTTTTTCATATGTGGGAAACTTGAGTTTGTCAACTGGCCTAATCTGTGAATAAGAACCTTATAATAAATATGTTTTCACATGAAAATAATATTATTGGATTCTTTATCAGCAGGTGCAAAACATATTTATCACGCATCTCTTGCAGGCACTGAACAACTTCTGGATTTGTCAGAAAAGGATCTGGTGGTAGTTTGGTTGTTTTAAGTATTTTTTCTTATTCTGTTTGTCATGATATGCCATATTTTACTTATTCATTCATTTAGACAGAAATATCAAACTTATCCTTCTTTGCCCGTTTTCTAGCATATTCTTCAACAGGTTCCACAATCATTTTCTTGTCTTTACCAATAGCAATTTTTTGTTGTTCACTGTATTGAGGCCATTTTAAAATTAGTTCACATTGTGCATCATTTGGTGCAATAGAAAGGTTGCCAGTAATTATATGATCATGATGATTTGTTGGAAGGGGAATTATTACATATACTATGAAACATATGGTCAACTGAGCTATAATTGTCTTGGGTAAAAATAACTTGAAAGCAAAAGAGCAACTTTTCCCAAGGTTAAAGTGAAGGTAGCTTAAGTTTTGGGGATATTCTCAGTGAATTATCCAGCAAACTATGAACTCACCTTGGAGAGGTCTACAAGCAATTCCCGCTTCGTAGCTGGGAAAAACATAGTGTGACAATCCACTGATTTGAACATACCTGGAAACAGGACACAAAGGTTATATTCCAAGCTTGGACAACTTTGAAGTTGCCAAAATATTACTACTTTTCATACGGTTGTCTTAATAAGCCTACTCGATGACCTAAGAAAAAGGATGGATTGAAAAATGTAAGCAGACAGATTGCCGAATAGAAATGATCGATAATATCATACTGCATAATGTATGCCTCTCTGCCCAGAGGATCTGTCACTGAATGGTAGGAAATTAGTTTTTTAGATATGTGGTCTCTTAAAATGAATGTTACCAAGTGACACCTAATGGTCACAAATTACGTAAACATTATCAACATATTATCTCGATAAAGCCCATATGAAGCAGTTGTTGCATGCAATATTTGAGTGAAAGCTCAGATATATCATCTGCGTATTATATGAAGGTAGCCTGTGAAAGCTCAAATAGTTCTCAGGTAACAGTCGAGAAATAAACCTTTCAAACATACACCCAAGTGATTAAAATTTTGTATCCGACTCAGATGGAGACCTGTCATTTTACACTTTCTTCATTCATGTAAAATGAAAGCCCTAAAATTACAGATGTTTGTCACATCGTTCAACTTCAAGTATGATGTACACTACCCAGCAAGCTGATTTCATAATCTTCTTTCTCCCGTGTCCTCGTAGCCATCAGTCGGTGAAGCCATTGTTGTGGTGTCTCTCCATCTTCTGTCAGCTGGGCAAAGTCTTGCACTACCTGAAGGTCAAGAAAATCATATGAAACCTTCCCCTCCTTGACCTTTTCCCTCTAAAACCAGTCAAACCCATTTTCCATCAAGAAAGGTTGTTGACTCAGTCTTAATCCAAGAGTGTACAACTGACTTTTTGCAGGTGATACTTATATCCCAGATAGAGCCCCAAACTTTCCTTCACACAAGTTTTGGAGTCTTGGGGTATCCAACACAGTCACAGTGAAAGGCTAATGCCAAAATGAGGGAGAATAATGACCCTGGCCAATCACAAAGTAAATAAATTGTTCCACTGGCAAGAGTTAGTATCACCTCATAAAATATACAAATTTCTATTCAAACAGTACAGCAGGTGAATATATTCCTAATTTTTGCTTCTATCTTTGTTGGCCAATCAAGAGACTTCTCCAGTTAACCTGGCAATCATAAGCTCATGTTTCTATTGCGATACATCATTCTATGCCCAGGTCAGTGTCCTTGTCTGGAACTAAAGTACTTTATTACCGGACAGTGGTAATTTCTAGAAATCTTGTGGGATTATTCATTTTGGGATAAGTGAGTGTAAATTTGAAACGCTTCAAACACATTCATTGAAAGACATAATTAGTACCATTGGAAAAAGCATCAAAAGATACCTCAACTAAGTTCACAACAGTAATCTTGACAATGGCTTTCAACACTTTCCAGTCAGAGTCCATGTATAAGGGGACTCCCACACATTACAGTTGCAGTGGGAGTTGCCATGTATGTGGACTCCCTATTTTAGATCACTTTGCAAGAATCCAAGATGGTGGCTATGTCAGTTGACCTTAGTTGACGTTGAGGTAATTTTGGCAACACATATTCTCAGGCCTATTTGCAGCTTTTGTGCAGCAAAAGTTCCTCATTCACAAACTTTCTAAATATGCTTGCCAATGTGTTTTAATTGAAATTTGCTGAATTCATGTGGCTATGCAGATTGCAGTAATTGGCCAAGTTATCAAATAAGCTGACCACCATGGTTGCCATGCTAACTGTCCCAAATTACATTTGGTACAAACTATTTATTGTGCAAAAAATCAAAGGCATAAACGTATTAAAGATGGGACTTGTCAAGATCCCAGCACTAAAAAGAAGTTTGGGAATGCAAAATTGACCTGGGTGAACTATATCATGTTGCTAAACAGGAGTTCTTTTTGCAAAATATCAGAATATGAAACAATACTTTGGTTACCATGGCAACCAAGTGTTACACCAACTACTTTTATTTTGACACTTACCCGAGAGCTCTACTTCTACTGAACATGTTGATATATAGTTATTATAAATAGTCATATCATCGATACAACATGAATTGGGTGCAACATTTGTAATTTTACCCCAAATCCTCAGATACAGGCTACATCAGCCAAGGAACTAGAACAGACTGATTTTCCAACAGAAAATCAAATGTCTCCCGGTGGAACACTTACGTCTCTGAATAAGCTACAGGTGATAACAAATTAAAAATGACCAAGTTTGCTTGAAAATTACAATCCTATTTTAGCTGTCACCTAGATACATTACTCCAGCAATTTTCATCAAGTTCTTCAAGACTTATTGCAGAGACACCAATTTCACATAAATGACCCTGTGACCCGGAGAATTTGCTCAAGGTCATCCAAATACAATCCCAACCTAGGTCTTGCCAAGATAAGTGACTCTGTGACCTTGAAAATTAAGTCAAGGTCAGCCAAATACAATCCAAACCTAGGTCTTGTCAAGATACATAATCCTACCCAGTTTCATCAAATTCCATCAAGTTCTTCAAGACATCGCCTGGAAACCAATTTCACGTAAGTGACCCTGTGACCTTGAGAATTCGCTCAAGGTCATCCAAATACAATCCCAACCTAGGTCTTGCCAAGATACATAATCCTACCACGTTTCATCAAATTTCATCCTGTTCTTCATGACTTATCGAACGGAAACCAATTTCACATAAGTGACCCTGTGACCTTGAGAATTTGCTCAAGGTCATCCAAATACAATCCAAACCTGGGTCTTGCCTAGATACATAATCCTACCACGTTTCATCAAATTCCATCCTGTTCTTCATGACTTATCGAATGGAAACCAATTTCACATAAGTGACCCTGTGACCTTGAGAATTCGCTCACAGTCATCCAAATACAATCCCTACCTGGGTCTTGCCTAGATACATAATACCACCAAGTTACATCAAATTCCATCCTGTTCTTCATGACTTATCGAACGGAAACCAATTTCACATAAGTGACCCTGTGACCTTGAGAATTCGCTCACGGTCATCCAAATACAATCCCAACCTAGGTCTTGCCTAGATACATAATCCTACCAAGTTTCATCAAATTCTGTCAAGTCCATCAAGACTTATCGCACGGAAACCAAGTGTTGAAGAACCTGAACAACAACAACAAGTAGCAGAAGCGGAAGAAACCGGCACTAAAACAATATGTCCCCCGGATTCCACCGGGAGACATAAATAGCCCAGACTGGAAAGCATTAAGATGGTATGTACAGTAATAAACGTAGAAAGTTGAATTTATTTTCTCTGGTGCCTTGCGAACGTCACTGTGCCAGGTGAATCCAATATGTATCATCCAATCAGACTGAAGTAAATAAATAATATAAACAACCCCAAGTGCATTCATAATTTCCAGGGCCCAACAAATCATGTGTCCCATTGTCCAGGCTCAGCTGAAATCGCCGTCGGACAAGCTAAATAAAAGGGCACTTGTCCTGCGGAACAGCCACTTTTGTCGACATGTGAAGGCATGTAGGCAGCTCATTCACAGGATTGCCCAAGTTGATCGAAATGAAAGTGAATTACTGATAACAGATGCTCGCTTTTTATGCAGGCTGGCCGACAGTTCTACAGACAAATCGCAGACAGAGCAAGAAGCCACTTGTTCAAAACATGGCTTGGGGGATTTCCCAGAAAACACGATGTATATGTTTAGGCAAAGCCATGGGGACCAGCAACGATGGGCATCACCCGAAATTAATGCAGAACAAAGCTTAAAACAGCATAAAAAGACTGTAAGTTTACCGAGGATATATGCCAATATGTTGAATATTGATGCCTTCTCATGATTTCTCTGCTTTGTGTACATTTGTGAACAGGAAATTTAGAGTATCGGGATAAATCTAAGCGTGTCGGATTTTGACCCTTGGTTGATAGAGCGTATCGGCAAGCAGTGAAAGTGTAGCGGGCCCGATACGCTAAAACGCTTTGGGGAAAACCCTGCTGGTGGCCATCATGATGCCAGTGAATGGCACTGGTGGCCATCAAGGCAGTGAGTGGCACTGGTGGCCATCATGATGCCAGCGAGTGCCACTGGTGGCCATCATGATGCCAGCGAGTGGCAATACTGGCCATCATGATGCCAGCGAGTGGCACTGGTGCCCATCGTGATGCCAGCAAGTGGCAGTATTGGCCATCATGATGCCAGCGAGAGGCACTAGTGGCCATCATGATGCCAGTGAATGGCACTAGTGGCCATCCTGATGCCAGTGAGTGGCATTAGTGGTCAACATGATGCCAGTGTTCCTGGGGAATTAGAGTAGAGTGAACATTTGGACAGAACTGCTTCTTGTGTTTTGCAATGAATTTTATTCTACAGGTCTTTTTGACTGTTGTACACAGGTTTTCTTTTATGCAGATCTGCCGATGGGCTCTGTTGTGATGGACACATGAACAATTACATTCTTCTGCTTCCATTCCTGTGCAAAAGAAAAGTTTATTAGATGCTTTTATTGTATCGATGAGTAGGTGCCCCCCCCCCCCACTTAGTACCCAACCCATGCCAAGGAAAGCTGTTGACTCAAGGGGGAAAGGTTACTAAAGAATACGCAAACTGATTTTCATGGGGGAGACTGTCCAAAATGGGTGGAAGTTCCACTGAAAAATTAAATACCAAAAAGTGGGAGATGCCTGCAAAATGAGGGGATCTTGACAGGTATGACACTGGATTGGACAGATAATAACCTCTCAGAATCAGCAACACAAAAGCTGAAAACATTAATATACCAACAGTGGTCCCTCTATTAAAACGACCACTTCTTCCTCAAAGAGGCCACTTCTCCATGCAAAAAGCCTGATATATATTCCACATGAAACAGGCCAGGGCCACCCTCCATCAGGGCAATTTTCTCTGGGATTTTGGGGGAAGTTTGTGAAAGGAGGACCAATGTACAGGAAAGTCTTATAATTATGCTGAAAAGAGAGTAAGTATTTTACACACACCTTTAAGTATTTGTAAGCAGTCATATTATTAAGTTATTAAACCCATAGCAATGTCTCAGCAACAAAGAATTTGATTTGTTTCTTCTTAATTAGAGCCCAGATCAATTATTATATCCCCCAACCACCCGGCTGTCGTCCATGTTCCAGGAATTGCACATCCATTCTACCATACCACAGACCACTTTTTAGTACCTCCACCAAGAAAGGTTACAAAATTTTCCACCATATAACGTGTCAAACCAACGTTATCTTCATTGTTGAATGTAATAATTGTCACAAACAATATGTAGGACAAACATCCAACACCATTAACCAATGCTTTTACAGACACAGATAGGATATCAGAAACCAAGAAGACAAATCTATCCCTTCACATTTTAATTCCCATCTTTGCAGACCAACCATCTATCCATATTTGGCATCAGACGATTACGTCACTATGATCATCGTAGACGTTTAGTTACGGAAGCAGCATGGATAATTTTCGATACCATCACACCAAAGGGCTTAAACGCAAAATGGGAGAGCATGTGAAACCATTCTTTACATGCCAAATCTGCTACAAAGAATATGCCACACATCAGGGCTTATAGTGGCATCTACATAAGCATGACCCACATGGCTTCACATTCACCTGCCCAATTTGTTTTGCTTCATATGGGAGACAAGATAACTTCAAACGCTATGCTAAGACTCATAGACTGGGGGAGTTAACCCCCAATAAATACCATCCAGTTTTGATCTCTCAGACTCCGAACAGATATTCCAGACCCATCAAATCATCCAGTCATGTCAACCATGCCCAACAATCCTTCATCATATAGACAGTTGCCAAAATACACAAGGAATCCCTGTACTGAACCAAACACATTCCAGTGACAGTCCCTAAAATTACTCGTAGATTTTATAAGGGCTTTATAGGTCAGCAACTGCCCCGCCCATTCCCTAACTTCAACCAAAATCATCAAATATTCATCAATTCCATCCTGATTATCGTCCAAGATACATATATTAGTGATGAGGAGACAGATGGACCGCCAACTCCGCCATCAACCTCCTACACTATTCAAAAAAACTGTCATATACTTGCAGGGACGCCAAGAATGAGACAACACCTACCCTGGTAAACCAAGCATGAAAAAAGCTGTGCCTAGATTGTCATCAAAAGGGACTATTTACACACAGCAAAAGAACTTTTTAAGTCAGAATAACTCACTCAAATATGCTCATGCTCTTACTGTTTATTGATATATTTTCACCTAATTTCATTTTAATATTTCTTTATATATAGAATGACGTTTGAGGATACTCTCTGGTCTGCTGCCCAGGAGAGCTGGAACCTGTGTATGCACTTGGTGCACCCGTCATCTGTAACGCACAAAATATATATTATTATGTAATCTCTGACGTCATAATTCTAATACACTGACCAATAACATTGGGAGTCTGGCTTAACCACACCACTTACTGTAAATCATTTGCATCCTCATTCGGTGATATCAACCCATTTTTGTATGCACCCTAAGGTCTCCTCCCGGGCCCCTGAGGAAGACCCGCCCCTCCAGGGTTGAAACATGTGAGGGGGGGGGGGGACCTACTCATCGATACAATAAAGCATCTAATCAGTTCTTTGACTTTCACTTCTTGTCATATTTGCAGCCCTACACCGTTTAGTCTGTTGGACTTTAGACACTCAGCCCGCACTTTTCTGTTTCCCATGTTTACTTACCCACAATAATGGAGGGAAGCTAAGAAGATCATGATTGAAGTCATCTGTCCATTTGGCCTTAGACATCTGGGACCTCAAGGCAAAAAGCTACAAAGAGCATAAGATCTACTTAGCCACTTTTATTGGGTAGTCCGTTTATTACCAGTACAACCTCCACTCCTTATAAAATGTTCCCTCGAGAAAAACCGTTTTCAACATAGAGTTGCAAAGGTTCAACAACTGCCCTTTTATTTAGCTATCAAACTTCAAACTTTTCTTCAAATACACTGCGGAAACTATGTAAAAATTCCTCTGAGCTCTTTCTTTGCTCATTTTAACAAGAGTCAATGCACTCTGGATTGACATAACAATTTACAGGCCCTTCTAGATTCATATCCTTTGTAAGCAGACCTTTCATTAAGTACAAGCATACCTACAGTTGCAGAGCCTGATCTAGGTCAAAAGCTTTCCTTGGCACCCAAAATGTGCCTGGAAACCCTGTTTACAGAGTCAAAACCTGGCACTGAAAGGATTAAATGTATTGTAAATATTCATATATTATATAGAAGTAACCATCTTGCTCAGCCAACACAAGGAAACATTTATATTTTAACTCTTTCATTGACAATCACGACTAAAGTCGATCTACTTAAATCAAACTAGACTGGATTATCATAAGGATTCCAGATTGGTATTCCCTGTAAAAAGACCTTTCATTCAAGTACCAGCATGCCTATGGTTCAAGAGAGAATATCCTAGCTCAAATTTTTTCTTGGATGCACACTGCGCCCAATGCAGGCCAGGAAAAGATGTTGACTCAGTCCAAATTTGGCACTGAAAAAGTTAAATTTTCCCACGAGCTTAACTTGTCCCAAAAATGTAAACTTAGGATTTAAGAAAATCCTTCACAACCATGAACCCTTTCCTAGTCAAACCCAAACTAAATCAACAGCTGTTTTTTGCATGCGTTGCATGAAATACACCTGACCTTCACCACAGAAAGCTGTTGACCTGGGGCATGCATTCATGGTAGATTCTGTCTACATTTCTCAGCAAAAATGTTTAATATTTACCTGAAATTTAAAAAAAAAAAATTAAGCAAACGAAAAGAAAAAACAAAAAAACATCTGGCACTACAGGGGTGATTTGGACAAGAAACTCTATTTATAAAATTAAGTGAAAAATTACTATGTAGAAAGTAGGAATTTTTCTCCTTTTAAAATGAGTAAATTGCAACTGTACTATACCTGTGTTCTCCTGGCCAGGAGTTCCAGATAATCAATATCAGACTGGTCAATAATCTTCACCGAATTGTAGATCAAAAATGAACTCAGCAGGGTTGATACAGCAAACACTTTGGCATCGTAGCTTTCGGACACATTGGTGGCTGCAAAGCCTTCAGTATCCAGGAAAATTAGGGAAACCTTCTGTCCAGATTCTAGTACCATTTCCAGAGGCTGCAGGTAAGACAAGACAGAGGCTGCAGGTAAGACAAGACAGTACCATATTATCCCCTTTTGAGGCTATAAGTGCCCCTTCCGCTCTTAAGTGCTCTCCCAATATTTCTGGCATTAAAGTTCTGAAATGTGGGAAAATTAGAACATACTTTATGATTTATTAGAACTTTGATACAGTTAAAATCTTCCAAATTTGGGTCTACAATTGGAGTTCATTATGTCTGTGTGCCAACAAAGACATGTATTCTTTCATTCTATGAATTCTTGATTGTGCACACCGACATTCTTTTTTCTATGAATTCTTTATAGTGCATATAGACATTCTTTCATTCTACGAATTCTTTATTGTGCACACACATTCTTTTTTTCTATGAATTCTTTATTTCTTTATTTACCAGCAGCTTTGTCCGACATTTTATTTGAAGACTATTACACATAGAAACGCCACACTTTGCATGACTATACCTCCATACATAAAATGTAGGTGACAGCTTTGAAAATTATGCAAAATAGGGCCATTTGAAAAGAGGTGCGACAGCTTTGAAAATTATGCTAATTGAGGCCATTTGAAAATTTAAATCTAATATTTTCAAAACTTTTATAGGTAGAGGTGCCGTTGCAGCTTTAATTTAAAGCTTTGTGCAGCAGGTCCATTGAATGAATCGCAAACAAAAGTTGTAGAATTTTGATAAATCAATGCTAAATTGGGCACTTGAAAAGTATAAATGTTGAATATCTTTCAAAACTGTTATAGGTAGAGGTGCCATCTAACTTCAATTCATAGGTTTGCGTTGTAGGTACATCAAATGAACCACTAACACAAGTTGTAGAATTTTAATTCATGTTAATTTGGGGCACTAGAAATGTTTAAATGTGAATATCTTCAAATCTATTATAGGTAGAGGTGCCACTCCCCATCTTATTCACATGCTCAAGGCACATCCAATCAACCAAAAACTTAAGTTGTAGCATTTAAATTTATGCAAGTTTTGGAGGCACAAAGCCAGATTTGCTTTGAAGCAAATCCCCTTTTCTAGTTTCAATTATATTTCTAAGATCACCGGGTGCTTAAAAAGGAAAATAAATTAATAGAAATTCTCATAAGCATTTTTCACTCCCTACTTTCCCATGTGCTTGGTCCAGTCATGCTGGTGCAAAATTTATTAAATAGGTCTGAGCAACGGTATAAACTATGTTCCTCCAGAACACCCAATTTAAGAGAGAGTGCCCAGCAGAGTGATTAATTTTGTAACTAAAGACTGCACAAATACCAAAAAAATATTATAAAATCCATTTTTGTAATGACACAACATGCCAAGCTCTACTTCTTTGTGCATAATACTGATACATGTAGGAAGGAATCCAATACATCCTTGACATGAGACAGGTATCAATCTATAAAGGTCAACAGTGGTTTAAATCAACCCTCTCCCTTTTGAAATGGGTCTTCATTACTACAGGTATGGTTTCTGCCAAGAACTGACAGGCTTAGTTAACAATTTTGAAAAAAAAATTGCATCCTTTTGGTAAAAAGAGAAGAAGAAAACTGATAGGTCTCCTTTCTTAATTCACCTGATTTGTCAGTAAGCTGATCACTAGAGTTTTAATGAGGCCCTCATGAAGCTAGACTGCAAGCAAGTCAATCCACCACCAATATAACTGTGAAATCAGAGAACTGTTTCACAGCAAATTATATTGTTGAAGATCACAGTGTAGTAAATGCACTGGTTCACTATAAATCAACTACCGTAGTCATGTTAATAAGTGCACACTCCCTAATAAGCACCCCTTTTTTTTCAAAGAAGGGACCCCCAAAATTTCACATATTTTTCAAGCAAGTGGTAAAATTTATTATTACACTTAGAATCTACTTTTTTTCAGCTTTTCTGGAGCAATTTTTTTTCATAGCGCACTGTGCGCTTATTAAGATGAATACGGTACATGCTTCAGCCTGTCACAAGGAAATGTGAGCAGACTTCATACATGTCTCCTTCATTTAACCCTTTTTCCATTTAACCCTTTTTCCATTTAACCCTTTTTCCTTGTAATAAGACAGAGTCAACAGCTTTCCTTCGTGTGGGTTGGGAGCAAAACACCCAATCCACACCAAGGAGAGCTGTTGACCTGGGGCATGTTATCCTCACTAGTCTCATCTACAATTTTAATTCAAGTTGACTGTTTTTCCTTACTGTTGACATTTTTTTTTTTAAACACTGAAGCAGACAACATTTGACCAGCAGCAAGCTTTAGTTGGTATAAGGAGGAATTGGTTAGGGACAGTTCTGATGGCCTTATTCTTGAGGTTTGCTCGGTCTGAAGTATGCAAAAACCAAAACCAAAACCAAAATTCCCTTACCCCATGTTATATAAGAAGTCCAAAAATCCATGTTGCCCATCATCGTTCGTGTGAACCTTAGTCCATTTTAGCTCTAGTTTTATTTCATGTTTTCCCTTTCTGGCGGTGTTTGCTCTTTATAATAATTTATTTGCCACGGGAAACACTAAATGTTTATGAAATAACTCCACATAAAATGTTGCTGTTGATTTCATAGGTCAATTCTATTCAACAGAGCAAAATATACCTTTCCCCACATCCAGATTCCCATAGTCTGTGGTCTCACAGATGGTCCTATACCAAATCCAGTAGACTTGCCCATCAGCTGATTTAGAAGAAAAGATTTCCCACTGTGAAACTTGCCTACCACTGCTATGGTTGCTACATTTCCTTCAATTTTTCTCAACAGCTGAAAAATAAATAGTCACAATGTCATCTCAAACTGCCATCCCCCTGTAAAGCGATATGGGGTGCCAAGTGTGACATGGGTTTTGTGGTTGTTTTAGTTCATTCTGCAGACGGAATTGTTATTAATTAACCTTTTTCAATTTTGTGCATGGAATTGTTCTAAAATCTACCATTTTTGTCCACAAAATTGAAAAGTTTATCAATTGTGTTGATAAAATTGCAGGAAACTTTCATTTTTGTTCAGAAAACCCTATACCTCTACCAATTGCATACACAAACATGTACAGGAATCTTCAATTTTGTCTGCAAAATTGTTAACTGATGCATCAATTTTGTCCCCAAAATTGTAAAAATATGACATGGTATTCACTAGTTTGAGTGCACAATACGAGACATGTATATTGATTTCCCACCACAATACACGGGTCTCACGCTTATCATTCAAGAAGGATACACGGGCATATCACTGCCACAGACAGAGCTACATATCCCTTTCTCACAAAATTAGTGTCTTTCAGAAAAATTTAAGTCTACAAATACCAAAGTCATGTTCATTTGGTGCTTCCTAAATCGGTAACAAGAATAAATTCCCATCTGTCTGCACTAAGTATTCTTTGTTTTCAAAATTTTAGTAATAAACCACTTCCCCACACAGGCAGTGGCCCGTAACTGGCAAGGTGTGACGGTGGTTACTAAGACAACCAGGTATGCAGTTGTGGTGGGAAATTAATATGCATGCCTCATATTGGAAAATTCATCAAAATTTATAAAATTCACCACAAAATTGTAAATTGTCCCAGAAATTGTGACTCTTGAAATTCTATGGACAAAAAGAAATAGAAATTCACAAAATTACATGGGTTGCAAAACCCAGTAAACCTAGCCAATTTTCTGAACAAAATGGAACCAAGTGTCATAAAATTGGAAACTTTACAATTCTGTGAACAAAATCAGTAAAATTCACAAAATAATTAACCGTCACCAAATTAGTAATATTAATCAATGTTGTCAGTTACACTATTAGCCAGTAGATGGCTCTGCACATTTGTTCTCCTTTGAATTGTTGATTCTTTATCACACATTAACTCATTCCATACCAGTCCTTGATTTTTCCGTATATTTACCTAGATGTACACTTAAAACGACAATTACATATTTCAATTCTTCATGAAAAGAGCTTCCGTACAAGTACCAACATGTGTATAGGACAAGGGCAGCTGCAGCATGACTTGCCAGGCAGTGCCAGAACCACTGACCAAGGCCTGTGACCATAGTATGGAATCAGTTAAGGGGTCTCTGATCAATTCTGACACGACATGAGCTTATGACATGTTATCCTTGGAATGCCAAAGTGCAAATTGTCACTCCCTCCAATTTTGTGAAGTTTTTTATAATTTTCTGGGCACAATTGAAAAGCTCAGAGGATTTTGTGGACCTTATTATGATTCTGTGAACAAGATTGATTCAAGATTTTTTATTTACATGAAAATAAATAAATTCCTATGATTTTGCAGCCACTTCATACAATTTTGCAGACAATATTGATCAAATTTTACAATTGTGTGTACAAGTCAATAATCTCTTATCATTTTGTGCCGAAAACTGATAATTGACTTAATTCTATGATTTTTACTTTTTAATTTCGTCCACATTCTTGAGTGCTTCGACACCATTTCTGTGGCATTTGCTTACAATCTCATATTAATCAATTTATGATTTTGTCTACAAAATTGATCTGTTTAACAACTTTGTCTACAAAATTGAAGACCTCTGTTACACTTAGCAAGGTTTTTTTTTATAAAGTGATGAAGTTCATCTGAAAGTCAGGGTCATTACACTTGCACATTAGGACAACCTGTCACAGCTGGAAGAAGAATAGTTTAACCCCTTTCCACTCAAATCATCAAAAAGTACCCGAGTGATAATTGCCATCAGCCTTCACATTTTTACTCAAATTTCTCATTATTAGAAAACATATAAGACCATTCATGATGGCTTACCGTAGGTCAAAAGCTTTCCTTGGCACAGGTTGGGTGCAATGTGCCCAACACATGCCAAAGAAAGCTATTGACTCAGTTGTACTCTGACCAAGAACAGGTTAAGATTATAAGCAATTGGACCAGACAAGGGTCAAAATGACTAATTGTCAGTGTAAAAAGTTTGACCAGTTTCGTTGCTTTCTGAAACTCGTCAAGAACTGGTGGGTAACCAATGCGCAGTCCATACATGTATATAAAAATGCCCAGGGGTAACTTTTCTATTGCTACATGTATGTAAAACATTTGATTGTGACTGCATAGTGCAGATGCTTGGCCTTACTGTGACAGTGGTTCTCACTGTAAAATGTGATAAAAAGAGTACTTGTATCTCAGTAGACTTACAAAAATAAACCTGCTGTAGAATAATGGCTGGGGTCAGCGAGTGTATTTTATAAGGTTGTGTGATCAGGACCTTTACACTGTTTGACTACACATTAAAAAATTTGTGAGCTGTATACCAATGGGTTAAATATGTTATATTTAACCCAAGCAGGTAAATCATCAGGAAAAGAACTCTGAACATTAAATAGTTTAAGATTATGCAATCACCTTCAAGTGGCTGCATTAGTTTCAGCAAAGACAGTGTCTGTGAATGATCAAAGTTTGATATCTTTTATTTTGTTCCAGTGATAATATTTTGCTAATGCAACCAAGTCCACTGGAGGATGCTTTGTAAATCTTAATGAGATACCATGTAAAATTCAGGTGTTTCTTTTTTTTTTATCTATTTAATCCCTTCTATATTTATTTTTTTATCAAAAGGCCTACTTCTTTTGGGTGGCCTGGCTCAATGGAGGGGAACTTCATACAAATATAACTCTTTCAGTGCCAATCACAGCTAAAGTCGATCTTTTTAAGTCAAACTAGTCTGACTTATCATAAGGATCCCAGATTGGTATTCCTCATAAAAAAAACTTTCATTCAAGTACCAGTATGCCTATAGTTCCAGAGAGAATACCCCAGGTCAACAGCTTTTCTTGGCGTGCCTTGCCAATGCGTGCCGAGAAAAGATGTTGACTCAGTCCAAAATTTGGCACTGAAAGAGTTAAAATTCATTGGTACAAAACCTTAAAATTGTCTTCTACAACGATGAGTTTCTTGTGTTGAGGATCTGGTTGCACTAACTGCAGTGGTCGGTCTGGAAGCCTGTCTGTGTACCAGTCCTGATGCCAGACTGATGCAGATTGTGGGTCTTCTTTGTACATGTGTGCCTCAGCATCTGTTGTTCTTGTGTCTCCTCTCTCTAGCCCTGTAACATCCAACAATCTGTGTCCCACAATTTGTTTCTACGAATGTTGTTGATAATTAACTCTTTAAGTGTCAAATTTTGGACTGAGTCAACAGCTTTTCTCAGCACACATTGGGCGCAATGTGCCCAATACATGATGAGAAAAGCTGTTGACTTGGGATATTTTCTCTGGAACTATAGGCAAGCTGGTCCTTGAATGAAAGTTTTTTTTATGAGGAATACACATCTGAGATCCAAGTGATAATTCAGACTAGTTTGAATTCAGTAGATTGACTTTAGATGTGATTGGCACTGAAAGAGTTAAAGGAATACATGAACTCTGTCTGGGCTAATCACAATGCAGGGTGAGGAAATACCTATGTCCTATTGTCTGGGACAAGTAAAATTTGATGCAAGGCAAGTGAAAATTTACAGGAATAAAATGTAAAAGATAGGAGCACTTGTCCTTGGACAAGTTCAACCAGGACGGAATTTTCTTGCCCTGACAATGCAAGTTGTTTTTAATTGTACTGTTGAAATGACTGTGGGCTTCAACTTCTCACAAGAAGACCTTTGATTCAAGGACCAGCATGCAAATATCTTCTGGGAAATGATAAATGGCCCAGGTCAACAGTTTTCCATGGCACACTTTGGGTGCAATGTGTCTCAAATATGCCAAAGAAAGTTGTTGACAAAGTCTGCAACTTGATACTGCATGGGTTGATTTAAAACCACAGCCCATACAGGCTGGGATCAACTCTAATGAAGGAGTATCTTCAGCAAACAGTTTTTGAACTTAGAACTGGAGTTTGCAATCTGGCATTTTTCTTCAAATTGTAGCATCTTGATACACATTACTTACACATTATAGTGTTTTCAAGCTTCCAACAACTTATACATTATTCTGAAAAATTTTGTTGACAGTGACCAGTTTATTCAGTGCATTAAGGACTCATTTTGTGACACATAAAATGGTCTAAAATTGACTTTTTGTAATTTGCCTGTGATGTGTGTAACATTTACCATGCTTATGAATAAAATGTGTTTAAATTAAACCAACATAAATTTACCTTTTATGTACAAGATGCTTTATGCTTTCCCCCTCAAACCGGCCAAAACCGGCTGGTGGTCAAATGTCATGTGCTTCAATGTTTTCAACTAATTTCAACAGTTATGAAAAACAATTTGACTGAGAAATGTACATGAGACTTATCAAGATCACATGCCCCAGGTCAACAGCTTTCCTTGGCATGGGTTGGGCACTTAGCGCCCAACCCACGCCAAGGAAAGCTGTTGACTCAGTCAATTCACGGGGGAAAGGGTGAATGCAGTCCATTGATTATCATGTTAACTTTAAAAGTATTTTGTTCATTTCTTCATATTGTATTAGGACTGAAACTTGCAAATATGGATGTATGAGACTGACAACATATATTTCTACAAAGTATCCCAAAATTAAAAGCTTATCCAAAATTGGTTGGATGTTATGTTTATCATTTGTAACCCCATAACATCAACATACACAGGAACACTAACACTTCTTTTTAAGACAGGCACATTTACTCTTATTTTTTTTCAACCTTTTCCATATTGAAGATTACATATAAAAGAATAAGTGGAAGAACCTTTTGTGTAAAATTAAGATGGCAGATTTGTTTTGTTGTTGTATAAACATAAAACTAATCCAGTCACACCCTTTATATTACAAGATACAGAATCCCAAGTTTGTTACCTTTCACAAAATATAGACTTTGTAGCACATTTCATGAAGATTCTTTTTGTTGGGAGACCTGTGAAACTCATTAACAAGGTGTCAGGTTCCCTCAACTCTTTCAGTGCTAAATTTTGGACTGAGTCAACAGCTTTTCTCCGCATGCACGTGGCCCATTGCGCCCACTGCACGCCAAAAGAAAGCTGAACATTGACCAGGGATTTTCTCTCTGGAACTATACGCATACACGTACCAAAATGAAAAGTTTTTTTAAAGAGAACTACGAATCTGGGATCCTTATGATAATTCAGACTAGCCTGACTTAAGTTGATCTACGATAGTTGTGATTGGCACAGAAAGAGTTAACACACAGTCCTGTAAGTACAAAGAGCCTACAGCAGAAAGACTGTATACCTGTGGACAGTGGCTGTCCCTATCCATTGTGCTCAATGTGATATTTATAAATTTACAAACTTTGTCAAAGTTGTTACTGTAATCACTAACATTAACCTGCACATAAGGCACTGTCTAGCCTGCACACAGCAAATGCCAAATCAAATCCACTGGTAACATGGTAACACAAGGGTCAAAATTAGCGGTAGCATTGGCAGCATTTGCTACCAATTTTTATGATCTGCTATCTATATTTGTTGTGCGGTAGCATTTAGCTTTGCTGCCAAAATTTTGCAGGGGTCAAAATAAAAAAAATAGCAGTCCAGTTTCTGTCAAAAAGTGCCTCAGAGTGAATCAATTTGCATGCTTAATTTCAATATATTATCTTTTTTATGGGGGGGGGGGCATGCCTCCACACCCCAGTTGGGCACTCGCCAAACCCTAATGATTTGCTACTCTATTCCTCTATTCTCAGATTTGCTACCAAAAATTAAACTTGTTAGCAAACCCTTGCTACTAGTTAAAATCAGTTTATTTCTACCCCTGTTAACATCCTACTCATCATTCTTTTCCATGGATGACAAGTAGCAGATGGTGTACCACATTTTTATCACATGCATTAAAGCTTTAACTTTAAATCAATTGTCACTGCAATATTATGTGAAAGTAAACAATGGTTGTGAAATTGGTTAATAACCTTGGAACCCCATCATTTGCAAACAATGAGCCTTAGCCCTACAGCCTTGATATTATTTTCTATGAATGAAGTGTAGTATTGTAAAACATGGGGTCTTGGAGCCACTTTGCACTCAATGACCCCAAAATCCTGGATTCTTATTGGTCGAGAAAGGTCATTTGGCCAGTTTCTGTGCACTAATGTTCCTGGCTCCTGATTGGTCGAGCAGTCATGTGACCACAGAGGGGGAAAAGGGGATGATTCAAAAAGAGAAAAACAAGACTCTGGTCAAAATCTAGGCAATGAGGAATGGACAAGATCGAAAGTGGGGTAAAATACATGTGTACCTGCATGCACTAACTTTTTGGGTGTATGCTGGCAGCAGGCTAAATGCTAGATCTTTGGCTAGGGCTTTCCCATTGATGCATAGTTGTTTCAGTCTCACAGGCCCCCACATTCTGCACATATAGCCATTTGTAACATAGCGTAAATAGTAATACAGGGTCAATATGACACCCATACTCATATAATTTTAAACCCAACCTCCACACTATGTGAAAGCAGTTTGATGTCGGTGATTGTCTCCATGAGTTGATCCGTCTTTCTAAGTGCCTGTTTGCCATGCATTATGGGTTCAAAGTGCATTGTACACCTGCCCTGTACTGGCATTCTAGCTACCTATTGGTCACTCTTTAAGTTCTGGGTGTTACACCACATGGTGTAACAGAATAAATTTTCAAAAATGGAATTTGCTGCACTTAAAAGGAAACAGACAGCAGAATGTATTCATCTGAATGTGATTCAATTTCATAAATGCTAGAAGTTTGTGAAAAATATTCATCGTAAAAGTCAATCACTTATTGGGTGAAGCTTAAATAATAAAATTCAAGGACTTCCCAGACCTTGGTCAAAAATACCTGGATTTTCAAGGCCTTGAAAATGAATGTACATAGCAAATTCAAGTATGGTACTATTAAGCACCACAAGGACCAGTGTGAACCCTGTTCCTTCGACACGTATGTTTCCAGCAAATATCAACCCTGTTTATAGTTTGAGACAAACCCACCAATGCAAAGTCTTGTAACTTGATCACACCTTGGATGACCTATCAGATAAAGGAAACTATCACAAATAAACTAATTACAGAACAGCCCTCTCCTCACAGGGGTATATAAGACCACACCAGCCACTAGTCTATCACTCTCTTTCCAACCTCTGAAGAAGAAACAACAAAGTTTCGAAAGGGCTGAGGTTAGTAATGAACAGACACAGACCTAGCTGTAACACATAGAACTTCTCTTTTTCCTTTTCTCTGTTTATAGTTTGTTTTATCAAGTGGTTGGGCCCAGTTAGGAGCTTTTGCTAGTCATCCCATAAGATTATCATTGATCCTCCTCTTTTATACTGAGGTGGTCCGGAAGATGAGCCCCCCCCCCCCCCCCTTACCCAATTTGTCCATGGGCATGGCAGCTGTGGTCAGAGCAAGAAGGTACCAAGTTATGATAGTCAGAGCAAGAGGGTACTAATTAAGTTACGATAGTCAGAGCAAAAATGTACCAAGTTACTATAGTCAGGGCAAGAAGGTACCAAGATACTATTTAAGTCAGAGCAAGAAGGTATCAAGTTATTATAGTCAGAGGAATAAGGTGCCAAATTATTATAGTCAGAGCAAGAAGGTACCAGATTTCTATAAGTGTATAGTCAGAGCAAGAAGGTACCAAATTACTTTAGTCAAAGCAAGAAGGTACCAAGTTATGATGGTTGGAGCAAGAAGGTGCCACGTTACTGAAGTAAGAACAATAAGGTATCAAAATCACAAAATCACTTGGTACCTTTTGAAATCACATTAAAAAAGTTGGTACCTTCTAGCGTTGGGGTCTCAAGTCACTTAGCACCTTCTTGCTGTCACCCCTTCAGTTAGTCTGACAATAGGTATCAGTCTGACCTGTCCATCGCCTAATTATACCAAAAACACCAACCAATCAAGTGAACTTCAGCACGAGTCGGCTTTGTATAAACACGCTTGGTGAATCATTGCATGCCCCATTAAACCCCAATAGCTCTAGACATGTACATTTCCAACACACATTCTCCACTGTACACACCAATAACCTTGTCCCAGTTCTAAAACATACCAAACCAGGCTGCATTATATATTTGGTCTCCATTGAAACTGGTTTAGCTATGTCTAAAATTGCACATATATGTTACTCTGGACCTCTGCAGAGTTTGGCAGCCTGGGACTGTATACAGAGTATTCTGAACCATGGGAACACCATCTTGACATCATGTTTAGGACTGAAGATAAGTTCTTGCCTAACTTGGGACACTTTAAGAACTCTGTCACTCTGTTGCTTGTGAGTGTGGCATAAGTATAAATGTTGTAACAATGATCCAGTTCCAAACTATAGATTAGCTATTTACAAGAGAACTGTGATGGTCATATATGCTCAGCTGAGCATTTATATAATGATTCTGTCGGTCGGACTTCCCCATCAATGTTTAGTATTGACCATGGGCCTAGGATTGACCATTTCCAAGATATAAGCCAATATGTTCTTTTGACTTGTCACGATGACTCAAGGTCAAAATTAACAACAACAACACACACACACACACACACACACACACACACACACACACACACACACACACAAAATTTATCAAACCCTCCACAGGTACTCTCTTATTCTATAGGCTTAAGATCCAATCTTAGGCCCATAGAATAAGACAGTACCTATGGAGGGTTCCACCATCACGAAATTAAGGCAATTTGTCAACTTCGCTAAGTCACAGGAAAAAAAACCCACCAAAAAATGACTTCAATCTGTGAAAGATGCACAGAACTTTATTACATCATCATCCCCACATATCTGTTGAAGGTCCACCTGGGGACGAACGGTACAAGCGTGAAAGCAGAGCATCATATACAAGTTTTTAAACTGTTACAATATGTGCAGTTTGTGCACTGTATTGCTGCTATATACTTGCTAGTATTGTAGAGGCCATTGCTGAAACATGGTCCCAAAATTTAATATCCAATAATTTCTTTAAAAAAAACCAAACTGATCCTGATCATTTTTACACTTTCATTCTCTTCATCATTTTCAGTCAGCTTATATTCTGGTAAAATTTCAAACCATTCTCTTCAGCTGTCCTGGAGAAGTTGAAAGTATCCTTAGCACACAAACAAGAGGACTGTGACAGTCCTGTGCTCAGCTCATCTTGGCACAAATTAGAAAGGGTCATATCAAAGGTCACCTTTCTTGATGACAATCACCACTATTTGCAATATCAAAGTTTTCAGTCACATAATTCTGGTGTCATTATTTTGAGCTCACCTGACCTGACAGTCAGCTGAGCTCATCTTATAGTCCTCCATCTGTCAACAATTCATATTTTTGACTTCTTTACCAAAACCGTCAGCCACATTCACTTCAAATTTGGTGGGGATGCACTTTCGGTGGGTCTCTACCAAGTTTGTTCAAATGGTCAAGCTTCACTGATTTTCAGATTTTTCAATGAATTTTTCTGTTTTTTTTGGGGGGGGGGGGGGCAAATCTTGAACAAGAAGACAATGTGAAGAGCCCATGCTCAGCTTACCTACGGATTCATCACACTTGTGGTTCTGTGAACTTAGGGTAGGACAAAACAGTAGTCACTGATCAAAGGTACATCCCTACCAAGTTTGACACAAATCTAGCCAAAATTATTTAAGTTATAACTATTACAAGACATTTTCATGTTTAACTTTCCTATCAAAACTTTTTCAAAGATTTAAAAAAAAAATCACAAGAAATCCAAAAATCACTGGAGCATGACCATTTGACTTCAAACTTGGTGGCAATGTACCCAAGGTACATTGCCACCAAGTTGGAAGTCAATCTGATTGACAGTTTCTTCAGAGAAGTCCAAAATGTGAATTTATATTAGAATCCCCATTGACAGTTTTGCAGAAGAAATCAAAGAAAATTGTGAATTGTGAACAGACAAACAGACTACGGAAAACTCACCCTTCTAAAAGCTCAGCCTGACCAGCAAGTCAGCTGAGCTAAAAATTTTTAAAACATCAGGAATCCACAGCAGGGCCACCTAGTGAACAGCTTTGTTTGATCCTTTCACAAGGGACATATCCACAAAGTTTCAGCTTACTCTGAGTGACGATTCTGGAGAAGTAGAAAATAGCAAAAACACACCAAAAATCATGAAAATTTACAAAAAATTGCAGCACCACCTCGTGAACAAATTAAAAGCTAGGAGTCCCTGGGAGTGTCCATGTGTGTTATTTGAGCAATTGGGTGAGCAGTTTTAGAGAAGTTTTTTTTAATTTGCCCCAAATAACCATCAAAAAAATCATAAAAATTCCAATAATCATTGAAGCGTGACCATTTGAACAAACTTCGTAGCGACCCACCCAAGGTACATCCCCACCAAGTTTGAAATAAATCTGGTTAACAATTTTGGAAAAGTTGAAAATGTGAATGGTGGATGAACAGACAGACGACAGGTGGATGATGGACGTACAACAGACCATCCTATAAGCTCAGCTGACTAACAAAGTCAACTGAGCTAAAAATATCTGAAACCGCTCACCCAATCGTGGAATTAAGGACCCCAGATGGCAGCACTTGATGCTGTTCATTTGCATAAAATTTGGATATTTGCGTAACAAAGCTTCAAAGGGATTTGTTATGCAAATA
The DNA here is from genome assembly GCA_964020975.1 of Hermodice carunculata. Taxonomy (NCBI): domain Eukaryota; kingdom Metazoa; phylum Annelida; class Polychaeta; order Eunicida; family Amphinomidae; genus Hermodice; species Hermodice carunculata. The sequence goes on from OZ026625.1 coordinate 37,985,638, forward strand.
AGTAAAATTATGCAAATGACCACCCTCAAGTGCTGCCCTCTGGGGTCCTAAAAGGGTCTTGCTTTGATATCAAGGCATTGTAGACACAAATTATACTTTGTTTCTGTATTTTGAAACAAGTACATAAGGTAACTACATTAAATTGGCCACAACAATATTACAAATCTGATGTTACGGATTCCGAAATATGGGATCACTGCCTGAGCAGAACCGACCAGTCTCAGGTCATTTTTGACAATCACTGATTGAATCACCGTCTCGTTGCCCCTTCATTTGGGGTCGCTTTGCCTTGAAAAGTTTTCCAATCTCTCCGTATTCTCTCACCTGAGTTATCAGTATGTTGGTCCCTAACGATACCCGCATCTTCAGCTTTGAGATCACCCGACTGGGTGAATATAAAGATGAACATTAGAATTAACATGTTCGTCTGTGTCGTCATTTTGCGTTCCTCTGTCTCCACATTTAACCTTGTTTGACATGTGCGCCGCCTGGAAATTTGACAACTTCAAAGTATGAAAAATCAGAAATGTATGATGGAAAATGGAACACCTCACCATCTTCATTGCACATTTCGGCTCGCACCTTTTTTAACTAGTTGAATGTGTATATGGGTATTTAAACTCATCAGTATGACCTTTGTGGTCTGAACATAATATATATGATTTAGTTGTCACTGTGTGGAGAGCCTTTCCCTGTTACGGAAAGCATCAAAGGAGAGTTTAACCAATGACATAATTGCGTCTACCATGCATCGGTTAAATAAATTAGCCTGTCAACTGTAATTCAGTAGCATGTAACGTTGGCACAATTTGATGATCATGAGAATTTGGCAGATCAAAAATAAAGAGTACTAACACTGCAGATCACCCCGACTTAATTGACATTCAGTAATGATACTTTCGCCGGGGTTGCGGAAATATACAAACATGTGCATTAAACATTTGGGTCCTTTAATTGTTCTCTGCAGATTTCGTGTGGCCAACTCGTGTCAACTCTATCCTTCCAAAATATAGAAAAATGGTTGGCATCCTCAAACCTTTTTAGTACAAATTGAACAGATGATTCCTAGAATCACTCTGTTTCTGTAGGCCTATTTCCCTTTTTGGAATAATGCCATTGTTGTCTAGGATGGTTGCACACGGCTGACAAGATAAGCTTCAAACTGTTCAGCTAGGTGCAGACCGTGTTGAAAATGATATTAGGCCTAATGATACACGAAGAATAGCCCCAAAGAAGGGTCCACACAAAACTCAATTTATTTGTTATAGTCACTGGGGCATGCATCTGATGCATCGATCAGTCTTGTAACATAACTGACTGACAGGGAAATAAAATTACGATTATTATTCATCCTATAGGGCATTACCTGCACATTAGCACCATAACAAAGGGCATAAAAGGCCAAGTTTGCGGGTTGCAAATGACATTTGCACACATTTTGCGGACATAAATGGCGAGGTTGAATATATACCGGGCCTATATTTACATTACAATATGCACTAAATGATAATTGGCTCGGAAAATACTGCACATGAATTAACATAGTAATGTTTGTTTTTATGTCGATGGGATCATTGCACGGTCCTTAATTGGTAGGCCTACCGGCATTCGATTTGCGGCCCTCCAGTGATTATTTGTATACCCTCCGCTTTGCGTCGGGTGCAAATGACCACTGTCAGGCAATAAATCGAATTCCGTGGGCCGCAAATGATCCCAATGCCCTTAAAACAAACATGATTATTATTTACTTTAGCCAGTACAAGCACTTATCTACTATTGCATTTGAAAACAAGCATCACATTTCATCATGCTCATGTTGTTTACGCTGCTGTGAATGCATTTTTCTACAGAAAAGAATGTCACCGCAAGATACAAATTTGAACAGCTCTTTCACATTATTCTGACATGCAAGACAACGTCCTGATATGCATTTGAACATAAACCCGCATCTGTCTACTTCAGTCTCTGAATGTATGCTGTTGTACCACTGCGGGGAAGATTGACAATTTTTCCTGGTGTTTTATTGGTGTTGAATAGGATAGTTTCTGTGTGTGATCAGATGCAACACCTTTGTTTGCATGGGTCTCCTGACGGTCGTCAGATTTCTGATTGTCGGCATTTTAAGTCATTTTGTAACAAGAAAAGTATGATTGAACTTAGCGATCCAGGAAATATGGTCTGAACGTACATCAGCACAAAGTCAGCTCTTGCTTTGAACCAACTTGATTGTTTTCTCCCATGGCAAGATCATTATTGGGTCTACTTTAACTAAACTGAAATGTATTGTGCAGAATCGAACCAACTGCATTTTTCTCTCTCTCTCTTTCCTCGTCTCCTTGCTCCTTCCCTGCCTTCCTTTCTACTGCTGGGCACTTCTGCTGGGATTTAACTTGGCACAAAATATATAGATTTTTGGAAACCCTTGCTTCATGGCTGCAATGTTTAATCGAACTTGAACAGCTGTGCATCTCACTGTTTACACAACTGAGGGTGTCACATAAGTACCCTCAAAGAAATAAACTCTTTCACCACCATAAGTGACTCAAGCCTACATTTAGTTTTGGTTGAAATTTTTGCTTGTAGTGCTTGCAAACTGCCGCGAGGATAGTTCGTTGCTTAGTCTTCAGCTTCTCTCTCTCTCTCTCTCTCTCTCTCTCTCTCTCTCTCTCTCTCTCTCTCTCTCTCTCTCTCTCTCTCTCTCTCTCTCTCTCTCTCTCTGTAATAAAAAGTTTGACTCCCAGAAACATCTGTTCAAGTTCTATTTGTCTGATGTATAAATGATACCCAACAGGTAGCTAAGAAACAGAACAGAATGGCATATTAAATAATGATACCATCTTTAAAATCAAATTTTTGTTCCTTTTATAATTCACTTCGTCTGCATAATTTATAAAACTGCATTTCAAGTTGTGTTTGCTGTTTATCAGATGAATCAACAGCGTGCACAATTCTAGAAATTGGAGTTAGAATGGCAACTCCATCTAAATTAGTCGTGAAGATGTTTAAAATTAGAATTTTGTTTGCTCTCCTTCATTGAATGAATTAAAATACCTCAGCACACTTTCGTTCCTTAATCATTGGATGCAACTTGTAGTGATGCGCCTACATAAAAAACATATAAATTGAACCTGGAATGGCATATCTATAGCGATAATAGTGCATTGACTCGGGACCCGGGTACCCCCCCCCCCCGTGAAAATGCCAAAAAGTCGGGTCCCGAATCCAATTTTTAACATCTGACTACTTTCGATATGAACAACAAATTATAGATCTTTGTGTATTTCCTTTTCACTATTAGGCTATGTTCTTTCTTTCTTTTTTTTTCTTTCTTTTTTTTTCCTCTCTCAGGAATAGGCAACTTGCCGAATGGTGGAATTGTTATACCGTACCTGAATAAAAGCAAGTTAAAATATGTTTCTGTGTATCATTTCAGTAAGGGGTTTTGTCGCGGGTACCCCGGTCCCGGGTACCAGTTACGGGTCCCGGGTATTAAACATAATTTATTTGTGGGTCCCGGGACTCGAATTTTTTCCCTTAGTCAATGCACTAATCTATAACTGTACATTGAACATATTCAAGATTTCAATTTTGTGTATCTGCCTAATTTGCATACATTAAAATGCTACAATTTTGATTAATTGTTCATTGGATGCAGCTTGTATATGTTGCAGTTAGATTGGCACCTTTATCTACGACACGTTCGAAGATATTTAAGATTGAAATGTTGTGTATTTGACAAATTTGCATAAATCACAATGTTATAACTTTGGTTAATTGTTCATTGGATGTACCATTAGAAGAGACTTATTTATTGCTGTTTTATCCACTACTATATTCATTATTGATAATTAAAATATTGAACATTTAATGTTTTCAAGTGCTCTAAATAGCAGAATTTAAAAGTGGCCTGTTACATTGGGAGGGGTCACAAACCTATGCGCGCCACTTCATTTATTTTTGTCTTACACGGTTTTCAAGCTATGAAACTTTTAAGTTTTCAATGGTCTCTAATTTGCATAATTTTTCATGTCAATTCAAGGGACGATGCCAAAGATTATCATAGGTGCAGTGTTCCCACCAATTTTCAAAGCTGCCGCCTTTACAGTGTCCAAGGAAAGCGTCGTACAGCTGAAATAAATCAGTAAATAAGCAAGTGAAGACACAGGAAGAAAGAACTCCAGGAGAAACTAAATGTCTTTGTCTGCACACAGACATAAAGTGAATGCCATCAAGAATTAGAATGGGCTAGGCTCACCTGTGCATGCGACGCAGACTCTGTTTTCTATGTTCTGATGTTTATATACATGCACAGATGTGGGTGTTCCCAGGAAGTCAATAGTCCTGATGGCAAATCCTACATTCAATTAAAAAAGCGCTATCGCTTTTATAATGCTGGAAAAACAAAAACACACACACACACAAAAAAAAAAAAAAAAAAAAAGGCAACTAACCAAACACCCCCCCCCCCAAAAAAAAACAAAAACAAAAAAAACAAAACAAACCCAGCCGTCAATAATGAATATGGTAGTGGATACCGTCAATGAGTGTATTCCTACCACTGTGCCACTTCAAATATTCATTTTAGTAGGGGCTCAGTATAAATAACATATGTATCTGAAATCTTTGCTCAACAACCCCGAGTCAACAAACTAATTTTTAGTGTTGATTTTACAATCCGAGAAAACAAAAATTGTGATTTGATCAAATAATAAGTATGTATTATACAAACAGGAGCAACGGTGCCACATCTTCCGAAGAGTTCTCAATCTCCCAAAATATTACAATCAAATCTATGACTCCGTTATTTTATTTTCAGCTGCGTTGATTGCATTGAGACTACACTAAGCTACCTCTTCTTTGTTTGCGTCCAACTATCTGATTTAAACACATATTTAGTGAGCCCAATGTTTAAGCCTGCAGCTATTGAAATCCCAAGGGTAATTTTTTGGGGTAGGAATACTTCCAGTAGCTCATTAACCAAAATTATTTTGCTCACATGAGTTATTCTATTTTTATCCTTTATTCGTATTGGCACCATGCAACACGCTGACACAATATTGTATAATATTTTTGCTTGTTCTTTGTGTGTTATATGGAACAAAGCTTCATGCATTGACATTCATCTTGAATAGAAGATATGGTCAGCATGACAATAGTAATATACCTGGAATACAAAATACAGCTATATACTACAAAACTGAATACATGTGCACCCAGTCAAACACCTATACACACATAACCAGTTATCTACTCAGATTTAGTACCCGAGTCGTTGTTGCCTAGTTTCAAAGGTTTTATTTACATAAGAAAGTACCTCTGGCTATCTCCAGATTGCATTATTTTTATAAATTTTTCCATCTCGGTTAACAAGTAAAACCCACTATAGTAGTTGTTAAGATTTACAAATACATCTTGCTGCTGTTATTGTACAAGTTACAATGTAATATCACATGTTCTTCATTTTCATATGTGTGTATCCATTGTTCTTTCTGTTGGCCTTTCATATTCATTCAGAATATACTGAAACGTACTACTTTATACATTTGGAATGCACCACTGATTGTCATGAGGATAACAGTAGTGTCGCACCTACTCTTTCATGGTGGAACTTTCAGCTCAGCTTACTCGCTTGCTCAATCAGTGCAGGCCGGAAAAGTGGCGACATGGTTAATGTGGACTAAAATTTATTTACATGGGAACACCATCATGAACAATATGCGTATGGCTGGTTGACTATTGAACACTAAACTACTTCACAAGCTTACACACAAGGCCAACACACAGAACATTCACTCTTAATAAACAGACAGATAGAAGACGTGAAAAACAGAAAATCCACACATACAAACATTCGCAGAATCGACTTCTAATCACCTGGCAAAAACACAAATGAGTTAAAGATGAAACAACACAGCTTCTGATTCTCAGGATAATTACTCTATTGTTCGAAAGCAGTACAACTACCCAGCCTCAGACCCTGTGCTGTCTGAAGATTCTCAGGCAGCACAAAGGTTTTATACCAATAATACAACACTCCCTTGCTGAGCCGCCCAAATATGGACGCAGACACAGCTTCTGACGAGCAAGGCCAATCCACTACCAGAATACTGAATTACCAAAGAGACTTACTCATCCTAGAACATAGCCAATTCACGACCCTGCTATTTCTTTGTTTCCTTGCAATTTTGCGCACAACTTCCAACATTATGAGAGAAAATACATCACATGTGAGTGTTTTCCCGCTCCAAAAAGTCTTACTATCGATGCAGCAAAACAAAACAAAAAAAAAAAAAAAGAAAGAAAAGAAAGAAAGAAAGAAAGAAAGAAAGAAAGAAAGAAAGAAAGAAAGAAAGAAAGAAAGAAAGAAGACATTGCATTATTCAGATTTGACCAACTTATTCTCTACAGAACTATTAACTTTAAGCCTGCATGTAACAGTAGCAGCTTTGACATAATTATGTGTTGACTTGTCAAACTACTTTTATATCTATGTGTCAGACGTTTATACATAACCATGCCTCTCGTTATAATTATTATGAAATTCTTTTCATCATCAGTTTATCTAATGTACTATTATCTGATTCCTCGATGTTAGGTGTACCTTATGATATTTTGCTTGTGTGGTATGGTTGCTGATATTCCCACAGGAACAGATATTTTAATTGCTGTTTACTCTTGCGAAGCTATAATGTGTTATGCCTCGCTGACTACAGATTCGTATTCTATACATGCAATTATCTTCTGTAAACTATGACTCAGGTGTATATCTAATGAGTACATGTGTGAATGTGTAAGATTCCTGCAAGGAATATTTTGCGCTTGTTTACTTCTATTTCTAATATGTCTACACATGATAAAATCAACACTTACTCTGGTGCATTACTTTGCGATGTCCAGTGTTGCGTTTAATACAATCAATGAAGACAATTATCGTGTGTCTAGGATACGTAGTATCTCTTAAAGTCTTTTAAGTCATGGCTGCTTATATTTTTCTCTAATGCTAAAAATTGCGCAACTAACTATTTTCATCATGCAATACTTACCCACGACATCCATGTCTATTATGTGCTTCTATTTGGTTCCATATTATCATCGGTATTTTATAATATTGTGTGCATGTGCGTAGTTGTTTTCAATTGGCATCATCTAATCACTTTTAACTGCATCGACAACCTGCTATTATTTGAACATCATGTCGGTTAATATCACTGTAAATATCCTGGACACACCACGGTGCTTGCCATCGTAAAAGGTTAGATTTCCTAATAATTTATTATTTGCTTAGTCCTGGATCTAGATCGGCAGCCAACAATGAGCAGTGCAAAATTATCTGTTAACTATGTAACACTAGTTGATATTTGGCAAGTTTTGCCTTTTAAAAGATCAAGTAGTTATGCATGCATTTTCGCCCACAGAGGCTATATAACGTCCTTTTGTCTATTGCAATGAGGGTGGGTAAGGGGTTTCCCGTACTTGCGTCCTGGGGCTTTTTATTTACCATACTTGGCGTACTGGAAGCCCTCTTGTTTTACGTACTTCGTACTATCCAAAGTTTTGAAAGATTTTTATTTTCCGTACTGCGTACTCTAGAAAAATAATTACCTGTACCAGCGTACCGCCCCCCCCCCCCCTTTACCACCCTTTGCAATGTAATCGTACGAACTGAAGGTGGTATCCGTCTGGACCCTACTTTCCTACTTACAGATGAATATTTTGGAAATGCACGCAACACTACACGTGAGAGTCTTCTACATATGAATTTGCAACAGGCCCAGATCCTTTTTAGGATACATGTGGATACGTTGTGTGGAAAAACTTATAGCTTGTGTAACATACTTGGGCGAAATTTTGGTTATTCGAAAATGCGCCATCGGCAGAGCTGTCAAGTGTCAGATTTGAGTGAAATTGCATAAGTTAATGTCCAACCGGTTTGGGATAACTTTTGCTCATTTTGAGATTCTGGGAAATTTAGGCAGACATATATACATTATATCAGTTGTCCAAATTTGGTAGTTCTATAGTCCAAAGACAATCTAAAGAAAGCAAGTGAATACTTTTAATGCTAACATGGTAGTCTATGCATGGACCGTGTTAACCTTTTAATCTTGATTACAGACAATAGGTATTTGCACCAAAATGTCCATTTTCTTTTTAATTTAAACATATTAATTTTTTCTGGATTACCAAATAGTACAAACTACTAATCTGATGGCTCTCCAGACACGGAGAAACTCACACAGAACTATTTACAATACCCACAGGACAAAACAATCATATGTACCAATAAGTAAGCGATAAGTTCCCCAAGCATGGCAAATTGAATACATGTAAACATGAATGAGGATAATAAGTGTACAATGGCTGATCCCTCCAGATGATATATATATATACGAACAATCACAATCAAAGTTATCTCGCAATACTCTGCGAGATAACTTCGAGTGAAAGATATACTAATATGAAAAGTTACACTCCCTCTCTACTCCTCTGAACTTGGCAACGGGAGAAGAATCCTAAGAGAAAAGTAAACTGAGTCTAAATCTGTAGTCAGGACTAGAAAAGGCACTCAGTCAAACTCGGAACAGAAATCGCCGGAGATGAACTTGTGAACAGCATCAAATATTTTGATATTAAGACCAACAAAGAGATTTTCATTTCCATGGATAAAGTAATCACTTGATAAATCACTTGCTAAAGGGACTACCAATATTGGATTCACTCCAGCAGCCAGTGTATCACAAACAGTCTTTCAGTAAAAATCTTCATGAGCATATTTCTCTGAAACTAATTATATTATTTCTTTCATATAAAAACTGATTTACTGTGCAAAATGTTCAGAGCAAAAACGTATCAGGGATTTTCTAAGAATGAACAGTTCTTTTTTAATGTGTGTCAAAATGAAGAGTCCACCAACTTTATCAACTTTGACAAAATCCGCTATTTTGCAAATTTTGTATCATCATCGTAAAACAAAAAAAAAAAAAAAAAAAAAAAAAAAAAAAAAAAAAAAAAAAAAAACAACCCAGATGTAGTTATGAAAAATCCCCGACAATTGTCTGTAGGTACTTGTAGTGAGATCATAATAGCACAAATTTAACCATTTTATCTTGTATTTGCTTTTATTTATTCGTTCAGGATTTTTACCCCATTTACAACGGGGGCGCCTAACACCGGGGTAGTAGTGCAGGCGCATCCAATAAGAGATATATGTACAATAATTCACTAAACTTACATAAGAAAAGATATCACACATAATGAAAATATATACATAAAGCTTAAAATACATATTACAATGAAACCCGGGACCAGTGACTGATTTGTCACGTTGACAAGCACAGAAAGAAAGGTCCCGGTAAACTGTCAGTGTCAAAAGTATTAGCCATGGGTTAAAGAATTTCGTAGGTCAAACGTATATTTGAGAAACTGACGACCAGCATCATAAAAACTTATACAAGCTTCATTGCTTAGGCATTGGGAGATTTCGCCTATCAAATCATAAATTTTGGTAACCATCGAAGAAGCCATAAAATTTTGCCAAACATGAAGGCTTAATAAATCTGAGTTCTTTACTTTCTCCTCAAGATCCCCAAAAAAGTCTATTCCTGAGATCGCCAAGGATGGGACATGTGAAAAAGAAACTAGAGATATCTTCCGTACCGTTACCACATAAATCGCATATTCCATCACAGAGGCCCCCTGCATCGTTTACGATCTGTACATTTTTCTAGAAATATCTAAAATTTCACAAAACACATTTTTACCCAAACGCTTGTGTTTATACTACTTGGCATATAGAGTTCCATCTTTAGTACAGACAGATTCTTCAAAGCCTTGTGGCCAAATTAGCGTAGGTTGATTATGTGGGAAGGCACATTTCTGTGACATTTGGCCCAGAAATGAAATCACTTTGCCAGGTTGGACATCACCTGATTTTTTTTTCTGAGTGGTGTGTCACTGAGGGTTTGAGAATGTTGAATTCAGATCCGAGTTCTGTTTGTGAGTGTTTTCTCTTTTGTGAAAACAATGAATGTTCAACGGCAAAAAAAAAAAAAAAAAAAAAAAAAAAAAAAAAAAAAACCAAAGGACTGTGGGTTATGTGCTGTAGCATTTGCTATATCCAATACAACCAACCTTTCACCAAAATCGAAATACCTATCAAGTGGGCAGCTTCTGTCGTCTTCATCCTGCATGACGTGCCGGAAGGCCAAAGTAGTACGGACAGTGAAGCAGCTGGTCTAGTGTACTTGTTGCGACACAAACTTTGGAGACCTAATTGTACCAAGTGAGACGTTGCAGATTGCAGACCTACCAACTTGTAAAATTTAGTCTTACAATGTACACTTTTCAGCTTTATTGTACACCTGTAAGTTTCAATGGAACTTGTAAGTTCTTTTAAATATTTTTTACGTTCTCAGCATTATGTGCTTTCAAGCACTAAATATAGGTATAGCGCAATAAAATTAACAAACGGTAGTGAAATGCTTATCCATCCTACAGTGTCGTGACACCTATAAAAATTCAAAATGGAGTTTCTTGCAATGCAGTTAGTTTCCATTTTGATTTATTTAAATCTAGCAAGAATCCCGTGGATACATTTTCAGACATTTTTCCAAAAGCATAACTTATAGGACACATAAAAAAGGTCCAAGCAAAACTCATCTTCTGTTGGAAATAACCGTCATAGAGCATAAAATGAATATAACATACATTCTCAGCCAATTATACAACTTTTTTTTGTTTTGTTTTTGTTTTTAGGGTTGGCAGGTCTGAGCCCAGGGGTCTGAGAGTGGTATTGTGGCAGTTGGGTTGGCGGCGTGACTGAAGAAACAGCTGCCAGATTGAAGTGTGGATGCAGCAACAAGAAGAGTGAATAGTGAAACGCAGTGTGAAACTAGGAAAGATGATTTGCTGCATTTCAAATCAGTGTGTGTGTCTTCAAAGCATATTGGTATGGCAGTGTACAACTATTCCATAACACAGGAGTAGAAGTTGGAATGGCATCTCTATCTATTATAGCTTTCAAGTTATTTCAGATTTAAAATTTCTAATGGTGATATTTAGCACAATTTAAATTGCTGCAACTTTTATTTTTAATTCATTAGGTGCACAATGATCAATAACCCCCTAATAGAAGTTGGAATGACATCTCTATCTATTATAGTGTTGAAGATATTCAAGATTGAAAATTTCGAATACTACTAATTAACATAATTTAAATTGCTACAACTTTTGCTTTAGATTCATTACAAGTGCAATGGTCAACAACCCCTAGTAGAAGTTGAAATGACATCTCTATCTACAATAGTTTTGAAGATATTCAAGCTTTTAAATTTCAAATGCTGCTAATTAGCATAATTTAAATTGCTACAACTTTTGTTTTAAATTCATTAGATGCGCAATGGTCAATAACCCCTCCCCCCAGTTGAAATTGGAAATACATCTCTTTCTATTATATTTTTGAAGATATTCAAGATTAAAAATTTCAAATGGTCCCTAACTTGCACAATATTAAACACATTCACTCATCTGTATAAAACGGTCAAACTCCTTGTATGGAGGTACAATCATGCCAAGTTTGGAGTTTCTATGTATAATAGTGTCCGAGAAAAGTGTCGGACAAATTTGCTGGTCAAGAAAGAAAGAAAGAAAGAAAAAAAGAAAATGTGTTTTGACACACACACTTTAATGAAAGATCTGGTTTTAATTATAATGTGTAGGCCTTATAAATGCGATCTGGTTTTAAAAGCAAAACGTATATAGGCCTACCTGGTAACACTATGGTGATAGGACACTAGGGCCTATGTGTATGTTTAATTTGTTTTTGTTTTTACATGAAAGACTGTTCAATAAAGTTCCGCGTGGAATGAGATTTGTGCACATACGTGTGTGTAAGTCCAGTATTTGAAAAACATTGATAGGCCGACGTGCAACAGAAGTGTTATCTAATTTTACTTAACTTAGCAGAGAGACTCATCTGACAGATATTCAGAGTGAAATGAGATGTACATGTTATGTGTATAACATAGCCGTTTGGAAAGAAAATAGTGTCCTGGTTAAAGAGGCCCTAACTTTGCAAATCTTGTGAAAACAATATTTCTGTACAGTAGGAAAATTTGGTTGTAATTATTTCATATGTTGAAAGTGTAGGTTAAAAAAATCATAAAACAGTTATTTGGGAAAAAAACCTGTATAGGCCCACTTGTTATTATTTCGCTTTAGGCCTATAGACTAGTGTGACATTTTATGTCGCTTGGTGACCGGTCCAGGGGACATGGCGATGGTGGTAGGCCTACATAATTCATGCAAGAAATGGGAACCTCGACGTCAACGCTTTGCCTTAGACCAAAAGTTAGTCCTTTCCAACACTAATTGCAATTAGTATCAGTAAATTATGATAAATAGCGTATGATCTGTTCAACATCTCGATCAACCGTTCACGCTACCATGCATACATCCGATGTCAGTGCAGCGCGATCGGTCGATCCGGATCCAGTGCGCGAAGATCGAACAGACCCATTGTTTGCGCAGCGAGATACGTCGATTGTGCAGATTGGTCGATGGCGCGTAACAATACTAACATATGCATTAACAAATGACTATTTTGCATTAACTGATCGATTATATATATATGTATATATATATATATATATATATATATATATATATATATATATATATATATATATATATATATATATATATATATTGATTGATTGATTGATTGATTGAATGAATAAAAATTGTTCTATACATACGTACATTGCCATAGATCTGAACCGTGCAGCTGAAGAGCGCAAGGAGTGTCGTGTGTCGTGTGCTTACCACTTTCGTTTCGTCGATTGTCACTTTACAACTACTACCCGGTAAGGATTCCATTATCGCTCAGTACCGATGCTGCGACTACAACTAGTTCTAGTCCTTGGTTTGACCCAAAACATTGGCAGAACGTTCAGCCCAGGAATCAACAACGTTGGGTGGGCACCCTCAAAAACTTACCCAAGAAAAGATAAAAACTCTTGCGCCAGAATAGCGCCGTGGTCTCCAGGCATAAACAGTCGAGAATTCTACACGTGTCCGCAGGAGCCTGAGCAGGCGCTGTCAAATGCACAAAACATGGCGGAGGACAAGTTGAATATTGTGCAGGAGGTTGATATAGATTCAGATGGACGCTTCAAGTATATTCTAATCAGAGTGATGAGCCCTCAAAATCAAGAAAAGTATATTGTTAGGGGATACAGACGAGCAGGCTACCATGGTAAGGGTTATCTGCAACAGTCTTAAATGCTACATTGTGTTCAAGGGCAATGTAAATTCACAGCGAATCAGTGATTAATGGAGAATTGATTTGTTCTGACCCAGCCAGGTTGTAACTTGAGTCTTGACCCAAGTTGGAATATTCAAACATTGGCAAGGTCCACATTGGAATTTCAGCATGGTGTAGCCATGTGGTAATTCCAATGTGCTGCTACCCGTTTTGATTTGATGACACTAGTGTTTTAAGCTGGTATGTTGCCTGGTGAAAAAAGTAATCCTAGTTCATAGTTCATCTATTTGTGTGATATATATTGTACATTATATGTACATACAAGCACATCTGAAAGGTGACAAATAGATAATAGCGAGCTCTTACCAAAAACACACGTGAATATAGAATATAACAGAACTGTAAGTTATCCAATTAGAAGAGTACTCCGTATCCCAAAGTATGTAGTATTTGTTGCGTCTCACCTTACTAATATCTGCACACTGTGCAGTCACCAGGTTGCTTCTCAGGGCCTTCCAGATCGCAACTTCCAGTCACACTTATCACCCCAGGGGCCCCAAAATGCCAACCTAGTGCTATGTACTGCCTGATCCACCGACGTTATTATCGATACTTTGTAATGCTGATGCTCATATCTTAGGCTATGCCTACAACATATTATAACTTAGTGTTTATAACTGACTATAGGTATTAGTGTTTTTAACTGACAATAGATACAATAGATGCAGATTAATTATGCAGCTGTTTACATAGCAAAGTAATGATTGTCATACAGGTTTTTGAACAAGTTTACATTTGAGCCTAATACAATATGGTTAGGTAAGCTATTCCGTAAACATATTATCCTATTGCTAAAGAAGTACTTCAGATGTTGTATTTACATGTCTTGACCTCCAATGTATATTAAGGATGCCCTCTTATTAACCCTGGGTAACTTCTTTGTTGAAAAAAACTCATTATAATCAACAGCTTCCAGTTCATTCATTATCTTGTATACATCAATGAGATCTACCCTACCCTGTCTTTCTTCCAAGGTGGTAATCTTAAGTTCCTTCAGAGTCTCGCAGGATGGTAAGTTTGCAATTTCAGGGACCAGTTTCGTGGCCCTCCTTTGTACCTTTTCCAAAGTCGTTTTGTACTTTTTTGAGGTATGGTGCCCAAGCCTGTACACAATACTCTAACTGTGGTCTTGCATATGCTATACAATATTAAGAATGATCCTTTTGAAAAATGTGAAAAGGTTCTTATAATGCCCAAAACACTGTCAGCTTTTGCAGCTATTTTACCGATACAGCTAGAGAAAGTTAAAGTATCTGATATTTAAATTCCAAGGTCGTTCTTTTCTCTTACTGTGCCTAACACCTCAACATCCATAGTATATTCCAAATTGGTATGCATATATGGACTATATTCAATAAGAACTCCATCTTATTCAAACCAAAGGCAAACCTGTACTATCCTTGGTTACAAGCATTTACACTCAGGCCACGTGACGTCACATTTGGCCAGACTCACGTGTCACCTGCACCACTGCTCTACGTACACAGTAAACAGTTGTTGACTCAAATTTACTGAGCGTCACAACCCTACGTGATCTACGTTACTAGGGCCGGTGTTACCGTACGGTATATAAAGAGTTGACGCATCCGTTAAATTCAGTCTCTGAAGAGCCCGGTAACAGGGCGAAACCGGTCAGACTGTAATAAATAACAAACCGGCACATCTGCCTCCAGGGCACTCGCCTGGTCTTACATATATTCCAAATTGGGATTGCTTTTGTCTACGTATATGACCTTACATTTATCCTTGGTGAACCCCAAAAGCTACTCTTCTGACCACAATAACAGTTTTGTCAGGTCATCTTGAATAAAATGACGGTCTAACAGTGAGAAGACCGGATGGTACCGTACAGTTTCATATCATCAGCAAAAATCTTACATGCAGTGTTAATAGAAGCTGGTATATCGTTAATATGTATACAAAATAAAGAAAACTGGTCCAAGGACAGATCCTTGGGGCACCCCGCTGGTCACTTTTGCCCAGTTGGAGTCCACACCATTAACTGTAACTCATGTTTTTCTGTTCCTAAGAAAATCCTTGACCCATGTGAATAAATTGTCTCAAAACCCATATCTCTGGAGCTTGTAAATCAATCTTGCATGTGGTGCAGTATCAAAAGCTTTCTAAAATCTAAAAACTGAGTTTGCATACCATTTGAATATTTAAAACAATGCTGTTGCCGTCCATACCGCTGGACCTAGAATGGGCGAGTGGCAGTCAACGGGATCCTTTCCATGCAAGAACAGGTCATATGCTTTTGATTTCATACCAGTACATTATTACTGAAAAAAAAATTAAGTTTCATGGAGCTACAATCTTGATTGTAGCTCCATGGTATCACATGTATTTGCAAATGCTCATATTTAATATGCAGTAGGCATAGCCTAAGATGCAAGTGTCAGAATTGCAAATTTATGTGTTTCCATACGAGTTCTTCTGGATCAAGAAGATCATCAAAGAGAGGGTTATAAATTACGGGATCAAAGTGCAGGCTAACTGTTAGCTTGGTTTCCCATTTTATTTTTAACAAAGAATCAAGAAGAAATAAATGGACTTTTATTGAGGGCAGGGTTGTCTAAAATTAGCTACAATCGCACTGAAAAGTCTAAAAATGAGGGCCAAAAAGTGAGACTTCTGCCAAATTGGGGGAGACTTGACACGTTCGACTACAGGACATACAATTTGTATATATAGAGCACTATCTGTTTATAATCAGACATATCACATCATGCACCATTCTACCATGGCTGCATCATTTTGGAATTCTGACATGGGCCATGTTGGCATATTTCAGCTTGGGGGGTCAGATTCCAATATAAGGTTCAGAACTGATTCATTTTGAGGCATGTCAAGGTAACCAGGAAAATTGCTGAGGTAACTCACTCATACCCCAGACGGTTATTGGGTAAGGCCAGCCTTGAAAATATTTTTTGTTTCCAGTTACACAAATTTTTTGAACTCCAAGGGTAGGGATGATTTTTCTGCACTCTTGTGAAAAAACAGATGAAAAGAGGGAGGATTTGATTTTGTTTTAGCTCTTTAGTGCCAAATCAAGGGTAAAACAAGCAGATTTCACCATTAAAAAACCCCACAAATGAAGGGTAAAAAGTTAGATTCTGCATCATTCAACCTGACAAAAAGTCAGTTGGAAGCAAACATTTTTATTTGCACCCTGTTGAAATTGTTGAAACTCCATACAGCACTTTTTGGTTATGTTTTCAAGCCAGTAGGGAAGGTTACCAGAAACAAATATATTTTTATGGTTGGCGTAGTGGAAATCTGACAGCTAGACATATGTCCCTCCCATTATTAATTCAACCACCAGACTAATATCCCTGCCTCCAAGGTACTTGCAGTGACTATGGCAGTCATTGGGAAAGATGGATGTATACAACCTAGCTTTTAGTGTTCCATGGATTGAGAAGTAATGGTATATAGTGTATTGTATACATAGTGTACACTGATAATGAATAGGTCCGATAATGTACCAAACACACCATAACACATGACAAGTTCAAGTTGGCAATTGAACACAGTCAATTTAGGCATACCAGCACTGCAATGGGTGAGGTCAAGATTGACTGGTTTATGTAAGTTCTCAGTAGAGGGCTCTGCAGACAGGTTGGATAGGTGTGTGTATTTCCATTAGTTTCCATTGTAATTTGCACCTATATAACTCTCTACCTAGAAACACCAAATTTCTTGTGGTAAATAGGTGTTTTTTGCTAAAATAGTCCTGTAAATTTGATAACTTTTGCTGCAAAACTATTCAATGTATTGAATGCAGGGCCAGAATTTCACAAAATTTTGCAAGAATGTATTTGGATTTTTGTCAGTTAGTTTTCTTTTTAAACAAAGACAAGTTTAGGAGAATCTTTACGAGAATGGATTCTCAAATTCTCGCCAAAATTCTGGCCCTGGAATGATTATAGAAGTGACCAGCTGTTGCATGAATTCCAGCAGCAGAACGTTTGCACATAAACTGTCTATGCCAGTCAAAGTTGTGACAGAATTATTAAGTAATCCAGGATGATGTTCAAACTTCAATACATTGTAAAACATTCAGACCTCGAACTTAACTTTTTCGGTCACCAGCCAAAGTGCTTACAGACCCAAATCTGTGGTGTGTTAAATTCAGTTTTACAATTAAAATGCGTATATACTGATACAAAAGTACACTAGCCAAAATAACATCTCTGCTAGCCAGACAGAATTTTTACTGAATTTGGTTGGTGGCTGGTGCTAATTTTGAGCCCTGACCTTATGTAACACTTGCACCAAGATGTCTCCTACTTCTATTGATAAAATGACAAATAGGCAGGCTCTGTAATTATTTTCAAGTCAAATTGCCTGTGTAAAGTTATGTTTCTGTCATGAGAACAAGTTGGTCTGGCCTGTCAAACTCAAGTGATGAATCTTGGCAAGCACTCAAGTCCTCAATCACCATCGTCCACACCAATGATTCATAGAGGTACCCATGCCAGTCTTTGTAATATGATGTGTACTGTTCATCTAAGAATCCTGAGGAAGTGGATTCCTCTTCCAACAGCCAGCCAATCTGTTGGTTTGCCATCATAATATCACATTTCTAGTGATGGAGTGTGGGTTATCGGATGCTGGCATGTATTCCTGAATCTACGTCAGAAACGTTGTGTGACCTTAGTCTGTAACTGTCTCACCTGAATGGAGCTGATAATTGAATTTATAATTAGCTAACAAGCAAGCCCACATAAATCACTATTTTTTTGGACACATAGATGAAGTAACATTAATAAGGTTGTTTATTTTTGGATATAGGAGAACGAATTTTAACTATATATACATACAGTGAAACATGTCTTCAAAGGTCATCCCTGGGGACCACCAAATTGTGGTCTCTGAAGATGAGTGGGTTCTCACAGGAGATGTAAATAGATGTAGATGAAAAACTTGTACCAAGTAAAGTACCTTAAAAGGTGGTCTTTCAAGACAGGTGGTCTCATTGGAGGGGTTTCTCAAGACAGGTTTCACTGTATATATATCTGTAAGATTCAGCTTCACAAAGCTGTGTGACACTTTAAAGGATTAGCATTGGATCACCCTCACAGATATATATGGAGTGGGCAGATGTCATGTTGCAGCATATGAAGTCAACAATGTGTTTATCATGTTGATAAGTGTATGACCTGGGATGCCCATGTGAAAAATCCTATGCTCCAAACTGAAGAGTAGATTCTATGTGTTCAATAAAATAAGATAAGTGTATGAGCTAGGATGCCCATGTGAAAAAACCTATGCTCCAAACTGAAGAGTAGATTCTGTCTGTTCAATAAAATAAAACAAGTGTATGACCTGGGATGCCCATGTGAAAAAAACATGCTCCAAACTGACGACTAGATTCTACCTGTTCAATAAAATAAGAGAATTATTATGACTATAACAGGGTTTGTGGCCGCTGTGCTAATGAATATAATTTCCCACTAGCTTTGATGCAACCTGCAACTCGTTAGGAACTGTTGGGAACAATGTGAGTAGCCAAAACATATATATATATACCGTGAGGAAACAGATCCATTGCTACGTATGCCCGATTATTGTAATAGTGTAGCTGCAGATTCTTAGTGGATGAGAGGGTTGGTTTCCATGGTGTGATTTGATTCAAAAGATTTCTGAATTTGCTGGGTTTTCATAGGTTGAAAACCTAATTTGGTCCCACTGAGGTCAGTTGGTTCAAGCTTTGATTTTGGCTTAAACGGTCACTGTAATAATATTACAGTTGGGGCCTTGAATAGGGTATTGGGAATATGTGGAGACACATTTCCAGGAGTGGGTTCCAGTGTTTCCATATGATTACCACTGGTGTGGCAGTTAAAAGTGTACTAAAATATAATGGAGAGGGGAGCTCTGACCTAAAAAAAAAAAAAAAAAAAAAAAAAAAAAAAAAATCAGCCATGTCCCAAAACTAGACAGAGCTGTTTTACTGGACTAGTTCAACCAATAATTGATTATGGTTGTGTTGTATGGGGCAACTGCTCAAGGGAACTGTTAATCAAAATTCACAAGTGAGTGAAACTGCTAGATTAATGATAAATGTAAATAATGCTGAACAAGCAAGAACTATTCCTCTTTTTAATACTCTGGATTGGATGCCAATAGACTTTTGGATAGATTATTTTCAGGGGCTGCTCATGTACAAAATTATACATGGAAAAACACCTTTTTACCTCCAAAATTCCCTCAAAAATGTTGAGCAAATTCATGCATATAATACAATAAATGGTCAATCAGGATATGTATATGGCCCAGCATACCGAATTTCTACTGACTGGATAGTTATGTAAAACATGCCCTAGCATGGGATAGACTGGATAGTAATGTAAAACACACCATGGTGTGGAAAAGACTGGATAGTCCTATAAAACAGACTGTAGGGTGGGTGGACTGGATAGTCCTATTAAACACTATAGTGGAGGACAGACTGGATAACCATATAAAACACACCGTAGACCTGGTAGTCATATAAAACACCATAGTGCGGAGCAGACTGGATTGTTGTATAAAACTCACCATGGTGTGGAATGGACTGGATACCCGGTAGTCATATAGCATAATCACCAGCTTTAGATACATTTAAAAGCACAATGATACAGGCCCATACAAAATTCTTTACACGAAACTTGTATGGAAATTTATGTTTTGCCATAGACTATAGACATGCCAAATTACACTGGAGAGAGACAGTATCCTGCATTTTATTTAAGATTTAGGCCTACACAAAATTTTTAACACAAATCTTGTACGAGAATTTATGTTTTGCCATAGACATATGCATGCTGAATTACACTTGAGAGAGACTGTATCCTGCATTTTATTTAATCAGTAGTGATATCCTGCATTTTGTATTTATCTATAAAGCAATGGTGACTCAGTTAATTTGTTTTTAGAATTTCGGTATTATTTATTGATTTTTATATGTGGTATTTTCAATAGATGGCCCATTGAAAATCATTGATTGTATTTATGATGCCATTATTTACCATCTTTAAATAAAGCTGCTGTTATTATCATCATCATCATCATCATCATCATCATCATCATCATCATCATCATCATCATCATCATCATCATGCCCCCTCTCTCCTCCCCCCCCCCCCCCCTCCAAGAAGGCAGGCCATATAGCTTATATAGAAAGACTTTGGTTTCCACACCATAACTCAAGAAGTTTTATATGTGACGACTTTTGTCTGGCATTGGGGGTGGTCTTAGATTGCAGGTACCACTGTATCAACAGGGTAATGAGGGTGAACATAATGATGGTGGTGGGTGGGGGGGGGGCACCTATATTTTATAAACATGTCTTATTATTATTATTTGACTATCTTTGGTTGTGAATATCCCAGAGTCAATTTTTAAAAGACTTGTTCAATTAAGAAAAAATTCCTGGTGCAAAATGGGAAGGATGTTTATTTTTGTAAAATCAACAGAAATGGAAAAGAAAGAATATTATATGGCTTAAGGAACCATATTTACCTCAAATAATATGATAGTGAGCTGAGACTACCAGTAACACTGTTTTGTAGCATTTTAACCCTTTTTTGTAGGGGGTAGGGAAAATGCATTATTTTGAGGTGATCTGTAGAAAACTGCAACAGGAATCAATTTATCACAGTGAACTTGGAAAAGAAACTTGTTACATTTTTAGAAACTTTGAATACACATGTATGTGGTTGAATTATGTTTCAAAAGGTTTTCATTATCAATGTATAGTAATTAAGATGGGAGTAACACTAATAAGCCATTTTAGTAGGATGGTTTAAACTTTGAAAGCTTCTTAGAACTACATGTACAAAATAAATGCTGATATGGTGAGTAAGATTTGATTTTAGCTGCCTTTGTGGTCAAACAATTTATGCAACCATTATAGAATTTGGTTGACTTTGTAGAAATTATTTCACCATCTGTTTACACACATTACAATTAAATTTCTGATCAGAGAACTGGTTGTTTACATTGCAGTTGTTATCAAAGTTCACAAGTTAAACAATTTATGCATAATCTTTGGACCATTTCCTTTTGCAAATGTAAACTTTGTATATGTTTATAAAGATACATATTCATATCATTTTGTACAGATAACCAGTAGGTATTCATATTTAAATGTATAACACTGCAAACCTGCTCTGGCCACCTCAGTTGTTAGACAACGAAACTATGCCTCCACCATGACAAAGGCAGTTGTACAGTGGTACCTGCTCTAAAGACCACCTCCAATTTAAGACCACATGTCTTTTTAAGACCACTCTTTCAAGATCCTCTGCTGTATTTACATGTTAAATATACCTTCAATTTAAGACCGCCTGCAGTATGAGACCACTTTTTGTTGGCTGTAGGGGTGGTCTTAAATAGCAGGTACCACTGTACCAGTTAAATGCTATTTAACTTCAGAAATAACACTTTCTGTAACAGGCAAGTGAAATATTCTAAATATGTTTAGTATTACAGTGATACTTCTTTATAATGACATTCAGATATGCGAAATATTCATTATAATAACACAAGTTTGGAGTGGCAGAAGTTCGTTTTCTTTGTTGTTTTATTCATTTACATGTATCTGACATATTTAGTTATCTGACACATTTCCAAGGGAACAGATGGTGTCATTACAATGAGTTTTCACTGCATGTATGTTTTAAATCTTAGGAACTTATTTTTCTGAAGCATTTTGCTTTTTAATTTGTTACTTTTGTCATACAAGCTCATTTGGCACTGCTTAATACAAGAATCTGCCATCCTTCCTGTTAAGTTTCTTGCTGCAGGCAAGGATCCTTGTTAATATGAACACCTCATATTGTGGACAGATTCTCCTGTGGGTGTTTGTGATCTGTAGTGATGCCCGTTACAAACTGCAAGCTCTGAGGTGCATAAACAGTGTGCTGCACCCCACAAAATGAGCAAGTACAGAGCTTAGGGGCAGTTCAGGGGTCAAAGTGTGAAAACCCTGTGGATGTTATGTCCAGGGATAGCTGGTCTGAAGACTGCCTTTCTTGGCAGACCTCTTTTAAAAAGACCACCCTTTAACTGACACTACAATCCGTTTTTCTAATTCGCCTGTATTTTGGGACCATCTGTGATATGAGACCATTTTTGGCAGTTATTCTAAAATAGCAGGTACTACTCTATCTTTCATTTTTGATGGATCTTAAAGATGGGACTGTGGATGAATTCAAAATCTCAGTTGCTTTTGATACATGCAAGGCCTGGTTACTCAGATAGTGTTGTTAAAAGCAGGTTCTGCCCAATGAGCTGACACACATGTATTAGAGTCCATGGGCCTACCATGTAAGAAAACTAGGTCATTAGGTGGCAAGGTCTGCTTGCCGGAACATAACACAACATAACTTAACATAATTTACATAATGCACATAATAGGCAATATTATTGTAAACAGGCCTTACAGATACCGAATTTTACATGCAACAGTTAGAGAAACACCTTAATTCTGTTTTAAAGAAAGCTATATTCTTTGTAAAGTATATAATACATGAATTGTGGAGGTAAATACGCACATCACACAGTGTCACAGAATGAGTGTCATCCATGAAACTACAGAACAGAATCAATGCTCTCATTTAAATTAAAGACCCCTTACTTTCAGTGCATTTCCCAAGCCCTTTAGTCCACAGAAATCTTTCTAGTAAATTTATTTATCTTTTCATGTATTTGTGTGGGCTACAATCAAGGATTTAAGGAATTATCACAGTAAATACATACATCGCTCAACCCACAGAATGGGAGGTCCACCATGTTTGATGTTGTCAGGAGGGAAGCGTGTTTACTAGAACATTTCATTAAATACTCTTATTGAGACAAAATTATCACCAGACCAGGAAGAAAAACATACAAGGAAGGAATTACAGTGTTTAGTTTCGTAATTACTTGATTTATTTTTACTACATTGCCGCTTTATGTTTTGCTATATATGTTATGTTATGTTCCTCAAGTAGACCTTGCCTCATTAGGTCAAGGATGTGGGTTAGTGGTATCCATATGTGCAATCAGCTCAAACTTTGCTCAGCTCATCTTTGCTCAGTTCAACATCCAGGTGAAGTGGAAGTTCAGCTTAGCTGAGGTTGGGACTTACTTGTCAGTAAATACATGTATTCCTAGGTGAACTCAGCACTTCTGTTCCTATTTGTTGGGACTTGTCAGTTAATATTCCTAGGCAAACTCAGCACTTTTGTTCCTGTTTGTTGATGAAAATTTTGTATGTTTTGTAATTTTAAACTTTTTTCCCCAAACTACAGAATTGGTTATCTTCAAATTTTGTGAGAGTGTATCTTGACTTCATCTTTGGCAAACTTGTTCACAAGGTGGCACTGTTGTTATTTCCTGATTTTACAGCTTTTTGACATTACAATAATTATGATCACTCATGTGTACAGTTTTTCTGAACCACTGACTCTGATGGATTTCCAAATTTAGTTGTACAGAAACAAGCATAGGTCTATGCTGTTGGGAAAGTAAAAACAACTTTAGTTTTCTTTTAAATTCTTTCTTCAAAAGCAAAATTAGAGATTTTAGAAAATTAAATAACTGAGATTTGTGTTTTTGATAACTTCAGGAAAATTCATGCTGAACTTTTATATAAAACTGGTCATGTAGTCTTCAAACTGGCTGCAAATTTTGGAAAATCGTGAAGTCAATTTTTCCAAAATTGGTCTCTCAGTTTCTTCAAAATTGCATAGGACTGCGTCCAGTTAGCACAAGACTTTAAATTGTTCAAGTGTTGAGAGGTTGCACTGAATATTTTTAGCTTTTATAGAATGTTACATGAATTTGTTTTTGGAATTTTTAACCAGTCACGAGGCTGGTTGGTTTTTGGCGAAAAATGGTGAGGGTGCACCTGGATCTGGCGTCCACCATACACTATCAAGGTGGGGCTGTTAATTCAAGAGTTGTTAAAGAATTTTTGTAATGATCAATAAGGGTACTTATTTTTTTGTTTTTGTTTTTAAACAAGAGTACATGTTGGCATGGCCATTACAGGGTTTTTAGAATCATAAATATATTTACATTTGCATGCAGCATAATTAATCACTGTTGCCTTTCAGTTGGTGCTTCATGCTTCTCAAACTTTCAGGTCATTAAACCAAGTTAACTGAGCATAGGACTGTCCGAGCCGTATACATATACATGTACATGTATATATTTTCTAAGGACCGAGCAAGGGTCACAATAGCTAGAAGTTGAAGAAGTTCGACCGGTTTCGTTGTGTTTCACAACTCGTCAGGAACTGTGGGCTAACCGACGTTACGTCTGATTTATATGCCGAGGGGTAGCTTTCTGTTGTCACGTAAAACACGTTATTGTGATTGTGTAACACAGAATCTCAGTTCTACCAAGACGTTATTGTCAAGGTGAATTAGATTCAAAAGAATTTGAATCCTGGCAGGCCAATAAAATAAGGACTGCCGTAAAAACAATGCTGGGGGTCAGCAAGTGTAATTAATCAGACATCTAGGTGGTGGTACTACCGTACCACAAAGCCCTGAACACAGGAGCTTGGGACTGTGTGTGAGAACACAGTGTGGGTGCGTGTGTGCGGTTTCCCTATGGGTTGCATAGGTAATATGCTACCCAAAGCAGAATCTCATGGAGGGATGAACTCTGTACATAAAATTTTAGCATTAGACCGAGCAAGAGAGCTCATCTCCCCATGATGTTGAGACCGAAAGGTTCAATGGAGCGCAATTGGTGCATCCAATGTCTTTCCCTGTCTAGACGCAACTGTCTGGTGCGTTCTAGACGGGGGGGAGTGTGGATATACTCTAAAATGTGCACTTAAGACCCTGGTGGTCATTTTGGGCAAAATGTCTGCCCAGTGGCTGTGCAATGACTTTGTTACTGATGTAACGAAAGTGTTCGCGCAATCTGTCTTTGAGTGGGCGCATCGTTTGCCCCACATATTGTTTGTTGCATGTGACACAGGTAAGTAGGTACACTAGATTGGAACTTTCACAGCAACCTCCCTTGGGGACATGGTATGTCCGCCCAGTTTGTGTACTGGTTACTCTGCCTGAAGTGTCCAGACAGATACAGTATTTGCAATCAGCTCGACTGCATTCGTTACTGTGTCTCTTTCCAGATACAGCTGGATTCAGCTGTGTGTCTGTGTGATATCTGATCCTGCTATGGACCAGCATGTCTTTCAAACTGTCTGCCCTTCTGAAACCCACTATCACTTCCTTGTCGATTAAGGCTTCTGCATGCGGCGAGGCCTCAAGTGTTCTCCAGTGGCTTTGGATGATCTGTTTTACATGTACATGTAGTTCAATTTTTGGTGTCTCATATATTAACAGTCAAAATGATAAGATGATCCCCCCAAAGCCTGCTAAATGGATTGACCATTTTTTTCTAACTGCCTTCCTTCTGAAAGTATTTGTTACCTAATATTTCACCATGCTTTGTCAGAAGCGTTGTCAAAAAGCTGATTACTTGTACTGATATATATGCACGGTGATGTATTCACCGTAAAAATCAAGCAAATTTACTCACTTCATATGTGCTGCCACCTTAATATACTTACGCCATTAAAAATCCCATGAGCACTGTCACAGCTTTGATACTCCAAATGACCAATTTGGTCCTAACATTGGGCTGATCTGAACTTGGATTGCATAAAAGCCACGTTAGTGTTAGAGTTAATTGTTTTATACTTCTCAAACATTGTGGGGAAAAATTTGAAAGCTGTACAAGTCACATCCTGTTGTAGGCAATGCATCCTGGTCATCACTGTCAGTGTTGGACTACTTTTTTGATAGGTTATCTTATTCTTTTCTTTTTTTTTTTTTAATGGGTCCACTTTCGGGGGGGGGGGGGCATTAGGCTTTTGGGTGCTTTCTCACCTCCATCTGTCCACCATTTGTTCTTGATCATTATCGCAAATCTTGCCTGCCACTTGAAAATCACATTTACATTATTTACTGTTTCCTCACTGACTTATATATTTGTGCCATTTACCTCATTTTTAATTTCAGTGTCACAGGAGCTATGTATGTGCAGTGGTGGACTTATCAGTCAATGCTTTACATTGAAGTACCTCTGTATTTTATTTTTTTTTTAATAATGCAAACAGATATTTTTCAGAGAAACATATACCAGGTTAGTTGATATGTTTGACAAGCATTTCAACAAACCATTCAAGAAAATACTCACCAAGCAATGTCAGCAAATTTCTGAGAAGCAAGGTTGTACAATTTGCATGTCTGCTGGCATGGAACTTGTCAAATTCCAATCAGGGCAATTTTTAACGGTAATGAGAAAACGACTATAGCTGTGACTGGCACTTTAAGGGTCATTACATCTGGAATCAATTTTGGTGGTGGTGGTGGTGGTGGTGGCGATGATGGAGAGAGGGATTTTTTCATTGAACTGAATGCCTTTGGTTGGTCTAGCTTGGATGAATTTGTTTGATCTTGTGTGTTATAGCTGACATCTGTCATGAAGTGACACGAGGGATTAATATAGGGTGTCATTCTGTTTCTTGATTGCATTTGTTCAGAAGAAAAATACAGTAACTGACATTATATGCTACAACTGGCATCTATGATGAAGTAGTCTTGTATTTTCAGGCTGACATCAATGATAAAGTTGTCTTGTGTGTTACAGCTGACATCTATGATGAAGTGGAACCATTTATCAAACGTCTTGGTCTTTCCTGTGATTGTCCTGGCGGTGGACGCATCCAACATGATTCTGTAGAGAAGCGATTGAAAGTATATGGTTATTCACAGGTGAGTGCTGTCGTTCCCCATTGATTTATATGCTGTTCCATCTTATTTCGCTTTTGGAACACTGCATTCTTTAATTATGACAATAACAGTGGAGCACTGGACAAAACAGAGAAAAAGCACTACAAATATCATGCATTGATATATATTGTCTGAATATTGTAGAAGTTGGTGGGTCTCAAGCAAAAGTACTTGAATCAAACCAATTTTCAGCCATCAAAAATCTGATTGAAAAAAAATTGAGAAAAGTGCTTGAGCTACCAAGTTTTCAACAAGGTCGAAAAGTCTGGTGCTTTGGGCCAAGTTTTGTTTCAAGAAGTACTAGCATCAAATGTTTTCATGGTTTGAAGATGGTATGATAAGTGCCTTCTTCTAGTAGCCAAAAATGAATTGAAATTGTGGTAGGCTATATATTGTAATATTTTAGCCATGGACTACAAGACGTATCTATGTACATTAGTAAATATACTTTAAAATTCTGCACAAGACTTGCTTCTAACAGAGTTCAAAACTACTGGGCTCCACATTATGGATTTTGTTGAGCTGTCCCAGGGCAACTATAATAGCGGTAATGCCAGAGGTCGATTATTTTCTAAGATTAAACGATTACATAAAAGTGCAGCACTTTTAGTATTGAACACTCAAAGTCAGTGGTTGAGCTATAAGCAAGCTCTACAAAAATTAAATTGGTTGACACTGGAAGAATGAATAAAGTATCGTACATTGTTACTTTTATATAAGTCTGTGAACAAAATGGCACCCACCTGTATGCAGGAAATGTTTGAATATGTAAAGCATAAACATTCAGTGAATTCAAGATCTGCTGCATGCAACAATTTATATGTGGTCAAACCAAGATATCAGTATATAAAAAATGCCCTTAGTTACTCATGTGCAGTATTATGGAATAGTTTTCCAAGTTCTGTCAAAGAGTCTCCATGTGTATC
Organism: Hermodice carunculata; assembly: GCA_964020975.1. NCBI lineage: Eukaryota > Metazoa > Annelida > Polychaeta > Eunicida > Amphinomidae > Hermodice > Hermodice carunculata. The sequence continues at coordinate 38,013,678 of OZ026625.1, forward strand.
TTCATTTAAGAGAAAGTGTGCATCATATCTGGTGTCATTGAGGGTTTAGCTGTTGTTTGTAATCACATGAGTTTACCTGTTTTGCCTATTGTATATAATATTCTGTACCTTTACATGTATATGTACTTTTATGAGGGCCTCAGGGGAGATTAGTGATGGTTCACTAACTGAGTTACCCTCTTGAAATAAAGTTTTACATATATATATATCAAACTTCCACCCCTCCCAAAAGTTGGTGGTCTGGACTTCAACCTCCAGTGTCACTTGTCTCGATCTTGTTTGTTTCTCCATAAAATTTGGGTAATAAAATTGTCCTAAACATTTGGGAATCATCTCTGGCCCACACCTTGATGAATTAAGACCCCAATTCATGTTTCTCCCCAAGTTACATGTATATGTCTTTTAAAAGAAAATATGTCCTGGAAAGTTCTAATGCCGAACAGCTATGTTGTTTACTCGGAAAAATTGGTTATCCAGTCAGGCTTGTTAGCGCCAACTTTTAGTTGCCTGGACTTAAATTCTAGTTGTTCTGGACTGGAAGGCTTACCTTAATGTTGAGCCCTGAACCATCATTCTTTGTCATAAAGCCAACTGAGTGTTAAGATAAAATGCTGGGTCCAAGCTGTGTTTGTTGGCACTTTGATATACAATTCAGAGTTGCAAGTTTATTGATTATATATTGAGCAATGGTCTGTATTAATGGCACTAATAATAGTACCATCTACATACAGCACAGTAAACCAGAAATGCATGCCATGTGTAAATTGATAATATACATGTCCATGAATTACCTGTAAGAATTATAACTGAGCTTTTTTTTACAGGGATATGGAAGGGCAGACCATGCAAAAACTGTGGAGATCCTGAAGAGACAATATCCTCACTATGACATCACATGGAGTAATTCTGGATACTGAAACTGGACACTCTAATTTATTTGCCAGACTGTCTGCATAATTGTTAAAAGTCTTTTTCTCTTATATTTTAGGTTTAAATCATCAAAAAGTTTGCCATTTTTATGCAAAAATCCAGTATTTCTTCTGTGGTTCTGATTAAAATATCCTCCATGAGGGTAGAAATTAATATATTTCTTGTCAAAGTAGGTAAACAGGTATGTCCTTGTGCGGAATCAGTATTGTTTACCATTTGTCTGCCATATATTGACATGTAAACAGGTATGTCCTTGTATGAAATTGCAACTGTTTACAGTTCTGCCACAGATTGACATGTAAACAGGCATGTCCTTGTATGAAATGGCTACTGTTTACAGTTCTGCCACAGATTGACATGTAAACAGGTGTGTCCTTGTATGAAATGGCTACTGTTTACAGTTCTGCCACAGATTAACATGTAAACCAGTATGTCCTTGTATGAAATGGCTACTGTTTACACTTCTGCCACAGGTTGACATGTAAACAGGTATGTCCTTGTATGAAATGAGTACTGTTTACAGTTCTGCCACAGATTGACATGTTAACATGTATATTCTGGTGCAAAATGAGTAGGGTTTATATTTCTTCACTTATTCTTCTAGGACAGATTGATGTCAATTTAGACTATGGCAGGTACAAATATTTATATGGGACAATCATATTAGCTGCAGTGCTGTTCTGGCCTGTATCATAAACAAGGAAGTACCTGTATGTGCAGGTAGATTTCTGTCTAAAACACGGCAAAATATATTGCTCTTGCCAGACTAGCAACTTGGATAAAATTAGTTGTTGGGAGGCCTTGTTATATGCTGAGCTTGATGCAAAGTGTCATGGTATGTTCTGAATGAGTATTCTTTAACTCCCACAACTGTGACTGACACCCTTGGTTTCCTGTTGGTCATGATGGCTTATTGTTAATGTTGCGTAGCAACATAGAGATTTTGTAGGGAATTATTATGCAAGTCCTGTATTGGGTCAGGCAATTTTTGAATGTATACTGTCAATATGTTTTCCATGTAAAAATTTTGTATGTGTGAATGTTGATATGGGTGAAAAAGGAGGATAACAAAAGTCAAAATACCTGTTGCCTGTGAGGCAGACCAAGCTCCATATTATCTGTACTACACTTGGTGTGCCCTGGGACTGCAAGATTTTATTTATAGTAGGGTAATAAAAGTGCACTATCACCACGTGTCATGGACTGACCAACCGGTTGTTCTGGGATAGAAATTAAGGACAAACCGATAATCCCAGAACTTCATGGTACACTGTATTTTTAAATTAGCAGATTTGCCTTTGCAGCTAAAGAAAAACAAATGTAGAACTTAGACAAAATTGAGCAATTTAAAATAGAAATTTTTACCCATTAAAATTAACCAGAACTGGTTTAGTGTTGTAATTTTGGTGTGCGTCTTTTTTCATCAAGAATGATCAAGGTGATTAATTGGAAGCTTTTGTCATGGCATGATGGGTGCATTGCACTGAGGAAAGCTGTTGATTCCATCCATACAGGGTTAAATAGGTACCACTTAATGACCTTACAAGCTTTGTAGAGTTTCATATCTACCATATGTGCCCTGTGGCAGGCGGAAGGGGGCTGACGCCCCAATTTGGGGCCATAGTAGGTATGTGCTGCTCTGAAGTCCCCCTTTTCAGCAATATTTTCCAAGAAAAGTCCAGTATTTTGCAAAAAAAAAAGAGAAAAAAAAATTAAATATGGGTCATTTTCATGGGTCAATTCTGACTTCATGGCTCAAAATTGGGAAACTTTTCCCTAATGCCATTTTTTTTTTCATGGAGCACTTTTCATGTCATTCTTTTGAACATATTTGCTATTTTAGTTCAAAATTCTCTATCAAAGTTATCATATGAGGTGAGAGGTGCCTGGAAGAAAGGTTGGTTGAAATGTCAAACTGCACACCCCTTCCATAAATTTGGGGAGGTAACCCCCTGGACATGTATGGTGGTTTTGTTTTTACACTTGTTTAAGATTAGTCACATACCACTTTTTACCAGTCTCTTCTTTGATTAATGCTCAAGGTTTGGTAGATGATAAGTTCCACTTACAGAGCAGTCAAATATATGATGTGAATAAATCTATATACTGGTGATTAAGAACAGGTTACTTCGATACCACCCTTGATCAGCTTGTGAAGGCACCTGAATGTATTTATAACTTGGCCTGGTCTAAGAGTGGGTTCCTAAGTGTTTGCTGTTCGTATTGTACTCTTGTAGGTTTTCCTTGGCCGCAGATCATAAACAGTAGCCAATACTGTCTCAGGGGATAATTATTGGTTATCTTGTTACCACATCGCTCCAATGGGCGCCCCGAGACCTTCTAAGGTCATAAATACATGCTGTATATTTGCACTGTTGAACTACATATCATAAAGCTGTCACTATAATGGTATGAATTTGACTGGTGCAGTTTGATTTTTATGAAATGGACTATAAAAAAAGTCAAATTATGTTTGTGTTGTTGTTGTATGACACATCAGTTGAATTGCATGGCTTTACAAAGTTTCCTTGTAATACCGTCAAGATTTTCATTTTACTGCAACTTTGCACTATATATAGGCCTCCAAAAACTAAAAATAGCTTTTTAATTTTTTTTGGGGGGGGGGGGTGATGCCGTGCACAGTTTTCAAGCTAGCCCAATATAACTTTCAGGATTTATATGGTGTATGACAATCTGGGCCCCTTTCCATATTGGTGGCGCCACCTACATTATGTAATATAGGGGTCAAATGTGAAAATCTTGTGAACACTCTAGCATCTTAAATTTTGGGCGGATCTTCACCAAATTTGGTGGGATTGTGGGGGAGGTCAGAGTCCTTAGCTGCTAATGATACTAGTGGTGCCACCTGTAATTTGACAAATTATGGGCCAAAATGTGTTTTAAGTTGTAAAATTCCATATTTGGAAAAGTAAGTGGATTAGACTTGCCAAGTTTATATGATATATAGACCATGGCCAAAGGTAGAATGTTCTTTAATATCAGTGACCTGGACTTATTTTTGTGAGGTCGCCATGCCTGTAAAGTTGAAAAGGTGACTTTGAAATGGCCAAGTGTAGCTTTGATATCAATGGCAAAGAGAATTCAGCCTCCAGATCAAAATTGCACTTTATTAATGATACATAAAACTGTACTTAGTGACCTGCTTTTGGGATCACTGTAACCCAGTAATTATGGAGTTTGGTGATTGTCCAAGTTTATTGTTTTTTGTCAATAACTCGAAAAGTTATTACCCGATTTGAACAAACAGACTATATTTGGAAAGCTGGATGTGGGGCTCATATTTTGAACATAACAATTTTTTAATCCAAATTAAAGGTCATGGTCAAATGGCCAGTTTGAATATTGGGGTCATCTTGTGAATGCTGTGCACCCCACAATTCTTGAGATAGGCCTATATAACGTTAAGGCGTTAAAAAGTGTATAAAAATCTTTGCAGACATTCATGTTGGTGGTGCCACCTATAGTTTTATGTAATATATAGGTAAAAATGTGAAAATCTTGTGACCTCAGTACTGTCCACAGTTTTCAAATTAGCTCAATATAACTTTCAGGACTTGTAGAGGGTAAAAGATCTAGGTTCTTTTTGATATTGGTGGCGCCACCTACAATATGCAATATTGGGGTCAAAATATGAAAATCTTGTGAACACTCTACCATCTTTAATTTGTGGTAGATCTTCACCAAATTTGCCGGTATTGTGGAGGAGGTCAAAGTCTAAGTTGGTAATGATACTAGTGGCCCACCTATCATTTCCATCATGATGGAAATTATGAGCCAAAATGTGTTTTAAGACACAAATTTCCATATCATGAAAAGTAATTGGATTAGACTTGCCAAACTTATAGGATATATAGTCAATGTCCAAAGCTAGATTCTATGTAATATCAGTGACCTTGACCTATTTTTGTGAGGTCACCATGCCTGTAAAGTTGAAAGAGGTGATTTTGTAATGGTAGGGTGTAGATGGAACTTCAATGGCAATGTCAGCAAAGCACCAGACAGGTCTCTGGGCCTCTTGTATTACATACTCTGGGTGTCCTTGATCTTCTGTCCCAAGGTAACAGAGGACATGAAGTTAAGGACTCACTCATTGTTGTCTTGGCACATGCAACAATATTCATCAAAGGAGTTGCACAAATAAGGTATGATTACATGTGGAGCAAAGTGTCATCTGGTGGACAATTTTTACATTAAGCTTCCAGAAGCCACTTGAGGACTCGCACCTTGAATTGATCATGTGCAATATAGCCACAATGCGAGCAGAGCATAAGGTCCATGGGCCTCTTGTTTTTTTCTGAATTTATAAATTTGAATTTTATTTTTTGTAACATAGGAAAAATATTATAACAGAAAGCTCTTCTTCACAATGCAAAGGCCCACCTTTGGAACATGTATGTGTAAAATCAAAGCATTCCATCTAACCTGTCTTGACAATATATGCACTAAATTCCTGCCTGCACGTGTACAGTTGTGTGCTTATTGACACTTGCATTTCCTTTAGTCAAATTATATTCTCATAAATTTTCATGCAGTTTTGTTCGACTGTTCTGGAGAAATAAAAAATTCACAACAGGAGGGAAATTGCAATGTCACCTAGTTGCCAAAATATGAACTTTGTGACTCTGTATGCAATGTCAAAGCAATTGGTCAAGTATTTCTTCACAATAAATTTTCCATTTTTGTCAAAAAATAAAAAAAGTAAAATTAAAAAAAATATTGCATCATCATTTTTGCAAACTTGTATGAGGATCACCTGTGGAACCTCCATGTGCAAAATTAAAATGTTCCATGCAACACTTTTTGAAATGTTGAAAATGTTAAAAGTCTAACAGGCAGACAGACAGATGACTGACAGGGCAGCTAAAGTAATAAAAATGAGCAACAATGTGCAAACCTCCCCTTCAAATTTATTTATTATGTCCCATCAATACAAGCATATAATATCAAATCATACCGTACATCCTGGTCATATGAAGGCAAACAAGCATAATTTGGTAATGAAAATATAAAAATAGCATCAACAGTTTCACACATCGTTTCCAAATCCTGACTCTCTCTCTCTCTCTCTCTCTCTCTCTCTCTCTCTCTCTCTCTCTCTCTCTCTCTCTCTCTCTCTCTCTCTCTCTCTCTCTCTCTCTCTCTCTCTCTCTCTCTCTCTCTCTCTCTCTCTCTCTCTCTCTCTCTCTCTCTCTCTCTCTCTCTCTCACACACACACACACACACACCATGATGTGCAGTTGTAAATGGCAGTGTAAAAGTTCAACAGAGTTCCATCATGCATCAATATTAACAGGAACCATGGTTTTGCTTTGTAAATAGCTAGAATGCCCCCATTAATATACCATTAACTCTTTCAGTGCCACATTTTGGACTGAGTCAACAGCTTTCTATGGCACACTTTGGGTGCACTGTACCTATAATGTACAGAGGAAAGCTGTTGACCTGGACTATTGTATTGTATGTAACTACAGGCATGCTGGTATATGATTGAAGAGTCTTTTTACAAGGAACATGAATCTATCATCCCTATTAGTATTCAGAGCAGTTTGTTTCAAGTAGGTTGACTTAAGTTGCAGTTGACACCTAAAGAGTTCAAACAGTTTTCAATTTCTGCTTTCTTGCTGCACATATAATCACCGTGTTACCTTATTATAACATACATCAATTCAAGACCATATAAGTATACTATTGAGTTGACAAAGTTGCATAGCATTTGTTTTTTGTGATCTTATAATTAAGTAGTGAGTTTTATCTTGAACCAAACCAAAGATAACTTTTTTGGAGCCCTTGACAGAGATCGAGGCACCCACACGTTTACCAAGTGATGCTTATTGTACCTGCATTTCCTCATCGATAGCCAATATGCTTCATGAAGGTGAAAACAATATATTTTCCACTATATATCCAGGTACATAAAATCCCATTTGAAGGCACCTTTTGAACTTTCTTCAATTCCTTGTAAACAGAGGATCAATATCAATTGCACTTGTATTCTAAATCAAGGTCCACATACAACTACAATAAATGTCAATAAAATCACGTCAGCATTACTGGCTTTACACAACCAACATCATTTGGAAATAGCACATTTGAGTTATAAACTTCCTCTATGCCCCCAAACAATCTGGGTGCTGTGAAAAGTTAACCCAGCATCTTTACCACTTCAGAGCCTTGTTGGAGAACGAAGTTTTCCCCAGCATGCTTCGTGCACCCAAAGCATGCTGGGGAGAGCTCTTGATTTGGACCATCCTTCTCATCTTTTTCCATATGCTTGAAATAGATATACTTTTTCAAGATCAAGAGGTTTGAATCTGGAATGAGCTGGACTTCTGTGATTGCCACTTAAAACCCTCCGATTGACAGGTGTTAGAATCTCGCATACACATGTTGGAGTATTATTTGACCTCAACAAAGAAACCAGGTTCCTGGCGGTGGCCGTCTGGTCTTACTTTGGGATACCACCAGGCACTTGCTAACTAGTTATTTACATTATGGCTGAGGTTGCTTTTCATGTCACATCTAACACTTCACTGTTGTTCTTTGACATGAAAATTTGTTAAAAACTCTAGAAAATTTACATGACTGAAAACATGAATGGAACTTACGATGTGTCAAAGACATTTTTCAAAGCTACAGAAAAAAAAAGAAGCAGCTTGATCAAGCTATGATTGACAGGCATTTTTAATAATATTTCATGTTTAGTTTATATCAATAATCCTATTCTACACATAAAAATATGAGAGCATTTGCAAAAATACATAGTATTACAAACATGCCTCTACAATGTAAAAGCCGTCTTAAAAAAATATACAATTTTAAGGAATTGGCTTTCACTCATATTTTAAAAGGCATATCAATTATATATGTACTTCATACTTCTTTTTGTAGTATATGTCCCTGTTTATGTGTACATCTTGAATATTTAAGGCACCATACATATATACATCTCTTGTACACAATGTTTAAATTATGTAACAACAGATAAAAAATGTAAAGCTTGGATAAATTTTATCACATTATCTTCCTATGTATACTCTCTGTTTATATATAGAAATACGTCAAAACTCATATGATGAATAGATATCCTGTAAATATACCATGCTTCTCTATATGTAGAACTGTCTGAAAAATCTAGTAGCATTTTCCTCAATAACAGCAAAGAAATGCATCAGATCATGAAAAGTAGTCATTGTATATCTGTCAATCTTTCCACCATTACACATGTATTTATTTAACACTCCCCCCCCCCCCCAACTGGATGGACTTAAAAGTTGTTTGCTTCAAGGTTTTTGACTTGTTTCAACAGTGATGAAAAATGATTTGAATGAGAATTAGATGAAACATACCAAGATAACATATGTCAAGTCATCAGCTTTGCTTGATGTGGGCTGGACACTATTAGTATGCAACCCACACCAAGGAAAGCTGCTGTTTCAGTCTTAACCCCCCTGGACCCCAAGTATTTTGCAACAATGTATTTAGAGCTGATATACAGTGTACATGTATCAGCTCTTTAGAGTCCAGAGGGCTAATGGATGGGAGGTATTCATATTTTTACTGTGACCCTGTGCTACCACCTCCGCTGCAGAAAGAACTTGACAGCAAGGAGGACAGCTTCATGTATTAAGGATGAGCATCTGGTTCAGTGCTATTTTGAGGGAGCTTAAAAAGACTCTATTACAAAACAATCAATATGCATTTAAACTGCAACAATCTACACATTTTTGGAAAGCTAACAAATTACTAATTTTTTTTCTCCCACTGTCTTGTGTGTTTGTTGCCCTGTGTTTATACAGCAATCATACCAACTGCTGTCCTCTTTTTCAAAGAACCTTGAAGAAACTTAGATTCAGCTTTTTCGTGTTTTCTGATGTCAAGACATTAAATTTGTGGCAAACTGTTTAACACTATGAAAACTGAAAAAGCGTGTCTCAGATTTTCAATAACTCAGGAGAACAAGTCAAAGTCTGGTACCTTTGATGTATTGAGTGAGCACAGTTCAAGGAGAAAATAAATGCATTTTCAAGGTTACTAAATTACAATAACAACACGGTTCATTAAAAAAGCACATCATGCAACCAAAATTACCATCATTTCACAGAAAGTAAACTGTCAATTATGAGTGATCCATTACGAGTTACCGATCTTCCACTGCATCACCTCCCACAAGATCTGTGGAATTGTCTTCTGACACACAAAAATACATGGCTACTGAATGCCTTTATTAAATGTCTTTAGATGCCCACCCAATGAAGAAACCATGTACATCTAGGAGACAACATATAGTGAAAGAAAGTACAGCTCTGTACCAGAGTACATACAGTAAAATCTCTCTAACCAAATATATAGTACAATGTACATGTAGGTGAAAGGACATTTGGGATCCAGGTGTCATTTTTCACATTGCATAGAATCTTTGCCTCAAAAGGGTAAGGACTTGTTTCCTCTATGCTAAACACATAGACATAGCTACATGTACATCACGTACATGCCATACGACACATTAACTCTTACAGAGCCAATTTAGAGACTGAGTAAACAGCTTTCCTTGGGGCACTTTCCGCGCAATGCGCGGAAAGTGCCCCAAGGAAAGCTGTTGACCTAGACCAAATTTTTCATTGGGAACATAGGCATGCTGGTACTTGAATGAAAGGTCTTTTAATGAGGAATATGAATCTGGAATCATTACAGTAAGCCAGCTTCATCAGCACAGCTTAAGTCGTGACTGGCACTCAAAGGGCTAATATTAGCTGCATGGCTGCTCTAGCCTGTGTAGCTCAACAAGAAATTCTCAGTATGTGTGGGCAGATCTCTGTATCAAAAAGGATAAAATGTCTTGCTCTTGAATGTGCAATAAACAATAAAGTTTTTTTTTTAAAGCTTGAATTCATTCTCATACTCTTTACTTCATGAAAATGCTAGTACTGTATATTGTTACCACTGGTGTATGTACAGTGCATCAGTATGCCTGCATCATGGCAAAATGCTTATCACTGCTACCTACTGATGGGATTTTGGTAAGGTATAATATCCATGTGTATCATTTACTGTGACTTTGAATAACAGCTATGTTCTGCTGGAACTTTGTCACTAAATGGCACTTCCATGTAAATGTTTACCTGTGATTAGATGACCATAAAGGAGTATGTAATCTCCAGATCTGGATATATATGTAACTTGTTGCAAAAACCTTGAACACGTATAAAGTTCTATCTGGAAATGACTTTCACCACGATAATTTGTGTGTTTGCAATTGGTGGCAAAAACAACTCACAGAAACCATTAAATAATTTTTCCACAGGACAAAGACCATCAAGCTACCTGGACTTGACTTTCATTTGTATAATCTGTGTGTATGCAATTGGTGACAAAAATATTTCATGAACATTGTTAAATATTTCCTCAATAGGATGAGGAAAACGGCCCCCTTTTTAACTCTTTCAGTGCCAAATTTGGACGGAGTCAACAGCTTTTCTAGGCGCGCATTGGGCGCAATGTGCCCAATGTGCACTGAGAAAAGCTGTTGACCTGGGATATTCTCTCTGGAACTATAGGCCTACTGGTACTTGAATGAAAAGTCTCTTTATGAGGAATACGAATCTGAGGTCCCAATGATAATTCAGACTAGTTTCACTTCAGAAGATCAACCTTAGACGTGATTGGCACTGAGAGAGTTAAATTGGTAAATTTGTATTTATCTGTTGTGTCAGTCACCTTGATCACTCTGCTAAAATGACTTTGGTCAATAACTCATGACCCACTTTTAAATATAAAGCACAGTTTAAAGCAATTCAGCACTTTGCTACCCCAGCAACTATACTTGTGAATGCCTGCCACACTTTTGGAAGATTGACGCACACTGTTCCTCCAGACCGTCTTTGTTGGGATGACTGAAAGAGGGAATAAGTCATTCAAGTACTCGCACTTAATCTACATGTACTAACTATTTCCTTTTCAAAATTGAGTACTTTCCCATTTGAATTATTTATAGTTAAAACAAGTGTTTTACTGGAAGTTTTTTTGCTATCTTGTTGCAAGTGATGTTTTACTCCAAATGTCCCACACCAGAGAAAAATACAACACAGTAACCATGGTAACGTGTGTCTCACACTCATTTATCATCACATAATTTTAAAAATAAGTTAAAAATCAAAAAAATGATATTGCTCCCACATGGTTGACAACTATGTTGGAAACAGAGTCCAGCAACATTCCTAATATACATAAAGATTATTAAATCTTCTAGGTTGGGAGAAGATGTCAAAAAGTACAACATGTAATAAAAATTCCTGAAAAAACAGATAAAAGTAACATTGCCTGTTGAACAAATTACAATCTTGGGATAACAAGATGTGTTCCCATGTAATTATCATGCAATTGGCCTTGCAGTTTCAAAAAAGAATTTTTTTTCCTTTGAAGATTTTACCCCATTATATACAAAAAATATTCATAAAATATCTCTGATGTGAGGCCATTTGGACAAACTTCGTGAGCATCCCCATCAAGTTTGGTGTGGATTGAACCAAACCTTTTTGACAAGACATAAAAAATATGAAATTGTTGATAGACAGAGATGGATTAAGGATCACAAGATAAACTTAGCTGACTGATGTGGCAGCTGGATTAACTCATTCCACACTATGGTTACAGGCATTGGTCAGTCATGCCCTTGCGGCAGCTGCAGCATGACTTGCCAGGCAGTGCCAGAACCACTGACTTAAGACTATAGACATGTTGGTACTTGAACGAAAGCTCTTTTCATGAAGAATTTAAATGTGCAATTGTTGTCTTAAAATCTAGGTAAATATATGGAAAAATCAGGGACTGGTATGGAATGAGTTAAAAAAAAGCAGAATGTACATATGAAAAGCAAACATGGTGCAATTTCACTGCATATTCTGCTTTATTTCCACACTGCCAAATTCTTGAGACCCTCATTTCATAATTGTATCTCTGGAAAAAAAAAACAAAGTTGCTCCTTTAAGACCCCAGCCTGTTGAAATGCATGTATTTTGAGGCAAAACTTGTTTTGAGAATATAATAATAAAGCTTAAGATTGCAGAATTTTGCAGTACAGTGGTCCCCCTCTGATAAGGTCACCCAGCAGGCATTGGAAAAGTGGTCTACAAGAGGAGTGGCCTCTCTTGAGGGATACAATACAATGAAAATGCCATACTTTCTGCATGGAGAAGTGGCCTTTGTAGAGGGGGTGGCCTCTCTTGGGGGGGGGGGGGGGGGGGGGCTTATAAGAAGGGGATTGCAGATTTAAAAAAATTCAAATGTGGAAATACAAAAACAAAATACCATGCACATAAAGTAATGTACAGTTTCCTACCTGTCGGTTGATGTCACCTATGCAGGTCCATTTCTTATTAGGGTCTGTGGTCACAGCCCACTTTGAGTGATCATGTGTCTCTTCAAATGACACTGCACCTATCTGAATCTTCTCCACATTTTGTACCTGTAAAGTTAATACTTGTACAGGTTATATCATTTGTAAATAGATACATATAAATGATAAGCACAATTGACAATTAGCTGTGACATTATTAGCTACATGTACATGTGTAGACATGTGACAAACTGATTGGGTAAATTAAATTGTGATCACAGATAGCTGCCCCCCCCCCCCCCAGCACTGCATCCTTATACAGTAAAACCTGTCCTTGTGGACACCTGTCTACTGTGGACACCTGCTTAATGCGGACAGTTTTGGCCAGAACCGAATATTTTTAAGTCATTTTCATATTGGTGATACCTGTCTACAGTGGACACCTGTCTATTGTGTATTGCGGACACTTTTTGGGGTACCAAATGCAAAAACAACCTGTCTATTGCGGACACAATAGTATATCAATGCATTTTTTGCAACTTGTTATGTTCCAAGCTGTAATGCCTGAACAATACCGTGCATGTTAAGCTGGAATCAAAGACTAATTAATCCATTGTTCAGTGGCCTGTAACACATTATAAGCTCACCCAGCCAAGCAGTTAGGCTGCAATGCCTCAACGAACATGCCAGGTGTCTCTGAGCACTGGTGCTCCTGTTGACTGCAGTTGCTCACACTTTCTCTGTCTATCAACAATTAAGCTCCATAGATCAATCATTAAGCCTAAAACAAAGGACCCACTGAGACTCATGTGAAGTTATTCACAATTTGTAACAATGGCACATGCAGCTATACTGTACTCAAAGGATAGGATATTCCTGTGGTATGTTTGTTGTTTGTTTCTTTTCTGTTAGTAAAAGAAAATACGCAAACTTTCTTTAAGCTGGTAAGCCCATACATACACAATTTTCCCTTAAAAGATAAAAACTGTAAAATCCCAAGTTAAGATGAGTTTGAGTACAAGTACTGCTTAAATATATTTCAGCCATTCATATTGGTTAAAATTGGTGTTGTTGCAATGAAATAAAGTTATCTAACTTTGAATTTTCTATTTTTTTCATTATAATGATTGAATTGAATAAGATGGGTACACATGTGCATACTTTATGACAGTCTGTACAAGTTTATCTCCTTTGTTACAAATGTACACTGAGTTCACAAAAGTTCAGCCCCTTCCTATTGTGGACACCTGTCTATTGCGGACACTTTTGCCAGAACCACAGGTGTCCACAATAGACAGGTTTTACTGTACATGTATGTGATGTTAAACGAAACTGTTCCCCAGAACAAGAAAGTTCAGTATAGCCCGGACACAAAGGTGTGATGGTCAGATAAATACACACATGGTAAAAACAATCACTGTCAGTCTCATCTCCAGTCAGATGGCAAATATAATGAAGTAAAAACAAGAGGGCTGTGTGAATAGCCCACCCATGTGCAGCTGACCTAGAAATAGCCATCTTAAAAAAAACTTGAGTTTCAACAACAGGTTATACTGAGAGAAGATATGCAGAGCAAAGCAGAACTTTGCACTGACATTTGACCTAATTTTACAATTCGTACATTTTAGACCTGACACATATGCTTAATTATGTTTGTACATGTGTGTGTGTATGTATGCGTGTGTTTACATGTATGTATGTACATCATACATATACACACCAACACACACACCTAGGATGTGCAAATACACAGAGAGAGAGAGAGAGAGAGAGATTGGTACATGAGTACAAGAAAAACCAGAAAATTTGATAATTGTAATGATATCACCACTGCTGGGATATCAGACTGAGCAGATATCTGTCAACTTACTTTGTATTGACCAGTACAGTTAGAGGGCAACTTGCCCCGCCCATTCTGCCAGCTCTCTACATTGAGGCTGCTCCCCAGTGTTGGTGCAACCCAAGTACTGTATAAGTCTGAAACATTGCAGACAAATGAAGATATATAAATACTGGTTTCAACACATTTTTGTTTTTAAGCCACCACAGTTTTATGTTAATATGCTATTATACAGATAGCTCAGCTACTATGCAGACCAAGTTTCATGATTTCTCAACTCGACATAATAGGCAGAAACTATAAAATTCCGTTATCTCAGTTTTCTCCCCTTCAAATAATATTCTTTCAGACACAGGAATTTCAATTTTTTCAAACTTGCAGTATTATGTGCTAGAAGTGTTGGCATTGAACATCTGCAAGTACAATTCATGTAAAACTACTGCAGGTAATGCCATGTGGTATTGCAGATTAGCAGTCCAATGAGGGCAATAGAATGTGGTACCACATGCTGTAGTTAACCCTTAAAGTGCTAATCACTGTTATAATTTTTTCTCATTACCATTAAACATATAGTGGTTGTAAGAGTCAAATTCCTCATGAAGATACCTTTCATTCAAATACCAGCAAGCCTTGTCTGAAGCAAAAAGTAGTCTTAGTCAACAGCTTCCCTTGGGACACTTTGCGCGCATTCCGCGCAAAGTGTCCCGAGGAAAGCTGTTGACTCGATCTTAAATCAGCACTTTAAGGGTTATTTTTCACACATATTCACTGCATCGTCAATAAATGACATAAAAAAAAAAACAAAAACCCCAGAATCGAGATTAAACTGATTGAAATATTTAATATGCAACAAAATACCACCTTGGTACATGTATGGCTGACATGCAGCACCCCTTGTGGGACATACGTTAACTTGTAACTAGCAAATATTGTTCATGTTCTATTGCAAAATAGTATATGCTTTATGTGGTCTCTGCAGCATCTATATAATACCTAACAGATATATATTGACCAAAGGAATTTGAAAACCTTGCTTAGCATCTTAGTTCCTTCAAATTAAATTTTTTGTATGTGCTGTGGCACATGTACATACAGGCAAAGCATTATGTTGATGATACTATGAAGTAAGCAAGAGGTCCATGGACCTATGCTCTGCTGACCACTATCACCAAAAATCATTTTCTGAAATGTATTCAATCCACAAACTTCAAAAATTAATCAAGGTAAGCCATATTATACCATATCAAACTTCCACGATACACATTTGTGGTACATTTGGCATCACTTGCCTTATTCTTTATCAAGATATTGAATTAAATGACCTTCGCTTCAGTGCTTAATGACCCTAAAAATATGTCAAGGTCACACAATCATTGGGTCATGGTGACCAATAATGTAGGTCACAAGTAGTTTTTTTTGTACATTGTACGCAAGTGCAATTTTGATCTAGAGGCTCAATTCTCCTCGCCACTGATGTCCAAAATACACCCTACCATTACAAAATCACCTCTTCCAACTGAACGGGTCTGGTGACCTTACAAAAATATGTCAAGGTCGCTGATCTTACATAATACATGTATATTAGAATTGAGCATGATCGATATATTCTATAAATTTGGCTTATCTAATTCAACTATTTTTTTCAGACATGAAATTTTGTATCTTTCAAGACATTTCAACTCATAATTTCTGTTAAATTATGGGTGGTGCTTCTAGTATTATAACTAACCAAGATTTTGACCTCTTCTACAATCCCAATAAATTTCATAAAGATGCATCAAAAATTGAGGATGCTGGACTGTTATATGGGCCTCAAATAAAAATAGTGGAGTGCAGAGCATTCACAAGATGACCCCCACATTCAAACTAGCCATTTAACCTTGACCTTCAACTCAGATTAGAAAACTGTTATTTTCAAAATATGCACCCCACATCCAGCTTTCCATGCATGGTCTGTTTGTGCAAATCGTGTAATAACTTTTCGAGTTATTGAAGACAAACAATAACTTATTTGGACAAGTGCCAAACTCAATAACGGCAGGTCATGGTGACCCAAAAAGTAGGTCTCCAAGTACAGTTTTATGTTCTATGTAATGAAGTACAACTTTGATCTGGAGGCTCAATTCTCTTTGCCAAAATCCCCTCTTTCATCTTTACAGGCATGGTGACCTCACAAAAATATGTCGAGGCCATTGACATTACATAAAATTCTAACATTGGACATGGTCTATATATCCTCCAAATTTGGCAAGTCTAATCCAATTACTTTTCCAGATATGGAATTCTACATCGTAAAACACATTTTGGCTCATAATTTCTATCAAATTATAGGTGGCACCACCAGTATTACTAGCAACTTAGACTTTGACCTCCCCCACAATGCCACCAAATTTCATGAAATCCGCAAAAAATTAAAGGTGCTCGAGTGTAGACAAGATTCTCACATTTTGACCCCTACATTGCACAATATTGTAGGTGGCACCACCAATATCGAAAGGGACCTAGATTTTCATGCACCCTATACGTCCTGTAAGTTATATTGGGCTAACTTGTAAACTGTGGATGGTATCTCGCTAATGAGCAAAAGTTGACAGATGGAAGGACTGATATGAGCGGTCACATCAGCTCTGCAACCTTAGGTCAGCCAAGCTAAAAACAAACACCAAACTCCTTGGAAAAAGTGCACTGTTTAATTACATGATAAAATTTGAACCATTCTAACCTTGATTAAACTTCTTGTACTTGGCAAAGCTGATAAATCGTTGACCATGCAATGACACCAAGGGCACAGAATTGTTCCACGGGGCAGACCCCACATGCTTCTTCTTCACTGCGTCCACCAGGTATGTGTTCTCCTTGAATGCATCTGGGATACTGAAATTCCAGATCCATGGATTGTTGTACAGTAGCTGCTTTCCTGTGAACAGCATAACATGCATACAGTATTATTATTACAGGATATCAATTAATTTGTGTATGCCACTATAGGCAGGGCTGTCCAACTGGAGCATTGTAGCAAAATTTTGCTCCATGACCCTTGACAGAGGCTACATAATAAAACAAAAATAAATCTTTCTCATGTTAAGATGTTGAGAATATGCTCTAGAAAATCCAAATTTTGCTACAGAAATTTCCAGTTAGGTACACACTACTTAGGCCCACTTGCCCAGCGTGTTGTCCAGGTCTACCTTACTGTTCTATACATATATATATATATATATATATATATGTATATATATATATATACACTCTTCATGCTAAATTCATCACCTGGTTTCCTCATTGCCAACTGGCAGCCTTCACTATTAACCAAAATCAATTTAGGTTGCTCCATTTTATTTTCATATCATTGCCATTATTACCTTGTATTTAGTGACACTTACAAATTATTGTGAGAATATGTTTTCTCCTTTTAAAATTTTCTAATTGTACCAGTCTTTCTGGTAAATGAGCATCAAATTTAAATCATGATGGTTTCAGTCCCTACAATAAGGTAGCAACCCTTCACCTGGGGTTTCAAGGTGAACCCAGGCTATGTACGCAGACTCCTTTCTTGCTCCTAGCTTTGAGCCTGTTGATTACAGCAAGACTGACAAATCTGAAAACAAGACATGTACATACCTATAATGTTCAGGTACTTGTAGCTGTAGGAAACACAGAGAAAAGACTGGCCATAACGTAGTGCACTTGGCGGCCAGGAATACCTGCTGCCCACACTTGGTGGGAACCTGGGGACGCTGTGAACCAACCAGAACCCTGTAGCCTTGTCAAATACTATATCTCCTACAGTCATAAAAGACAATAAAATACTTATAAAAACCACTGAAATGACTCCTGCAGCACCAATACCAGACTTTCTTATTTTTTGGGGGTATATTTTCATGTACCTAAATGTAGATCTACAATTACATATTCGAATACCATGAGGGGAAAAAAACCCAGTAACACAAGTGCCCAAGTTTCATTGATAACACTGTTATGGCTTGTTTCAATGAGACCCTATTACAATGTAAGTGAAAAAGCAAATCTTGCCACAGTTGAAACAGGTCGACAAAGATCCTTAGCCATAGAAATTTCCAAACCCATACATGGCATCTCCCCAAAATACATTCAAGACCTATTTAAACTCAAGAAATTGTCCTACACTTTTCGTGATCCCCCAAGACTTTGAGTTCCTTCTCTGGGTTCTCAAAGGTGTTTACATTTTTAGCATTGATTGTGTGAGAAAAAAATATAAGGCAGACTGGCACACTTTAAAAGTCAGAAGTACTCTTTCTTCCTCATCTCACGATGTAACTGTAGAAGGAGTCAAAGTTTAGATTGGCTTATATCAGGAGAACATCCTATTTTGTAGGACAAAATGGACACAGGCCCATCTGACTGTTTCACTCCCAACCCTCATCTGGCTCACATGCACATTATTTCACATGATCATGTTCAGTATAAGACATGTAAGATTCTTCTTCTTTTCCTTTAAACAATATCATTTTTTACTTTTACTTTTGCAAGACATTGCACAATACACATGTATTATATAACTTACAAGGTAAATACTTCAATAAAATATGATGGATGGATGGGATGTAATGCTTTGAAACCATGATGTGCTTTCAAAACTCATCACTAGTAACACCATTCGGCGGTGTATGGCACATTTGGGTGGAGGTGGGCAGTGGATGGCGGTGATCAGCAGTGGTTTGCAGTGATGGACGGCGCTTGGAGGCAATGGGCGGTGGTTGGCGGTGACTGCCGCCTACTCCCGCAGAATGCTGTCAAAGCTTACAGGCTGGTCAGTGATCTTCTTCCTCTGGGCCAAGCACTGCCCATCCCCGCTTGTGGCAACCCACTGCCGCTGAGGAGCTCAAAGACAGCCCCAGGGAGCATCTATTTGTTTGATATGTAATTACAAGCTTAGCGAACAAACGCAAGAACTGGTTAGTAAAAGGGGAGGAAAATGAAAGTTAATGTTATATATATATAATATCTACGTGGGCATAAATATTGGTCTTGTGTGCTCATACATGTACAAAACAATATGTACATTGGACATTTACACACACACACACACACACACACACACACACACACACACACACACACACACACACACACACACACATATATATCATGCAAGGCATAAATTCATTCACATGCATGATATTAATTATGCACATTCTTGATTTTGTCCTGGCTTTCTACATCATGGGGTAAGTCCACAAACATATTAAATGATAACCTGCATGATTTAGATGTGTTTCAATGAATTCCCACATCAGGGACAGTTTTTGAGACAGAATAAAGTGCTGACCCCCTTTATACATGTACTCCCCGGCCACTGTTAAACATACCATAATTATTATGAGGAAAGGTCATTAAATATTAATCATGAGCTGCAAATTAACAAAATTGATGCTTTTTATAGAGCTATTAAAGCAGCAATCAAGTACTGTCCTTTTTTTCACAGTTGCAGTAGTTACATCAGTATGTCACAACACACATCCACACACCTGGTTAATACCCAAGAGGCCCAAAACACAGCTACTACTCATCAGCTTGATCTTAATGAATGTATGTGTGTGTGTGTGTGTGTGTGTGTGTGTGTGTGTGTGTGTGTGTATATATATATATCTACATTAAGTATAAATATTAACTTTATTTTCATTCCCATTTTGCCATCATGTTCTTACATTCATTCACCTAGCCTATGTCTGAAACAAATTTATAAATGCTCCCTGGACTTCTTGAGTTTCTCAGCGGTGATGGGCACCAGTAAGTGGTGGTGGGCAGTGGTGAAGAAAGTCTCTGTCCATTCCTGCCAAGGCTTAAAGTTTGGGCACTTGGCGACTCCAACATCTCTTAACCTTCTAACGAGGAGCAACATCTCTTAACCTTCTCACGAGGAGTATCAGGCGTAGAGACATCCGTCATTTGGGACTGCAGACAAGCAGAAGCAAGTCTACATTCTTTCCCATCAACAATGGGACTGTGGATGAACCAAAGTAAGTCTATGCTTTTTCTCATGGGGGATCTGTGGTGAGGACTTAATGGAGTCAGTTGTCTTGGCTCGGCATTTGGCAGCTTATTGACCTGCCGCCTACGTCAGAATTTCTCTGTGCCTGCCCACAGAGTGGCCATTTGTCCTCTCCCCAATCCTGGCAGTATCTGCAAGTTCAGTCACCAGCAAACTTGACCCAACTGCAGGCGACAACCATAGCAGCGTGGACGGTCATCCTAAACTGCCATGTAGTAGTTCCATGAGTCCAGCTTTTGTCTGTGATCCAACAAGGACGAGGATGAGGACAAAATGGTCACTGGATCAACACCCACGCACTGCCTTCGAAAGGAGGCAATAGCCTGGTGTGCATTGCTTTTCCTCTCTCTGCATTCTATTTGCCGGACGCCATCTTGAAAATCTAAGCACCAAGCGAAACGATCAGCTTTGCACTTATTATTTCAGTGGTATCCGATCACAGAAATCAGCTATCTAGGTCTCAGTAGATCCCCTGACTGCTGAGAAAAGATCTCGCAGTTTAGGGCATGTGTAAAGCACTATTGCAGTGAGTGTGAACGAAACTTCAGGGGGCTTCAACTCAAAAGGCAAGCCGGAAATAGCACCCAAAAGAGGCAGGATGAGAAGGGGAGCATGCGCACCAGGAATCTCCATCAGTTCCACATGAATTGAGAGATGGCGCCACAGGACCATCAGGTTTTCAGATCAAGTGAGTCATAACTCAACTTGATTCATTGCTGTTCGACCTAGACACACAGGTCTAGGCAAATGGTGGTCGACAGGTAATGTTAGGTAACTAATGCAAGCATGCACAGACACAATTAGGACCTGTATTTTTCCGTTTTTAACGGAAACGGAATGGAATAATGAATTTTTGTCACCTCTGAAACGGAATTTGCTGTTTTGCATTAATGTGTTTTACATACAAAGAGAACAACTGAAACGGAATTTGGAAATTTCTGGCTGGTGAAATGGAATTTCTAGATTTTTGAAACGGAAAAATACAGGCCCTACACGATGACAATACCCTGTCAGCCTACATGACTGAAGGGGTTTAAAACATGCTTTTTAAAATTATTCCAGTGTGTCCCCCAGATGCTCTCCCTTACCTTTAGTGTGACCAAAGCTTCCAGTGGTTTTTTTATCTGGTTTCTCATCATTATAAACAGCAAATGCAATTTCCTGTGAACAATGCAGAAAAGTCAGCTATTTAAAAATTAGATTTGGACCTAAAAATTCTGGGAATAATCCCCACAAATGTAGCCCAGATTACTGACAATTCTGTCCTATGATTAGTAACTATAGCACTCTTGACAGACAGGGATTGATGTGGTAAGCAAAAGACTTAGTCTAGTAACTGTTGGTGCAGAAGATTCAAGCCCAGCGGAAGCAAGTGAAGCTTTGTACCTTCAGAAAAGCCATAGAAACAAGCACCCTCATGTGTACCGCTATTATTCCTGATAACCACCCTAAGTGCTTGCCTGCTAAGCACACCCACCTCTGTGTTTTCTCCATTCCAAGTGTAGTAGAGATAACAAGGAGCTTGCTCTGCTTTGGAGGCAAATTTCATTGAAATGAGTGTTAATTGTGAACATATTGAGTATTATAAGGACAATAATAGCAGATACTAGGAAGAACACAGCGATTATATACCCCAATATTATTTGTAACTGTTTTTACATGTAGAGTCAGAAGTGTGGAAGGGCATGCATTGGGGTCCAGGGTGATAAGAAAGGATAATATGGCACATGTATGCTGCTCTCAGACACTTTGTCGAGTCCCACTTCTCTGCTCAGACACACAGTCAACTGACGATTACATAGAATAGACACAATACAAAGCAGTCAACCGACCAAAACGACAGTTGGCCAAATACCCAATGTGTTGAATTAATAAAGTAATTTGTAAACATTAGTTTGGAAACTGAATAAAACTCTAACCAGACAAATCTCATTCCCATTCCTTATACACAAAATTAATGCTTTTGGAGAAAAGCAACATTTTCTGTTCCAGTTTCAATACACCAATCTTCAATTTCATGGCATATTTTGCAGCTGATGCTGTCAATGTAAATCTGAGCTATGGACATCAATTGGCCACAATAATTAGAGGTTATTTAGAGGTACATGTATAAATTTTTCAACAAACATGTGACCAGAAGTTTCTTCTCCTTTTGCAACATTTGTCAAAGTGTATATTTGGCAATATGTTCCTTCTGGCTTCATCCTGTTGGCAAATCTACTTATCAACAGGAACATTCTCTGAAGTGGGTTTCAACAAAATGTCCTACAGAACATGTATGCAAGCCGATCTGCTCTCACCTTTGGTGTGACCATAGTCTAGTGCTTTGTGTCCTGCTGGCGTCTCATCATCATAAAGTATATAAGCTATATCCTGTTAAAGACCAGAAATATAGGATATGGTAGGCAAACTAGAGGGTTAAGCCTGGATGCATAAACTGTGTTTAATTGGTTAAAAAAAGAAAGAACTGAAAAGAAATGGTGAGCATTGCATAAAATTTGATGTCATTAATCTACATGAAAAAATTGGGTTCACATTTGTATTATATGAGTTGGAGAAGGGATTCATATTTATAAAATATGCATGTAACCCAATGTTTCCATGCAGTCCATGTCACCAAGAAAACAAAACATTCAATAAGTGTGAAAATGCATCTGATGCAAGTTAAGCTTCATACAAATGGCATATTTTTATCTCTAGAATGATAAAAGTATTAATATCTAAATCCCAAGACTTGTAAATCTGTAGCCTTGTGGTATGTCAAACATGTGACATACTTGACACTGTATTCAAAATGAACTATGATACATCAATATAAGCTTGTAATATATGTTGGAACCTGACTCTGTATTTAATGTGAAATATGGAACATAAGTGTAAGACTGTAATATGTTGGTACTTGACTTTGTAATTAGTATGAACTGGGATACATTAATGTAAGCCTGTAAGGTGTTGGTTCTTGACTCAGTGCTTAACATTGACTGTGATACACCAATATAAGCTTGTAATTTGCTGGTGCTCGACTCGACATTTAAAATTAACATTGATAAACCAATGTAAGCTTGGAATAGGTTGGTACTTGTCCCTGTATTTAATATGGATTATGATACACCTATAAACTTAATATGTTGGCTCAATAAAACATATCAAAACAAAAAAATAAATCCCAAGACTATTTTTTGGATGTGACAAACTTCTAATGCAACATAAATAAAAATCAGCACAGCCGGTAACATCTGGTCCACTGTTGTGTCCCAGTGCCAATGATTTCTTGCAATGTCTGCATGCCAAATTAAAATTCAGACCTATTTATATGGCTGAAATGTTAACAAGAAGCCTGTGGGCCTAATGTTCTGCTGATGACCATCACCAGATATTCATTTGCTGAAAGGCATTCCCTCCATCATGTCCATGACCATGAGAAATTAATGAAGGTTATCCATATCATGCAATATCAAACTTCCACATGATACACATATCTGGTACATTTGGTATCATTCGCTTCATTCTTATTTATCAGGATATTGAATTAAACGTCCTTTTTAATGTGCTTAATGCTCTTGAAAATAGGTCAAGGTCACTTTATCATTGGATTAAGCTTACCCCAAAAGTAGGTCACTGATTAGATTTTATGTACTATGTACTCATGTGTATGTTGATCTAGAGACTCAATTCTCTTTGCATATTGATGTCCAAGCGACACCCTGCCATTACAAAATAACGACTTACAACTTTACAGGTCTGTTGCCCTAACAAAAACAGGTCAAGGTCACTGATATTATTTAACATTAGCATTATCTGTATTTCCTAAAAAATAAGCATGTCTAATTCATTTTTTTTTTTTGACAAGAAATTTCGTATTTTAGCTCGTAATTTCTGTCAAAGTAAAGGTGCCCCACCAACATTGACATCGATATACATTTTCAAACACTTGATAAGTCCTAAATGTAAAATGGGCCTAACTCAAAAGCTGTCGGCTGCAGAACATTCACAACACAACTTCTATATTCCAACTGACCTTGATTTTCAACTCCGATTTAAAAATTGTTGGGTTCAAAATGTGTGGCCATTTAACAGCTTCCCACACATAGTCTGTTTAAATCAGGTACATGCAGTAACTTTTCAAGTTATTGAAGAAAAGCAATTGACTTGGAAAAGTGCCAAACCCCATAATCATTGGGTCACAGTGACTCAAAAAGTAGGTCACCAAGTATAGTTTTATGTACAGTGTACTCAAGGGTCTGCGAGGCTCAGTTCTCTTTGCCATTGATGTCTGTGCTATGCGATGCCATTACAAAATCACCTCTTTCAACTTTACAGGCCTGGTGACCTAAGAAGAATAGGTCAAGGTCACTGATACTAGCACTGGACATGGTCTATATATCCTATAAATTTGGCATGTCTAATTCAATTATTTTCCGAGATATGGAATTTTATTTCTTTCAGCACATTTTGGGCTAATCATTTCTGTCAAATTATAGGTGGTAACTATAGAGAACTATGCAATTGCCATGACGGCGAGACTGCCTGTCTGTGATGCCTTTGTGTAGTCAGAATAAAGTCTTTGTATTACTATATTGCCTGACCGGTTTCGCCACAACCTGGGCTCATCAGAGGCTAATCCAAGACTGCCGCGTTTATTTTGCCTTGGTGAGGTAACGGATCCTGGTGACATTTTGTTACTAAATAGGACCAACGTAATAGGGCTTTTGTTACGTAAGATGGACCAACTGCCATATGTTCCTGTCAATTCTACATGGAACTACGTTAATATTCAACATAGAGAAGGATGTCCCTAACCAAGGCTATTTTAATTTATTTTATGATTCTTAATAAATTTTATTAAGCCATTAAGTGGAATGATCTGTTCCACTGTATTTTATCTATTGGGCAATCCATGGGGACAGAATGTGTTTTTTTCTGTATTGGAAGCATAACACAAACAGTGTCAGTGGGCAGTAGGTTACAGACCACAGTTGTGATTGGCTGGTTGCGCATCCCAATGGAGATAGTCCGTAATTGTGAAAATACTGTTTCATGTTCGGAACGAGTGGGACTCGAACCTGCAACCTTTGGCACCAGTCGCCTGTTTTCAGCATGATGTAGCTTCTGTTTAAATAAAGTTAGCTAAGTCAGGTTTGCTGCATCGCAGAGTTGCTTCATTGGTGGTCATATAGGTGCACTGTCTTCCAGGCCAGGTGGGAACTTTATGGTGGGGAAGGACAATGATGTGACCCTGGCAAGAGCACAGTTCATACACCTGTATAAAGCTGACATCCAGGTGTTGTTTCATATTTCAATTATCACAAATTAACGAGCTGGGAATTGTATGACAAAAATCAGTCCATATTTTTCTGACATTTTTATCTATTAAATGCCATTCACGGAATTTCAAAATACCAAAATGCAGATTTTTTAGACTGAAAAATGCTAATATGAAAAATAGAAGGATTTATGACTGTAGTCTGTGGCCAGCAGGCACAGAACTGTAAAATTTAGTATAATACGACGCAAGTGTGCCTATTTCCCCATGACATTGAATCTACTGTGCACAACTTATGGATCCAAGAGTGTTCTTTTTTCAGTCGAAGTGTTTCTGTTTTTTTCACAAAAAAAAAAAAAAAATTAGAGGTGGTGCCACTAGTATCACACACACCTGTCAGAGATTTTGACCTCCTCCAGAATCCCACTAAATTTCATCAAGATCTATCAAAGATTAAGGATGGTAGTTTGGTAACAAGATTTTCACATTTTGACCCATAAATTACATAATACTGCAGGTGGCACCATCAATATTGAATTTGACCTAGATTTTCATACACTTTCATACAAGTTATTCGGGGCTATCTTGAAAACTGTGGACTGTGTTGTGCTCAAAAGTTTACAGATGCACTGAAAGGACCGACACACGAGTGATTGCATGAGCTGTGTGACCTAGGGTCAGCAGAGCTAAAAACTAAATTGCAAGTAACTTATTTGACTTCTATGGAATTGCATAACCATGTCCGTGAATATGCCAATATAGACAGACCAAAAACAATTATCACAGTTAAGTGATATCATGGAAGCAATAAAAAATCTAAACAAATTTTGTGTACTGTAAGGCCTATCGTACAATGTGGAAACACTGACAGGGTTCATCTTCTGTACACAGGTATGTTTGCCACTGCCATGCTGTGTTTTGTGATGATAACATTTTGGGACAGTGGCAACTGACAATCACTTCCAGAGTACATATCTTATATAAATTTTTCATGCAACATAGAAGGGGGGTAAGGGGGGGGGGGTTCAGTACCTTGGTACAGGTAATTATTTTTCTAGAGAACGTAGTACGGGAAATAAAAATCTTTCAAAATTTTGGATAGTACGAAGTACGTAAAATAAGAGGGCTTCCAGTACGCTAGTGCAGTAAATAAAAAGCCCCAGTACGCCAGTACAGGAAACCCCTTTCCCACCCTCAACATATGATGAGCCTTTTGAGTGGAGGGTTTGGAGGTTGACTGATGGGCAGTTACAGACAGCAGGTTGCCAGCCACTGGCAAGCCTTATTTAAATGCTGTCTGCTGTTGTTCTTTGCTCTCTGCCACTGTGATAAATCCTAAATGGTGTAACATGTAAAACATGGATTCAGTTGGAGAAAGGGGAAAAAATTTTAATAAACAAATTCATTTATAAGGCTTTTTATACATTTGTACCTGCACCCACTTGATAGAGGATTAATTACATTGGAAGTCATTCACTCCCATACAGATCAAAGGGTAAAAACTGGACAAAGGCCATGTCGACGAAGACTCCCATCTGTGGTGCTGTGTTGCGTTTTACTTTTAAACAACAGCAGACTTTGGTTTAAGAGTCTAACCGCTTTCACCTATCCTGGGCTCTTCAGACACTACCAAAGATCGCCACATTTGTTTGGTTTTTTTTGGGGGGGGGGGAGGGGAGATGGCTGCCTTGGCACTATATCCCCCCCCCCCCCCTTGTAACCCAGAGTGGTCCCTAACTCATGTGACATGCCAGAGATGTCTAAACGTGACGGCAACACGTCCGTCTGGATGGACTAATAATTGTGTCACGCGTAGATCCGTGACCCTTTTATGACGTTGACCTAACATACGTTAGCAACATTACCCTCTGCTATATTAAACACCGTACAGTACTTCCTAACTGCCTCTGATGAGATTCTTTTGAATCGAAACTGGTCAGGCTTTCTCCACACCTTTTAGGTTCCACGCCACTGGCTTTGCTGGGTCTTACACTGCACATTTGTTTTTCCCTTGATATTTATAGGCCCAGGTAACGTACTATCTGACAGTGAAGGCGTGACGTAAAACTACTCTCTTTACGTCAGGAAGACAAACCAACTTGATACCATGTTGGTTCAAGTCCATTCATGTGTTGTGGTTAGCACATGGCTAATTATGATAAAACTCACACACAGATCCTTTTAAATTTATTAGAAAATGAACCAGTGCAAAACAGACTGAATGAAATTATCTTGGATCTTTCTGTCTGCATATACATGTACATGTAGGCTTATTGAAGTCCTTGCCATGCTTGACATGTTGTGTTGCTTAAATCTGACATAAAAGTCCATGTACTGTATCTGACAATTGGAAGAAGATGGTCATAGATAATTAGTATATTTGGTACTTTACTTTTCTTGATTTCCGTCTCAAAATTTACTCTGTGCTCCCAATTTGTTCCATTCAAGTCTTTTTGTGAAGTTACAATGTAAAAAATAGGTCCAAGATCCAATGATTTATACGTACACCCATCGTGTAACATAATCTGAATTTGGGGACATATTGGCAACACGTGGAATTAAATGCATTTGATTGGAAGGTGCATTTCACCTGATTAAATTAACCAATGACTGGCCTTGAAACTTCCATCGACTAAAAAAGTGACATATTTTACGCTATCTTTGGAGGGATATCCCAGGAATTTTTTATTTCTAACCAATTAGAGCCCTTGTTACACAGAGACAAAACCCTGAGCTTTTCAGCGGTATAAAACATCATGGCAGTCGAAGAGAAACATTGAGGCCACAAACAGGCAAAGTTACCTATAGCTAGCTTTTTGCATCAATTTCAGAATTTATTATTCATATTGTGACATAAAGGGATGGTTGTTAGATTTTTATCCATTTGACAGGGAAATTTTCATTTTAAGCACAAAATGGAAATAGCCAGTCACAAGTATCGAAGTTTGTCTACAATAAAATGTGCACACTCACAGGTACATAAACAATAGGGGCAAACAGTGAGCTGCTGAATACGCTCAAATGTACTTGCTTTATTACCCGTGCTAAGGGTTTAGCTCTGTGCAGGCAGCAGAACACATGTATTCGAGTGGAACTGTAATACAAAACTCGCTTGCCTTAAAGTATCAATCACATAATCAGTTAATCCAATTGCGCAAATAGGATCGGCCGGCAGCCTGAATAGCTAGACTCCCTTCCTCTCTCTCTACCCTCCTTGGTTAAACCATTTCGTATGCAATGCAAAGTTGAGGTGAGCAAGTGGGAATGACAGCCAGGAGCAGCAAACCCTGGCAGACAGCATTTAACCCTCAAAGTGCTGATTTAAGACTGAGTCAACAGCTTTCCTTGGGACACTCAGTGCACAATGCGCACAAAGTGTCCCAAGGAAACCTGTTGACTAAGACTACTTTTTGCTTTTGAAGGGGCTTGCTGGTATTTGAATGAAAGGTATTTTCATGAGGAAGTTGAATCTTTTTACCATTATATGTTTAACAGTAATGTGAAAACAACTGTAGCAGTGATTAGCACTTTGAGGGTTAAGTGAGTCATGCTGCTGTATTAATTCCACAGGTTGTTCCCCTCCACAATGTAGCTCCTGCTGGCCATCAGTCAACTCTTAACCCCTAGAACGACTGTTGGTGGAAAACAGTGGCTGGTGTGTCTCTGTTACAGGCCATAGCTGCATGCCACTGGCTCTTGCCTGCTGCTGTCTGATGCCATACTGCCAAAAGTAGTTTACTAGTGGATGTTCAGTAGCCAATTTTGAAATAAAATGTACATTAATGTAATGTTTAAGCCCCAAAATCTAAGCAGAAAATATATCTGCAACATTTATTGGGCTAAAACAATGTATGTGTTTCCAGTCTTTGTTTTTATATTTTCCAGTGGCCAATCCACACATTGTTTGTGACTAGGTGATCGTCATTTTGTCACACTCTTATACGTGAACAGCACCATGACCCCCCAACATCCCTCCACCTTTCCCCCAGCATATATGGTCTGAACTTGTGAAACTAATAAAACCATTTATCCTCATTTTCAAGCATATGAATGGGAAACAACTTGCAGCAGATTAATGACTAAATCCCTGTCCATACTTTAGTTCAATATGTTTGTCATCCATTTTGTCTTATGCAGATGTATCTGATCTGACTATACCATATAAAGTTGTGATTTCTTTGTAACTCAGCGCAGGCTATTTTCATGAAGCAAGGGCACATTCATATCACAAACAGGTCAGTGCAAAAAGGAAAGTACATGTATGTGCCCAAAGACTTTGCTGCCACAGGTCTGTTGAGGAATACAAGCTTACTTTACAATCAGATATCATTCAATGGACTCGGAATCACTTTCATATTATAAAAAGTGACACTTTTACATCACACATGCAAACATGTCAAATGACATTGTTACAGAGGCTTACTTAACTGCAAACATACATCACATAGCACATGTATAGCATATTATCGGCACCAGCATTGGTAAGCAAAAGGCTGACACATGATTATAAGCGATCTTTTTATGTCTCAGAGATGAATTTTCTGTTTGAATGGAAAGTTACTAGCAAAAGGAGTTTGATTACCTTAAATAATTTAAATAAAGCACCTTTCACATTGTTATTTTGAGTTCCCCATCTTGGGGGGGGGGGGGGGGACACTGTACTGATCAGACAGTGACTTTGTAACAATCCCAAACATAAATTAAATGACAAAAGGAATACATGAAGTACTATTTTGGTGCATACAGAAGAGTGAATTGTTTAATACCAAAACACACACAAATCTCAAAATAAAACAAAACACAGGTACACACAACCAATCTCTAACATACAGTGTATACATGTATTAGTAGTGGGAATGTTGAACAAACATGTACTATAACACATGTAATCAAAAACTAGATATTATACATGCATGTATACAGCAGAAATCATTCTTTTTAGGTTACCTGGTACTGTAAATAAATTCACTCTTTCAGTACTAGTCACTACAAAAATTGTGCTCATGTGAATCAAGTCAACTTCTTCATAAAAGGACAGTTGAGTTCCAGCATGTCTATTTCTCTCAGCAAAAGAGACAGGTTTTGATCAGCAGCTTTTCTCAAGCTTTCTTATAAAGTCTTTTTTTTTTGTGTAAATCCTACCACATAACAGAAATTTCTAAAGACACGAATCAGATTTAACCCTTAAAGTGCTGATTTAAGATTGAGTCAACAGCTTTCCTCGGGACACTTTGCGCGGAATGCGCGCATTGCGCACAAAGTGTCCCGAGGAAAGCTGTTGACTAAGACCACTTTTTGCCTCAGACAAGGCTTGCTGGTATTTTAATGAAAGGTATCTTCATGAGGAATTTGACTCTTTTAACCATTATATGTTTAATATTGGTAATGAAAAAGCAGCTATAGCAGTGATTAGCACTTTAAGGGTTAATTCATGTTCACAGAACTGCAAAATATCTCAGGCTATTATTTGATACCAAGGGTTCAGGGCAATAGGGTTATAACTTTGGAAAACCCCAAGAAACCCACAGTTTGACTATCACTGACTTCTATTTTGTAAGTGTTGAGTACATCATAAGTGAATACAAACTCAGCCTGCCCCAATGGGTGCAGCTGCTTTGATTTCCATGGCCTCATGAATCACAGACCAAAAAAATGTTTGCAATGTTACCTTACCTGTCCACCCATGACAGGTAGGCTAGTTTGTTTTGGACAGCCCTCAACAGAATTGCAAAACTCACACTCCTAACTTTGCGAGTACAACGTAGTGTTATCGTCCATAATATATATAATGTGCAGTTGTCAATTACTTCAGTAGTTGTTGAGCCAGGTTTATTGCAGTGTTGAACATTCCCTAGGAAAAAATCCCAAAGAAAGTTGTTTATAGGAGTTCAAGTGAGGTCTTACCATGCTTACACTCACGAAGAAAAAGATGGGTAAAATGGTGGGCATGCTGTACAGTGAGTCATGGTACATCCAACATTTCTAGAGCTATCTCTGGAAATGTGAAGTAAATTATGTGTAGCAAATGGTAAAAATGTGATGTGATACTAATATTTTGCTCATTTTCATGTACCTTTGATTTGAAAGAATGCCATGACTAAATAAGAAGAATGATTAACAATAAGATCTTCAAACTTTCTCTTGTTATACATGTGTAATCAAGACAACTCAAAACTGACCTTTGAAGCAGCATTGTTGTAGAGTTGCTGCAACGTATAGTAGATCGCATGTTGAGAGCCATTCAGTGATTGAGCAGAAAGCTTCCAAGACTGGGAGTTCACATCCATGTAGAAATGACCTAGCCCCTCTTTCACTAAGGGGATGGAAGAATCATGTAGTTCTGGCATTTTGTATATGATGAACCTGAATAATTTGGTAAAAAAATAAAAAATGTTACATGGTAGACCTACTTAGCCCTCTTTTAAAAGACCCCATTTATGGTATATCACCTGCCTTTTGTGACCATTTTCACTGCGAAAAAGCACCTTTTGGTGATAATTCACCTCTTTTGGGAGATCACCCGCAGAACCTGACCAGTGACCATCTAAAATGACCCCAAAAGACCACTTATCCATCATAAAATTCCACATTTCAAAAAGGTAAAATCCACCTACATTGTGCAAAATTGGCACAACAGCTTGCCAAAATCACTTTACAAGTTTAAAATATAATGTAATACCAATAAATGACTAAACACAAGATTGCAAAATGGAATGGGGTCTAATAAGTGTACATCAATCATGTTTGAATCTGTATTAGGGATGGAAATTCAAAGTAGCACTTGGTTAGTTGTTGGGCAGGTGGTGTGAAAGTTGCACCTCATATTGAAGACCACCTGTTTTATATGACCATCTCTTAAATGGCACTGAGGGTGGTCTCTTAAAGGGGGGACTACAGTACAAAATGCAGGATACACTGAAAACTGATTGTCTGAAACTTTTCAAGAACATGAAATTGACGATGACCCTCCTCATATATTAGATGAAAACTTTGAATGTTTTCAAGTGAAAGGGCTACATTTTCTACACTTAAATGCCAGAAATATGCTTCCTAAAATGAGTGAATTAAAATTAATAGCTCAAAAGTCCAGAGCTGCTGTTATTGGAATCACACAATCTTGGCTGGCTGGAAGTGTAACTGAGGGTGAGATAGCTATTGAAAAATATACAGCTACCTGGAGAGACAGAAATAGAAATGGAGGAGAAGTCTGTGTGTACATCCGAGATGATCTTTCCAACAACCATCAATCAGACATTGAAAACGATCTTGAAATAGTGTGGGTTGAGATTTTCTTACCCAAAACTAAGCCAATATTAGTGGGCACATGTTATAGACCACCAAAACAAACATCATTCTTTGAAAGATTTGAGGATACGTTATTGAACTCTGGATATAGAAAAAACTATACCTGTTTGACTGAATCGCCCCCCCCCCCCCCAATGGACAATAAGTCAAGAAGGATAATAGAGACTTCTTATACAACCATGCTTGTGTGTTGCAGGGTAACGTGACGCAGGTATAATATCTGGAATGTTTTATATATACATATTGATGGGCGAATGTTATATACCTTTACTTATACCTGATACTGAGAGAGAGAGAGAGAGAGAGAGAGAGAGAGAGAGAGAGAGAGAGAGAGAGAGAGAGAGAGAGAGAGAGAGAGAGAGAGAGAGAGAGAGAGAGAGAGAGAGAGAGAGAGAGAGAGAGAGAGAGAGAGAGAGAGAGAGAGAGAGAGAGAGAGAGAGAGAGAGAGAGAGAGAGAGAGAGAGAGAGAGAGAGAGAGAGAGAGAGAGAGAGAGAGAGAGAGATTTTAATTTTTGTGTATATGTTATCCAGATATGAGGTACAGGATCACCATGGAAATAAGTTGTCAAAACTTTCTGGTGCCATCCTAGGTTCTTTTAAAACACAAATTGTATGTATTACAGTCCAATGTAATTATATAAACCTGAATAAAACCAATCAATCAATCACCCCTGCGTATTAATCACATGTGTTCAAAGGCTAGGAAAGTTTGCTTGCTATTAATTTAAAATATTATGGTTCATGTTAATTATCTTTCAAGCTGGGAATATCATGACATTATAGATTGTGGTGTCATTCAAACTTCAGTTTTAAGTTTGGGACATGGCCACATCCAATGAACCAAGGAACAAAGTTGTGCCATTTTAATTTCTGCAAATTTGGCTAATACACAAAATTTAGATTATGTTGAACAATGGCAAAGTGTAGGGTTTGAACTCAATCTACCATAAAAAAAAAACTAATAGAAACTCTGCTTATTTTGAAGGCACCCAGAAAGGTTTGCTGTGAAGCAAATCTTCTTTTCTAGTTTGTATTTTGTTTCCCAGCAGCACAACCACCAAGCACATTAAATCTTGTTTCCCAAATGAAGATATCCTAGGTTAAATTTTGAGACGTGCAACTTATTTTGGTGCACAGAACAACCAATTTAGCACAGCACTTTTCCTTCATTTGTAGACACATGCACACAGTACATTATCACATGCATGGGAATGTCTTGAAGAGGCTGTGCCATACAATTTTTAACTACACTTTTGCTTATTTTGGCATGTTCAAAACCATTATGCATCCCCCCATTGGGTCATTCACCAACAGCATGTTCACCTCCAGTGACTTTAAAAACAGGTCAGAGTTGTTAATTGTTTAATTCTCTTCATGTTTAAAGCTAACCATGGGTGTAGGATCCAGGCTCCATTAAAAAATATAGAGGCTAATATGCCAGTTTGAAAAATGAAAAAAATTGATATATTGTGAAAATGTTTACTTCACAAAATTTTCCCAGACCTGTGTGTGGCATGTGTACCAAATTTAAAGCAATAGATTAATGGAGCAAAGTAGCACTTAAAAATCACATCAGAAAAGATTACCAGACCTGATGAGTATGTGTGCCAAAATTCAAAGCAATTGAAGGAAAAGGAAGAGTGTTATATAGCAAAAATGTTAATTGCGCCAGAGCCAAAATTTTTACTAAACACCATGTCATATGCAACGACATGGATAATGTTGCTGGCCACAGCACAGGTTCCTCAAAGCTGTGATTAACACAAGACATATACTGATCCCCAGTTGGACTTCCTCATGGGGTGGCAGAAAATAAATGCCCCCAATCTCCCACAGATTGATTACACTGAAAAATGCATCATCATTCCTCTACTGGTTATGTTCTGTTTTACAAAAAAACAAAAAACAAAAAAATAGTCATCCAAACTATAGTTTCCCTTTCAACCGGGACATGCTAGCCGACCATGTCCTGTCCTGTTGACAGAGACTGGGTCTAGAAACTCGTGACGCTCATGTGACACAAAATTTGTGCACCATGAGTGACACTGATAATGTCGAATGACAGGGCACGGGTTTTCCCATAGCCATGCACAACCACTGTCTTTACTTCCTGAAGCATGCAACTGGAATGCTGATTTCGCTGAACAGAAAATGTGATACATAAAAAGTCAAAACATACACTTATTGAATCCTGAAAAGAAGCCAAACGTTTTTTCCTGGGGGGGAAGCTCCACTTTTCCACCCAAAACTGTCGTCTGCAAATGTTGACCTGCCGTTTTAATACAGTAAAGTTACACGACATGTTTAAAACCACAATCCTCCCCCAAAAAACACATATTGAAGTACTTACCAATCTACCGTCTTCCCGTTTTCATCTTTACAAGCAATTTTTGCACTGACAATGTCCTGATTTATGAAAAGAAAGAAAGAAGAGAACAACGTTGCGAGCAACATGGTTAGAGGAAACCACCACGCCAATTCAGGAACCTGCGAAAAAGGAAAAGTAGCCAAGTTCACCTAACAAAAAAAAAAAAAGCCGTTATAACTAGATCTGACGAAATCTCGTGTGAACATCGCACTGACAGCCGTGGAAATCAAGGGTGCACTGAAGAATTAAAAAGCCTGTACATTTCTTTGTTAATCTTGCTGTATTTACAGACCCATAACTTTTTTTTTCAGTAATTTTTACAGGAAAACCAAAATATTGCGATAAAAGTAC
The DNA here is from genome assembly GCA_964020975.1 of Hermodice carunculata. Taxonomy (NCBI): domain Eukaryota; kingdom Metazoa; phylum Annelida; class Polychaeta; order Eunicida; family Amphinomidae; genus Hermodice; species Hermodice carunculata. The sequence continues at coordinate 38,049,119 of OZ026625.1, forward strand.
AGGATTGAAGCAGTCAATGGGGTCATTCTTGCGACCGAATTTTTACCTTACAGAAAAAGGCTTTAAGGTGTGTTTGTAACACCAATTTCCTTGCGCAAACTGAACCATTGTTTAAAAACTTGAATATCCTGAAACTTAAAGATATACTAAGAATGGAAGCTCTTGCGCATACTGAACCATTGTTTAAAAACTTGAATATCATGAAACTTAAAGATATATTAAGAATGAAAGCTCTTAAATTCTATTACAGGTACTCCAACAACCAACTCCCTGGCTACTTTGAGAACATGTTTTTTTACCCCTACTGCAACACACGCACGCAATACCCGATACAGAGATATTCCTCGATTAGCAGTCCCTATCAGAAGCTCTACACAAAATACATTCCGTTTCTTGATTCCAAGTCTAATAAAAGAGACATCCCCAATCATCACAGACAAAGTCTATTCCCATTCGTATTCTGGATTCTCAAAATATGCAAAATTGCAGTTCATCAATGAATATTCAGACGTTTGTACCATCATTAACTGCTACATATGTAATAGAGACAATTAAAATGCTAGTTATTGCACATCTTTCCAATTCATATAAATGTATCAGAAATACTGTTTCTTAGTCCTGCCATTGCCTGAATTACTTTCACTGAGATTTCCTCAGTCCCAACCAGCCATTTATCACATAAATAACCAGGTGCAACTTATGATGTAACTCTACATCTTTCAGGTAGCTCCAGCGAGAGCGGAATCAAATTCCTTAGCTGGAGTTAACCCTACAGTATTTATATGAATGTTATTCAGCTTGTGGTTTTTATAACTGATGATTATATCTTTATTTTTGCTTTGATAACATTCTGATTGATTTGCCTATGATGTAACATGGCTGTCAAATAAAATCATTTTGACTTTGACTTTGACTTTGAGTCAATTTTGATCAAATTTCAAAAAAGCTTTCGCGGAATCTTTTTTACCGCGCTACAAAGATGACACCTGGTGGTCACCAGACAAATTACAGACAAATTGACAACACAGAACCATATATTTTATGTATTAATACATTTCACCTGATGCAAGGTTCAGTTAAAAAAAACTTATGTATCTGACAGCAAAAATACTGTGGGTCTCAATTACACACACAATATTGGTCTTCCTCTGAAATAACATCTGCTGGAGATCACTGAATGCAATATTTTATTAATATTGTTATGAGCCTCCATGGAACAACAGTCATTTGTACTGAATATGGACTGCAAATAAAACTTGTCAAACTTGTCAAACTTGTCATGCATGTACCAAGCTAACTTTTCAGTGGCACTTACTCGGACTTCGCGCATTAATTCTGTAGTGCACCCTTAAGGAACTGCAAAATCATTTAGGGAGTGACCATTTGATCTTGGGGGGGGGGGCATTTTTTTTCAACAGAATTGTTTTAAATTAATGGCTTGCCATCATACAAATGCATTACATGTTTCCATGATTTTAGTATTAAACTGGTCAAGAGTCATAGAATCTTGTAGTCAATATTGAATATACATGCTGCATAAGCAGCTGCATAAAATAGTATACAGTTTTACCGAGTTGACTTTTTGATTTTGTGTATTGCTTATCAAGTTTCCTTATTTTGTACATATGTCAATGCTGTTTGAGCACATAGTGTTCATTGATATTCAGGAACCAGTCAGTTTCACTTGGCTGTAACTTATCTCCTATGAAAGGTATAGAGCTTAAACTTTATGTTCTGTTTTGCCAAAGCTAGGCTACTTGTGTGTGCATGTTTACTCTTTCACATAAACGCAATAGTTCCTTTTATAGTTAACGGTAAGGACAAGTTTACTTTTTTTTTCAGTCCACGTTTCACGTGGCGCTCTTTTAGTCCATCATGCAGATGCCAATAATCCTATACATTGAAGAATTTCATGTCTAGTCTCATTAAAGGAAAGTTACATGGAATAAAGGCTTAAGGTTTATTTTTGTAGCATCACCATGTTCACTATATAGTCGGCAAATGTAATTAATATATTCAATCATTTATCATAGAGTGTTAACCTTTTGTCTAGTCCACTGAGAATATTGACTCCATGGTATTGCCTATTCCATTGACAAAGATACAACTCGGTGCTCACGAATATTATTGCTGTACATTGGATAAAATTTTCTAGACCGTCAATAGAAAGGCTGTATACCTATGTAATTGTTAAATATATTTACTTCTTTATTTTAAGATATTACATTTTTGTGAAATGTTTGTCCACTAAGATTATACGACTTGGGAGTACCTGTATTCCTGCTCGTGCCAGAATTGCTCTTGGCCTGCAGAAAAAATCCAGCAGCTAGAGTAAATGTATATTTAGTTCAGTTCAAACAATTTAAAGGCACAGACTATGCTCCGACTTAACCTTTAATCTACACATGTTTACCATGTGACTGAACGTTTGAGCAGATAAAATCAAGGTTTAATATGCTATGGTTGTAGTACCTAACTGTACCTCACTAGTTATGATGCCAGAGTTTCACATATCGGCAAATGCATGCATATCCACATAATATCATGGGATTACAGATATTTACATTTTCTGCATGTATTTGTTAACTATTACTCATATTTTACTCATATATATATATATATATATATATATATATATATATATATATATATATATATATATATATATATATATATATATATAGTTTGAGACTGAGATTGCAGCACAGTAATAATGCTCTGGTTCAAAGTATTTTATATTCTGATATTTTATATATGTCCCCTGTAATTTGACAATGAAATGACTTGCTATTCTTGCATTATGATTAGTTTCTTTTTTACAGGATTAACATAATGTGTCATTTTTCTCTCCATATGTACTGTTATCTTGAGATATTTATTGTTTGTCTGATTATAGTTTTTATGTAATTTGCTTCGATTTGTATGTCGGACTTTTATGCATCTGTGTTCTCTTACATGTATACCTTTCATGTTCACTTTTTTCACAATGGACCTTATACTGTTTGCTGTATGATGTGTCTGAAAAACAACAACACACACACACGCATGTATGTATATATATATATATATATATATTTGTATTTGTATTTGTGTCTTGTTGTCCAGAACCACTTTCTAGTTGTCGTAACTTATTCCGCAGTCCGAACTCTTTACCCTCCATAAGCTAACCTGTCACTGTCTAACCTATATCTACCATACGCATATGGAAGTACTATTGCCCATAGTGCGCAAGTTCTTATGTAGAATTTTGGCATAGGCTGTAATAGCCCAAATAAATTAAAGGGTCTTCAGCAGGCAACTACCAAGAACATGTTTTGGAGCCTGTACCCGTATGTTTCTCCGAGTAGCGGCTCCTTGTCTTATATATATTCGAAGGAACAGAGGGGCTCTATAGCCCAAGACAACTTGACCAGGTGCCGTATACTTGTATTTGCTTTTGTATGGGTGCTTTAATTGTTCTTAAGTGAATCTTGTGACCTGCCAGGTTACAAATAGTGGGGATTTCAAGTTTTTAACACAACTGAACAAAAAGTGCATGCAAAATAGCATGGTGCTACGGTGACTTATTTACTTTGAATTCTTTGAAGAATGTTGCAGTTATAGTCATTAGAATTGATTATATCTTGACATCTATAAATGTTAAATAATATCAAAACTTTTTACAAAGTTACAGGTATTGGTTTAATTTTTTCTGTGAAGTTAGAAGACCTCCATGGTCTTCATCCAAGACTTCATGCAATGCATGCATGCCTATATTTATATATATAAAAAAACAACAACATACCATTAAGTGAATTGCAACTAACCATGATTTTCATTTTGTTCTTTTGTTTGCCTTTAATAGTGCACATATTAGGCTTAATACTTCAGAGTATAATATGCATGCATACAAACTTAAACATAAGACAATTATGTATTAGTGTATAAACAGGCATTCTGTTTTGCAGCAAATCAAATTGTTTTGAAAATGTTAAGGTAGCGAGATACAAATCACCCGAAATTTCGGCAAAAAATATGTTTTTTGATCTTTGTATGGATGAATATCTTATGTATCTGTCATGTAAAAATCAAATTTCTGCTGAAATTGCAAAACAGAGAAAAATTGGGGTTTTGAGTAGAGCTTCTTGTTGAGCGTTGACAGTCACGCCGACCGTCTTTATTGTTAGCGTGAAGGGGATGGGCTTCAGAAAGTGGTCACATGACAGGCTGTGGTAACAGCTCGTTTAAAAATGGCCACCCCTGTGTCCGCTCTAGCGATGACGCTGATGCATGGCCATTAGCGCCGTGGTTCCCAAACCATATGGTCATACATTTATGCATTAGGTTGCTCTTGTTACATGTACTTGGTTTTTTTTTCTTTATGCTATCTCGAGTTTTTAGCGTTTAATCCGAAGAAAAGTGTTGAAGACAGGCCGTACATCCAGCCGTGATCATGACATGACTGCACGTCCTAATCCTACTTCAATTTCAAAGCCATTGCTGTTTTAACGCCGTCTTTCATCACCGACGTGGTAGCGATAATTGTTTTCTCACCTGACGGTATAGGCACCACCCTTCTTAAACACTGTGCCCCTTCAATCTCACGTTCTCTGACTCGTCTATTCAATCTCTGCTGATCCAACTCATATTTTCCAGATCCCTGGAAGAGGTCCAACGTATTCCCTGTTTTTAAGAAAAAACAAATAGTCAAAGGAAATTATAGGCCTATTTCACTCCTCTGTTATGTCTCTAAAGTACTTGAGCGTCTTGTTTATAATATATTTTATGAGTATCTAACCTGTAACAATTTACTTTCTGCTAAAAACTCTGGCTTTAAGAAAAGCCACTCCACTATAGATCAACTTGTAAGCATACTTCATACTGTTAACAGTGTCCTTGAGTTGGGCCACGAGGCCCGTATGGTTTTCCTGCACATATTCAAGGCCTTTGACAGAGTCTGGCACGCTGGTCTACTTTTTAAACTGAAACAATTGGGGTTTGAAGATCCTGTGTTACTATTTATAGAAAGCTATCTCTCAAAGCGACTTCAACGTGTTACTATTGGAGGACAGACCTCACCTTGGCTCCCTATAGAGGCTGAAGTGCCCCAAGGTTCGATCCTTGGTCCCCTACTATTCCTCGTTTACATTAACGACATCACTGTCGACATCACCTGTGACATCCGTTTATTTGCGGATGATAGGCCTACCAGTGTTCTTGAAATTGTCCAGGAACCAATGGCCACAGCTGAAAGCTTTAATTCTAATCTTATACAAATTCATCGTCGGGGTAAGCTCTGGTGCATGACATTTAATGCCATTAAATCCATCTCAATGACCTTCTCAGCTAAACGACATAAGCCAGATCACCCCCCCCCCCCCACTTCTTGGAAACACAGTGATACCTGAGGCTACTCTACATACACATCTTGGAGTTACACTCTCAAGCAATTTGTCATGGCACCAGTATATAACACGCATTGTTAATAAAGCCAGCCAACGGCTTGCTCTTTTACACAGAATCAAACATAAACTCTCCCGCCAGACAATCATACGGTTGTATAGTGCAATGATTCGTCCTTTCTTCGAATATGGGTGTGTCCTGTTTGACAATTGCAATGAAAACTTGTCACAATATAAAGAAGCTGTGCAGTACGAGGCAGCCAGGATCTGCCTTGGCGCAACTAGATACACTCCACGTGTCTTACTTCTCGAAGAGCTTGAATGACAAACTCTGGCAAATCGGAGGAAAAACTTTCAACTTATTATTTTCTTTAAAATGTATAATAGGTTGAGTCCACAATACCTACATGATCTCGTTCCTCGTGACGTTGCATTCACTACAGGCTTTTCCCCAGAAATTAAAAGTTGAAAGGTGGTAAACATGATGTTATGTTAAATTTTCTTGTTATGGTAAAAAGGTCAATTAATAATGCTAAAATATCACATGTTTTAATGGGAAAAGGCGGAAGGTGGTAAAAAGATGAATGGTGGTAAGGAAAAGATGAAAGGTGGGCCAACTTTGAAATTAAAATGTAAGGAAAACGCTGCCCTACTGGGCGTCTATTGAGAAATCGTACTGAATTACGCCAAATTAGGTTCACCACTAATGGCTTCGGCGATTCATTTCTCTCGTCTGCTATCAAATTACGGAATAACCTCCGCGTTAATGCTCGTCTCACCGATTCCCTGCTGCAGTTTAAATCTAAATTAAATCTATTTTTCTTAAATGTTGACAAAAAGCCCCCATACATTAAATATGAAAATCGTTTCCTAAACATATGCCAAGCGCAGTTACGTCTTAACTTCCCTGTTTTAAATATTCATGATTTTAAATTTTTATGATCTAATTATAAGTCTCCATTATTTGGCATAAATTGTATTATTCGTGTACAAGCCGTGAATTTAGTCTCCTGTTCTCGTCCAGTGTGTATTGTATATATTTCTGTGCGTCCTCTTATGTACTGGAGATCCTCCAGATAGTCTTTCGATACTATTAGGCAATCCAGAGAAAATAAATATGTTTATGATAATAATTCTTCAGATGAAAGAGATATCGAAAGTAAAAATTCAGATACAGAGTTGTGACTTTACCATATAGATGAGTTTGGAGACCAACCCTCTGTCATGATAACAGGTCACCAAAGGTTGCCCTGACTGGGCCCATGTCAACGTTCAAGCTATGCTGCTAAGCTGATTCCTGTCTCCCCTGGTCCTTTAACTCCATTTTTCTTTCAATATCACTCATTTTTACACGTGAATATAGGTTATTTCAATGTACATAAAAAATATTGAACAACTGTCTACCTATGCGGCTTTTCAGTACAAATACCAAAATACTATTTGTAGTAAGATAAATATCATAATAATTTTTTTTTGTAATTTTTGTTAGCACCACACGAATTCACTTTATGAACTTTAGTCATGTACGGTCCTACGGTATTGGAGGAATGAAATCGAATGTATTATGCGGCTACTGCGGCATATGTAATATGTAACAGCCAGGCTGTGGAAGCTCCCGAAGGCAAAGTGTCTTTCCAAGCGCGATTCATATTTTGCGATGACTGTGTTTTGTGTAGTTCCCTACAGCCTGATTCATATTTTCCGTGCAGCGAGGCAGGGAACCAGCCAAGGCTATAGCCTGGGGACGGTGAGCGTTTATCTTTGCTTATCAACTGTCATTCCCTGAAGAAGGACTAATGATCCGAAAATTTGAGAAAAATATTAATAATTATGTACACGACAATGAACTTGTTCTTTCATTTGGGTTAATCTGTCGCGGAGAATGATTCAGTTTTCATGGGTTCTAGACTGCACTTCCGCTTCCTGTTTGCTTCAAAAAACAACTTCCGTGCTGCAAGCAATTCAGGCCATCCACTAGCAAGATAAGGGAGCATGAATTAATTTGTTTCCTGTACGCACGTAACGGTTTAGCTCCCTTCGGAAGCTAATATGTAACAGCCAGGCTGTGGAAGCTCCCGAAGGCAAAGTACGACTCGACGCTTTGTCGCCCTACTGTGTTTGGTGTCTTTCCAAGCGTGCTTCATATTTTGCGATGACTGTGTTTTGTGTAGTTCCCTACAGCCTGATACATATTTTCCGTGCAGCGAGGCAGGGAACCAGCCAAGGCCATAGCCTGGGGCCGGTGAGCGTTTATCTTTGCTTATCAACTGTCATTCCCTGAAGAAGGACTAATGATCCGAAAATTTGAGAAAAATATTAATAATTATGTACACGACAATGAACTTGTTCTTTCATTTGGGTTAATCTGTCGCGGAGAATGATTCAGTTTTCATGGGTTCTAGACTACACTTCCGCTTCCTGTTTGCTTCAAAAAACAACTTCCGTGCTGCAAGCAATTCAGGCCATCCGCTAGCAAGATAAGGGAGCATGAATTAATTTGTTTCCTGTACGCACGTAACGGTTTATCTCCCTTCGGGAGCTAATATGTAACAGCCAGGCTGTGGAAGCTCCCGAAGGCCTATATTGTTGTGCTTGTGTTTAAATCCAGACCTGTTGCAAGCATTTTGATGTAGCACAGGATCTGCAGTATGTAATTTGCCATGCCCACCAGATGGCGGGCTTTAAAGCAATAAAGATATATATGTGTTATCTATGAAAACGACTCGCACCTCGCTTCGCTCGGTGCTCGAGTATCTGTACGACGTAGCGGCGAGGCAGGGAACCAGCCAAGGCCATAGCCTGGGGCCGGTGAGCGTTTATCTTTGCTTATCAACTGTCATTCCCTAAAGAAGGACTAATGATCCGAAAATTTGCGAAAAATATTAATAATTATGTACACGACAATGAACTTGTTCTTTCATTTGGGTTAATCTGTCGCGGAGAATGATTCAGTTTTCATGGGTTCTAGACTACACTTCCGCTTCCTGTTTGCATCAAAAAACAACTTCCGTGCTGCAAGCAATTCAGGCCATCCACTAGCAAGATAAGGGAGCATGAATTAATTTGTTTCCTCTACGCACGTAACGGTTTAGCTCCCTTCGGGAGCTAATATGTAACAGCCAGGCTGTGGAAGCTCCCGAAGGCAAAGTATGACTCGCATGGCCTGCTATCGCAGGCATGCTCCTTTTGACTCGACCCTTTGTCGACCTACTCTGTTTGGTGTCTTTCCAAGCGTGATTCATATTTTGTGATGACTGTGTTTTGTGTAGTTCCCTGCAGCCTGATTCATATTTTCCGTGCAGCGAGGCAGGGAACCAGCCAAGGCCATAGCCTGGTGCCGGTGAGCGTTTATCTTTGCTTATCAACTGTCATTCCCTGAAGAAGGACTAATGATCCGAAAATTTGAGAAAAATATTAATAATTATGTACACGACAATGAACTTGTTCTTTCATTTGGGTTAATCTGTCGCGGAGAATGATTCAATTTTTAATGGGTTCTAGACTGCACTTCCGCTTCCTGTTTGCTTCAAAAAACAACTTCTGTGCCGCAAGCAATTCGCAACAGGTACAATCTCGAATTGTCCGCGATGTCCGTGAGGTACAATCTCGCAATGTAGGCGATGTCCATGAGGTACAATCTTCATTTGTCCGTGATAGTTTGGTGTGAGAGTACATACATGGCATTATGGACGCGGATTCAACTTGTGGCATCTGCAACTTTCTTAAACATGGAACTAATATGTAACAGCCAGGCTGTGGAAGCTCCCGAAGGCAAATACGATTCGCATGGCCTGCTATCGCAGGCATGCTCGTTTTGACTCGACGCTTTGTCGCCCTACTGTGTTTGGTGTCTTTCCAAGCGTGATTCATATTTTGCAAGGACTGTGTTTTGTGTAGTTCCCTACAGCCTGATTCATATTTTCCATGCAGCGCCGCTATATTGACGTAGCGGCGAGGCAGGGAACCAGCCAAGGCCATAGCCTGGGGCCGGTGAGCGTTTATCTTTGCTTATCAACTGTCATTCCCTGAAGAAGGACTAATGATCCGAAAATTTGAGAATAATATTAATAATTATGTACACGACAATGAACTTGTTCTTTCATTTGGGTTAATCTGTCGCGGAGAATGATTCAGTTTTCATGGGTTCTAGACTGCACTTCCGCTTTCTGTTTGCTTCAAAAAACAACTTCCGTGCCGCAAGCAATTCAGGCCATCCACTAGCAAGATAAGGAAGCATGAATTAATTTGTTTCCTGTACGCACGTTACGGTTTAGCTCCCTTCGGGAGCTATTAGTTATTTTAGACTTTGGTCGTGGACAAATTTCAGATTTCGTTTGAATGTAATATAAGGCGGCAACATGGTCTCGGTCCAAACATAAGGCCAGGGTTATGGTGAGCCTAGACTCTGTATATTAGTCTGATATTTAGACTTTTGTTTTTTGGGAACCAGGATTTATCATGTCCATAATCATACAAGATCATGGCCGATCATGAAGTTACCCATTTTCTTTGATGTAAATAATTCACCAAATAATTGTATACTGAGTCACACAGCACTTGGAATTCACAGGTAATTTCACAAGATAGTATGTCCTTTTTATTGTCTTTAAGAAGTAAAATTGTACGTAAGCTACAGACTAATTAATGTGGAATATGGTATTAAATCATTGCATGTAGACCCAAAACAAATGTCAAAATTTCCATTTTCAATTCACAAAGAAATACTTGATATGCTATATTTCATTTCATAATTATATATTATAAAAGCATCTATGTGTATAACCCACAAGGTCACATTATGTTACCCCATCTGCAAAGGTACACAACATTCAAGAATTATGTGTATTCTGTGTTGTAGATTAATTCAGCTGAATAAACATGTAATAGTTGATTCCTATTAGAGTCATTTAAGTGCAGGGTTTTCCCTCTGATTTTCTTAAAGAGTAGTGGGATTGCTAAAAATAGCAACAATAGAAAAATTAAAGCCCTACACTCCTATTCATTATAATGGGGATAATGATTTCAAAGCCCTAAATTTAGATGTAAAGCCCTAGAATTCTAGAGTTATACGGCTTTGGGGAATACCCTGAATTGTATAAAATGTATTCTACATTTACCAGGGTAACTTGTATGTGAACTATATCTAAATGCCAACAGACCACTTGTGATACCTGGTCCGTCTCATTTCTTGTTATAAAACACCACAACGATTAAGTTGAGAAATAAAAAGTTGTCATTTGGGCAAATAGGGATTGTAAACTAGCCCTTACAACTTTTACATTGTTGCATTGCAACCAGACTCCCCTGATTTCCCTAATTTCGACCCATGTTAGTATGTTACATGTATACTGAGATCAGACTCTGGGTCTTTAATACACCTGCAAATTAGACTGGAAATTCACAAGCATTAATGAAGGGGACCAACACTGATAGTATGTCCTTTTTATTGTCTTTAATGGTGATTTTGTGTTCATTTGGCAACTCTCAACATTTGTTTTCAAATTGGTATTTAGTTAGAGTAATTTTTTTATATTTACAGTAGGTGTTCTGATGTGTGATATCCCTTGGGCAACCCTCCATATATAAATACACAAACTTTGAGGGGGCACCACGGTGAGATACTCCACTTCAGCAGACCTGTCATAATGACTTGTGTACTCTGTTAATCACCCTATTTGATCTTATCAGTGTTGTATATTAGTTGACACCTGCTTCAGTAATTGAATATACACAACCACAGGAGCTGTTAGCTTGTTAGTATTCATCCCTGCATTTTTTTACCTTACCAATCCTTAGTAATTACTCCCGATCTTGATATATACCTCGTAAATGAATCAACAAAATGAAACTAACACAACAAAACCAACGTAAATTCAATATTTATTTTTGGCTAAGCAAGAAACAAGTGTTGCAAAACATCACAATCCCTCTTTTACATATTTAAGAAAATTTGATATCTGCATATGCAGTGGGGAAAAAGGGTTGAATTTTAAGGTATGGGTCCACATTTAGTATATAAGGCAACTCAAAAAATGTAAATTATCACTGCAGTACCCTACAATAGAGAATATTTCAGTTATCAGTGATTATGTACAGCGGCCCCCTGTCTTGATAAGTTGCTCCAAATGAGAGACTACCTGGCTTGAAAGGCCACTTTTTTTTGGCAGGTCCCTACTACTATCTTTTTGTGTTATTGTACCTCTAGTGAGAGGTTACCTGTCTAGAGGGGCTATTTCAGGGCCTGCCTTCGGGATGACCTCGCATGACATGGACTACAGTGGTACCTCCTATTTAAGACCACTCTTAAAGCCAGACAAGAGTGGTCACATATGACAGGTGCATGTTCTGCAGGTAAGATAGCAAAGAAATTAGAGGCCAGTGTCTTGAAAGAGCGGTCTTAAAAACTAACAGGTCTTTCATGAGAGGTGGTCTTTTGAGCAGGTACCATTGCATTGTATGTGGGAACAGAGTTTTAGTGGGCTCATCATGATAGTCATTCACATTGCCCTTATATCAACCCAACCCAAGATCATTGTTGTCTATTGTATGCTGCATGTATTTGCTGCTGCTGGTCCCAGTAACATTGAATGGGTCACTACACAGACAAGGTGGAATGTGTCTATGGTTAATTTGTATATAGTGTATATATCATTGTTTATGAGTTTTGCTGCTGCTGGTCCCAGTAACATTGAATGGGTCACTACAAAGACAAGACAGAATATGTCTATGGTTAATTTGTATATAGTGTATATATCATTGATTATGAGTTTACCTGCTACTGGTCCCAGCAACATTGAATGGGTCCATGGTACATAATTTACACTGTGCCAAACTGCTATCAACACAATTGTTGGAGTTGTGGAAGTGTATGTAAATCATTGGTCATGAGTTTTACTGGCTCTGGAACAGGTGAGGTTGAATGGGTCCCTGGTCAATTGTTTATATTGTCAGGCACAGCTACCAATACAACATGTATATATATATATATATATATATATATATATATATATATATATATATATATATATATATATATATATATATATATATATATATATATATATATATATATGAATGTTTATGCCATGTAAACACACATGTAAATCACTGATCATGAGTTTTGCTGGTTTTGGAAAAGGTGAGACTGAATGAGTCCGTGGCTGGCCCGTAGTCTATATAGTGTCAAGTGCAGCTGAGAAAACATTTACAAAAATATATTCATATGTATGTGAAGGTATATAGATTATTGACCTTCAAAAGTTTTGACAGTTCATTGTATACGTCAGTAACAGCTGGCAATACAACCGTGTACATAAATATGAATGTTTATACCATGTGTACATGTAAATCATTGATCCTGAGTTTTGCTGGTTATGGACCAAATGAGGCAGAATGGGTCCATTACATTTGTATTTCTGATGACAATAACAGCTACTTTTACAAGACATGTACATATATTTGAACGTTTATACCATGTATACATGTAAATCATTGATCCTGAGTTTTGCTGGTTAGAGACCAGATAAGGCAGAATGGGTCTATTATTTGTAATGGCAATAACAGCTGGCAATACAAGGGAATTTAAATCTGGGAGTATATAGTTTTGATGGTTCTTGGCCAGTCTTCGCAATACAAGAAGTGAATTGTGATTGTGTGTAAATCATTGGCAAAAAGTTTTGCTGGTTCTGGGCCAGGTGACACAAAAGCCATGACCATGATTCAAACTTGGTCGGTTATCTATAAACTGCCAATAACAGCTAGCAATACAACTAAATATATATACACATGTATGTGAGCCACATAAGCATTGATCAAAAGGTTTTTGGGGTCCGTACCACAAAAGGCAGAATGGGCCCAGCAGTCATTCAGTTTGGGTAATAATTTTGTTTTGTGGTTTATGGATAACGACTGCTCCCTTGATCGAGTGATCCAGGCTTGAACACAGCTCCTAAAAACTTCATTATTTCGTTGGCATCGGGTAAACCACACTGTGAAAATGCCAGTGGAAGGACTCCCAGATATGCTAGAAACTCTTCTTGATGCTATAGCAAGGACAAACAGGCTCAATACATGGAGTATTTTTCAAGAAAAGGATGGCAGCGTGACTGTCAAATTGAGGTTCAAAGAGATCAATGGTGCCGATAATGCAGCCAACCATGACCAATATAATTCTGTGTACAAGAGGAAAAGTGACCATCAAATACTTCGAGATCATAAGCGTACTGAAAATTGGAGGGCTTCAAAAAGCCAGGGCGTTGTGACAAGAAGTCAAAGTCAAAATATGTCCAGTATGTCTGTGGAAACAGAAATAGCAAGGGACAGGGAAAATTGTGAACAGACAAATACAAATTTCACTCCCGTTTCTGTTAATCTTGCTTTGGAACCAACAGAAGCATTCACAGGGTCACCTCTACTGGAAGTGGACAAACCAAGGGATTATACATTGTCTGACTGTGAAAATTCTGGATTTGTAGAGAACAATGAACTTGCCAACGTCGACGAACAGTCTGTCCTGGATGAATTGTCTGATCTTTCAGGCGAAGTAACAAACAATTTCAAATTGGCAGAAACTGAATCAGGGTTTGATAAATACCAATCCAGTCAGTCAAACGCCAACAACAACAACTACTGTAATCCACACAAAGGACTCCAAGCCCGCAACGTTGGTGTTGGTCACTGCGGTGTACAAAATTGTGCCTATAATGACTCCAGTGAAACATACTGCAGGGAAAGCTATATCTATGTTTGTAATAGGTGCCCAAAAGTCCGTGCGTGTCGGCAGTGTTATGGTGCAGGAGCACATAAAAGACACAAAGGTCACATGAAAATTGTCAAACTGAACAGGTGATGGGAAAATTGATACATAATGAATGTCTTAAAAACAATTATCTGAGAGATGCAATATGAACAGCTATGAAGCAGAGTTCACCTTATCATTACTATAACTTTTTTTTCAGTGTACCATTTTGAGTACGAATAAAGATATATATATATATAAGCGTCTTTGGAAATATTAATATATTATAATTATATTAGTTTTCCATTTTAAAATACAGTAGTACCTTAACTATCAGACCACATTCTGCAGTGAGAGACCACTACCTTTTGTTACCACATTTCTGACGGAGCAACAGCTGATATATATTCTTTGTAAATCATGAGTAATTTAAGAGTATGTGCTATTTGTAGCCACTTGTGGCTGGCAGATTGGGTGGTCTTAAATAGTAGGTATCACTGTATTCTCCATGACCAGTTGGTCATATGATGTCATTCATCACAAGTGTGTTTGTGTGATTGAATTGTGTTGGCATAAAGGTCAATTATAATTTGGATCCCTGGTCACATGCATGTGTGTATAATGTACTGATGTGAGGCTGTGAGTCCAAGCAGATAATAAAATTATGAAAGTTATGAATGTGTATTTTTCATAATTTCCCAATAATTAATGGCAACATGGTAGTAGTTTCTTTCTTTTCTTTTTTTTTTTCATTGAGAATGTCAATAAATAATTAAACCATTGAACTCTTTATATAGGCTTGGAACAACAAGCAGGGGCCAGGAGACGGAGCTAGTTGTCACAGGGTTAAGTTGTCATCTTCCACTTTTTCAAGAATCCCATTTCACGATGCTTGTTTTTTCAAGGCTCCAATTAATATTGGGAAACATTTAAATAATATGTTATATTTCCAGCTACAGGCATTTTATAATTGTTGATAAAAGAAATAATAGATAACAGAAAGAAAGAAAGAAAAAGAAAAAGAAAGAAAGCAAGTTTAAAATGCTCATATCCATCCCAAATGCAGAGCTAAACACCGAACTTCAGAAAGAAAAGAATAAAGAGAAAGAAAAGTGCTCAGATCCATCCCGAAAGCAATAGCCAACGTCCAAATTTACATTTAATCATGCCAAAGCTTAGTCGTGTATACCGGCTTCCAAAGCTTTAATCTCGACACAGAGCCAGAAAATGTCCGCGTTGTAATTGTCCGCGATGTCCGTGTTGAAGATATCACGGACATCGCGGACAATTCGAGATTGTACCTTTTGCAAGCGATTCAGGCCATCCACTAGCAAGATAAGGGAGCATGAATTAATTTGTTTCCTGTACGCACGTAACGGTTTAGCTCCCTTCGGGAGCTATAATGAAATTAATACTCATGGTAAAATTATACAAGAAAAGTTGAATACGTTGAATAGCTGCAATTCAAAAAAGGTGACTTGCACCCTATAATACTAACATCAAGGACAGTATTTTTTGTCTATAACCACTGTAAACTATATTCTTGTTGCTGAACATGGAAAAGCTGCTAAGCGGTGACGGTGGGGGGGGGGGGGGGGGACATCCGTGGTCCGAACGGCCAATAATGTCCACGTAGATACATAATTATTTCAGGGGTTACATGTTGGCACCCGTTTGATTTGGTTTCAAAGATAATAGGTCCTATTAACTCCCTGGTCATTCTTTTATGTGCTATCTATATGCACAACTGCAAGCCTGGTCATTATATGAAAAATATTTCTTCTGTAATATAATGCCGATATTCCAATAGTTTTAGACGTAAACTATACAACTAGAGAATATTTATCATCACTATAAACAAATACATCTAACAACTAATTTAATTGAGTTTTTTTGTCGCCGCATAGAAAGTTTTAATTGTCGCCGATGCTGTTACACTGTTTTAATTCCATCAACAACCTTTATTCGATGAACCTTGTGTTTGATGGGTTGTCTTTAAAGATACGTCTCAGCACGTGCATCATAGCACCGGCCAATCACGACTATTCGTTGTGACAATGGCAGCTGTAGCCCTCCCTCCTTGACAACATTTGTGTACGGGGAAGCTGTAGCGTTTCCCTTGCGAACACTTTGCCTTGCGTTATGTATTTGTATTCATCACATGGGAGGTATATAGTGATCCCATTTCATCGGTATACTGCATATTATTTCACAATACTGTTTTCGGTCTTGACTGTTCTTGCTATTTAAGGCGCCGGCACTTATCTGAGACCTCCAAATCAGTGGAAATGAGCTTTTGCTACTTTCGCATAATGAAAAAGTGTCCCTGCTTTATAGTCATTCAGTAAATTGGCTGTTAGATGTGGTCATTAATGGTGACGTTTAGATCACCATTCACAGTCAAAGCCTCACTGGATATGTTTTTACAGGTGAGCGGATTATTTCACAGGTGACTGATTAGAACCACCATTTTGTTTTTAAGCGTAGAGGTCAAAGTTACGACAGAGTTTAAGAGATTTGCGTTAAGTTATCCTTTATAATGGCCTGAGCGGATGTCATTTGTGAGTAATTAAAATCAGCAAACCTCCTTGGTTATCTTTGGTAATGTCTCTGAAACAAGTTTTTACAAGACTTGGTAATTTTGAACAGCCTCACTTGAAACGGGATTAAAGAATCTCTGTGAAGTTGACGGCTATGTAACGGAAAGAGTATAACTTAGGTAACCATTTTTTGTTTGGCAATATTCCAATTTTAAATGCTACTTCTGAGCTCCAAAGTGGACAACATTATCAATGATAATTGCAGATGCTTCAAAAGCCAATAACATATATTACAACCATTCCTTTGAAAGGAAAGTCAAAAAATGGTTACTTAAGTTATACTATTGTCTTTACATTACCATTGATTTCAAGCTTTTTATGCAAACAGTTTTGACGGATCCTTCTCAAAGAGTAAATCAGACCTTTTGAATAAAATGCCCCTCAAATTTTACAAATTAGTCTTAGAATTTTTTTTGTTACACGCAAAAAACTACACATATTGACAAAACTAATAATGTGTACATCGATGAACTTGCATAAAAAAAACAGAGACACAGTGGCAATTTTTGTACCCCTCTGTTATATGTACCCTAAGTACGAGCAGGCACCTTAACTTCATGCTAATAGCTGAATTTATCATTTGGCCCCAGTGCACAGAGGTCAAGGCCACAGAATCTGTTTTTGTAGCATCACATCTAAACGGGTAGGCGCTGGGAATATAGGCAACAATTGTAATGTTGTCCCTTTTTAGAATTTTATTCATTCATTCATTCATTTCAAGGAGCATGACTTAGAATACCATTTTACATGTGATTACGATATTTTCCGTAAGGATTCAGGAACATCTTTATATACAATAGTAGCTAAGAATTGAACGAATGAATGGATGAGATCATGTCGGGAAAAGTATTTTATGACGTGAGAATGTTTGTGTGGTATCTACAAAATGGTCTACAACTAAGCAAAGAAACGCTCTGTACAATTTTGTTTTTTTGATTTTGGTTTTATTTGAAAATGGCAATTAAGCAAACGAGTCTGCGTCCTGTTTATGGTTGGTTCCAAAGCTCATTCATATTTATTTCTCGCTTGTACATAGCCTACGATTTCAAGGTTTTCATTAAATGGACTCTAACATTTATCAGCAGGCATGCATGCAAACGTCAATATGCAGGCAGGGCTATACGGATGCCCTTGGCATACCCAAATAATCCGCCTAAATCTCGCTTTTCTTTCTTTTTTCATGATACACTGCTTTCTATTCTTTTCTTTTTTCGATGATGGTGGTGGCGATAGTAGTGTGTGTGTATGTATGTTTTGTGTGTGCTCTTTCACCAATCATGATGATTAATTTATTCAACTGACGGCGCTGCGAATTTTTTCTTTTTTTTTCTTTAACCAATATTTGTTGTTTTTGATCAACTTCTCCGAAACTGTCAATCAGGTTGTTCTGATTAAAAATAGTAATAAGAATGATGATGATGATAATAATAATAATAATAATAATAATAATAATAATAATAATAATAATAATAATAATAATAATAATAATAATAATAATAATAATAATAATAATAATAATAATAATAATTGTAATTATTATTATAAATGCGACAACATTTTTGAAGATCGCCACATTGTGAACAAAATACGGTGTACACAATCGCATGACACAGTGAAAGGTCAGATTGAGAATGTTAAGCATCGCTCTCTTCATTTTTAGCATGTTGAAAATTTTTTAAGATGATTAGAAAATTCCAGTGGTCCTGCTTATTTTGTGACGTTATGCAGTTTACAAGTTCGATGCATAATATGTGTAATTAGCTTACCATTTCGCAATACAGACAGTGCATTTGAACAGAAAAAAATTGCAAGATATAGTATTTGGTTGAAAGCAATTGGCTGCTTGGTGTTTATTTCGAAAATGAACTTGGTAAGGAGCAATGGCACATGTTCACATGGGAGCAGAACAAATGACACAAAAAGAAAGGTATTTTCAGTTTCAGTTGCTGCTTTCCTTCCACTTCTTTTTTGGCTAAGTTTGATTGATACAAAACACAGTACACCAGACATCAGTCTAATTATAAATGCAAGAGCTATACAAGCCAAGGCAATATATGGTACAATAGCGTGATTATGTAATGAAAACCACAAGGTTCGGACGAATAAAATGTCTTTTCCATTTGTGGCGTTTGAAATTTCCAGTTTTAAAAATACTGTGCATATCAGCGAAAGAATAAATCCGAATACAGATACCAACAAAGTAAATTTTAATTTCATCTTCGGTAATGTAAAAACCAACGGTTGAGATGAATTTGTCTACTGATTTAACAGTCTGAATATATGATGCAAAAATATAGAAACACAGATGCAATGGTCCTGCGAAATCCAACAGCGCAATTATTTTACTGTCAAAGAGTACGTGGTACACATAGTGTGGGGAAAAAAGTGACAGGGAAAAGTTCAACAAAAAGAAATATGTCATGACTAAATCAGAAATTATGAGCAAAAGTTCCAAAAAGAAAAACGTTGTTTCTTTCCACATCACCCAGATTTCTACGAGTGCCAATGTATTACCAGTGCAGATTAAAGCTGCCATTATTTCAAAGGTCAGTTGGATTGCAAGTGTGGGTAATAAGTCCGAACATACAGCTTGCACGTCCAGTTCCGGAACACATTTTACGTCGGGAGAGACAAAACAACACATGCCTTTTTTATCAGAAGAAAGAATCTTTAAAGCCACAAGGTGAGAAAACAAATCAATATCTGGCTGGATATTGTCATTTCCAGAGATATTTAATAATTGGAGCTTTTTCAACTTTTCTAAAATTCGAGACTTCATATAGGAAAGAAAATTGTTTGATAAGTCCAACAAAACACTGTGATCCATGTAATCAAATGCACTGAATCTGATATTGCGTATCCTCAACCTGTGTAACTTTATGTGTTTTAAATTGTTTAGTCCATAGAATCCCTGTTCATTAATGACATATATGGGATTATCCTTTAGCTTTAAGCTTTTTAAATGTGTAAGGCCCCAAAACATATAAGCTGAAATATACGTTAAATTGTTACTTTCCATATTTAAGAAATAAATGTTCCTGGCAGACAAAAAAGTTCTTTGTTTTAAACTGCTGATACCGTTATGAGATATGTCAAGTGTGTACAGATATGTTTGGCGTCCAAGGACACCTTTGCTGAAAAATGTCAAACTATTATATGTAAAATAAATAGCCCTCATGTTATTTGATATGTGGGGTACATGTTGAAGATTAGTGCCGTTACATATCAAAGCATTCCCCTTACACCTGCATGCTGGATTACAGGATGTAATATTACAGAGATCCTCGTCTTCTCCAAAAACACAGTGCTTTTCCCCGTCGCATCTTTCAGACATGTGAAGACACGTTCTTTTGTACCTGCACAGAAACTGAAATATGCACTTATAATTATTACATGATATTTCATCAAAACCACCCTCACAATGCCAGCCCCCATCACAGAGCAGTCGAACAGGAATACAATAAGACTTTGGACATTTAAACATCAGTGAACATGACATATATTGGCATTCTTGTAAATGTTCCCCATTTGTGCAATATAAGGTCCGACCATGCATGTCAACATCAAAACTACAACGCTGCGATCTATGAAACCATTCTTTATACACTACCCTTACAGAATTACATGGTGACCAGATCTTATGTGTGCTTTCAGGTGCATATCCACGTCTTAACTTGAGCGTTTGGTGGGAAATTGAATTTACATCCTTTCCCAGTATCTTTGAGGAGCAGACCTGTTCATCGGACCCATCTTGGCAATCCATAATATTATCGCAAATTTTTGATATTGGGATGCAAGCACCTGAATAGCATTGAAAATATAGGGGATCACATGTACATAATTCCTGCTTGCACAAAGAAAAGCAAAGCTGAATAGAACCTGCAGCGACTTGTCGTAACCTATATTTGCAAATATTTGTGCAATTTGTTTCATCGTCTCCATTTTTGCAATCACTTATTCCATCACACACGTTGTGACTTAAAATACATCCCCCAGCGTGGCACCTGAATAGGTTTGCGCACATATCGCTTTGCAGGGTGGCCTTCCGTTCACAAAGGACTGCATCAGCCATGGGAAGACTGCCTGGTCCAAAATTGACATTAAGATTCAGAGGTGGGAGGGCATAGGAATATAATTTCATTAAAATACCTTTGTATGAAGCTTGTACATATGGGTCATTGGTAAATAAGGATGTTGTCATTATTGCATCACGTAAAATTTTATCTTTCATCAATAGAATCCAGATGCTTGTGTTTCTTTTGTGTACCCCCCAGGTGTGCAGCAACTGCAAAAATGGATGTATTTGATGGCTTTTGTTCAGCAGAATAATATTGCGGAAGTTTTGTAAATCTGTGAAATATTGTCTCAAATTTTGAAACCATCTCCGAACTAATACTCCATAAGTTCCTCCACGTCTCCTTAGATAAAGTGGAAAATGTTGCAACCACAAATTTGCCATATCATTCACATGTTTAACACTTTCAAATGTAATCTGATGCAAATGCCCTGTCTTTTTTTCACATGATAATACAGCAACATCCCTGTTGTAGCTGCCTGTTGCAGCCACATCCAGTAAAATACACTTATCATGCACAAAAACCCAATTTTTTGGACATTCAAATGCCGAAATGTTTTTCAGTGTTTCTCCGTTGAAAGTATTAGAGAGTTGATGTACTGCTTCACATATATATGAAACATTGTGAAATATCACATGACATGGAATAGTTATCCAATTGGTGCTTCCAAACGGTGTAATCCATACCATGGATACACATGCATCATGCCTCCAGTTAGGCTGCCGTGTTGCAAATGCTAATTGTATGAAGATGTCATTTGTCTTGTCCATGACGTTTCCATCATTATTTACTCGAATGTCTGGTTGCTTTGGCCCGTTAATTAAATGCCAGTCCGTGTATGTTAGTGGATCATTGTTTGTCCATCGAATACCATTTTTCTGTTGAAATGAAACACAGGTTACTCAATCTTGTCAAACATAAATACATTATAATATTCCCAAAGGAAAAGGGACAGTACCAGTAATAGGATCAACTGAATATATTGTTGTTTTTTATTCAAAACATATTTTTAAGAACAATAACAGCTTTCTTTACACTTTCTATATCGAAAATAAACAAAGTGTCGGTTACAATATAAATTTATTGCGTTTTGGATTTGGTATGATTATTCTTTATTTTGCTACACAGACATGCATATTACTTTCGCAACAATTACAGCTGGGGGAAATTACCTCCATCCAAGACAAAATTAAATTTAGCCAATTGCCTCAATTGGCATTGTATCTGGATGATGACATATCATGACACATAAAAAATTAGAACACCACGAATCACTGAAGTGTCCAGCTCATTTTATAAGCACTAGTGTCCACAAATTTGTGATATTGATATAGCAAGGAGACTTATAGTACACATCAAGCAAATAGCCCAGGTTTTAACTGAACTGAAACAACTCCTCTCCGTGTTTGGGGTAGCTATGATGTGCAGTGACATTTAGGGATAATGTGTCTAATACGCACATGGCAATTAAGCATAGCCTGAGTGCGACAGTATATACTATTGTGACTGAACATATACTACACAAGTGAGCTAATAGTACAGAAAAACATGACCCATAATCATAAATTTCAAACCCAACGATGACAGCAAAGAGATTCCAGAGTTACCAAAGCTTCAACATTCATCTTCCAATACCAATGTGAAGAAACAAATTTCACTCCTGACTTCAGACAGGAAATCACCTGTAAAAGGCAACTGGTGGTTTTAAACTGGTCCTCTCAACCTTTGAAATATTTTTTATTAACTTCAGACTATAGTGTTTCCAAAATGTATAGGCCTAACCACTCAAGCCAAAATTTTATTACTTCTGCCAAAAATAAAAAGAGACCTGGTAGGCCTATAACTTTTTAGTTCTGACTTGTCAGTCAGCTGAGTTTGCAGCAAAAGAAGAAAGTAGGCTACATTATTTTTTATCTTATTTATGAATCTGGAACATTATAAGCACAATGTACCTCCATTATACCCATGAGTCAGAAAGCACAGCACCAGCATAACATAGACAATGAAAGTATTTATCAAAAAGTAGGGAAAAACATGACCAATATTCATAAATTCAAAACACAAAAATGACAGCAAAAAGATTCCAGAGTTACCAAACCAACAACATTTATCTTCCAATACTAATGTGAAGAAACAAATTTCACTCCTGACCAGAGACAGGCAGTATGCTTGCCAAAGCATCCAAGTTTGAGCATCTTAAAGACTCATTAGTGCATGGCAGATTTGTGTGCGTGTGTGTGTGTTTGTGGGGGGGGGGGGGGTTCCAGACAGCAACGAGAAAAGCTACTGAGAGAAGGGACCATAGATATGACACTACACAAAGTAGTGCAGAGATTTAGAGCAGCAGATGCTGTCAGATCACCGGTCAAGGGAATGCAGACAGATGACAAAAGCAATCAGGGGCTGAGTGACAAGTCAAAATCCAACACTGCTGGTCATGAAAAACTAGGTTCAAGAAAAAGTGGTAGCAGGTTATGTGCTCACCAGAGTCTGACAAAAAGCCAGAAACATCATGACAGTGATAATCATGGTGACCATAATGCACCACAAAGCCTATGTTGCAGGAATAGCTCTGTGCATCCTCCCAGAAAAATGCCCTGCCTATGACAAGATTTACCATAATTGTAAGAAAAAACATCACTTTTTATACATAGGTCCAAAAAGGTGGATGTGCTAGAAGAAAGTCCTGAGCATCCACTGTTCTTTGGAGCCATTGACACAGCTGATGAAATGACAACCCAAAACTAATATTTGGGAAGCTACTATCTCAGTGAACAAGCCAGTTAAGTTTAAAGTGGACGCAACCTAGCATTTTGCCCAGGAATATATAGAAGGACATAAAAAGACTAAAGAGACATCAACTCAGACAAACTAGCACCCAATTAAATACATGCTCAGGTCAAGGGCTAGATATGACAGGTAGTTGTAACCTGAACTGTGAGTATAAAAATTTTGACACAAATAACAAAATTTACATGGTTAATATCAAAACCCAATCTAATGTAGCTCTGGGAGCATGTGGCAATCTTAACTTGAACCACAGAAACGTGATATTTGGAGTAATACCAGTATTAATGAGTATACGTACCTTTTGACCACAATGCCAAGACCTCTGTGTCTGGGCATGATGCCCAATAAATACAGATGAGAAGCTTGCTACTCATGCTTGATTCTAAACCTGATGGTCCCATGGTGCCATTTTTTGGTCCATGTGGAACTGACGGTGATGTCGTGTGCACAGGCGTCCCATGTCATCCTTTCATCCTTTGAAGAGTGGTCAGTTGACATCAGCTGTAAGAGGAAGCGGGGCTGCTTGGGTGGGCTTCTGTGGTGGTCAAGTGGTGCGTTTACTCATTGTGACTGATATTACTCCAAATATCCCTTATTAATTACATAACGTTACCTCTCAACCACTATCGCAGATATACAAATGTAATGGTGGTGCGGAAAGCATTACAGGTACACTGACCTATATAAACCAGCAGGACTGGCAGCTCAGTGGAAACCATTGGTCCATGTGAGGAGACGACATCTGAAGGGAAAACCGCAGAGCTATGTGGAGATGAGGCCGCCAACATCAGAATCTGGTTTAACCAGAAACCCTCTTTACCAACCCATATGGGACTGCACTGGAC
This sequence comes from Hermodice carunculata, assembly GCA_964020975.1. Classification (NCBI taxonomy): domain Eukaryota; kingdom Metazoa; phylum Annelida; class Polychaeta; order Eunicida; family Amphinomidae; genus Hermodice; species Hermodice carunculata. The sequence goes on from OZ026625.1 coordinate 38,073,548, forward strand.
CTCCTGGTGCTTGCCTGCCAACATAACAACTGTCAGCCTCATGGGTAGACGTTATTGGTTTCAGCTCCATTGAATGTGGAGATCTAGCAGGTCGTAGTTGCAAAACTGGCGGGCACTGGGGGTCAGTTGTAAGGTTGTGAGGGCAGTTTTAAACCCAAGTCAAAACATATGCAAAAGAGCCTGTTCTGCCTGCAAAGGCATACATACTCTCCTTGAGCAGAACCACAATGTTCCACAGGGTAAGGCCTCCTTCCTATCCAGTGAGGTCTCATAGGCCTTAAGGATCAATTGCTTAATCCACGATGAAATCATATTTCTGCAAACTTGCTCATTATGTGGGTAACTCAGTGGCAGAGGAAAGGCAGATCTCTGAGTTCGTCCATGTGGGAAAGGTACTAGCAAATAGCTCTCACTGGGACAAGGCTTTCTTCTTGAGAGGGAGAGCTGCATTCATGGCATGTAGGGTAAAACTCTTAAAGGCCGTGGCCTGATCTTGAGCCACTTGGTTCTTTGCAAGGAAGCCCAAATGAGGTCTCAGAGTCACCTGGGAGTGGTCAGGTGACCATTGGAGACGGTCATAAGCTAGAGCATGGATCTTGCTTCTCCAGCCCCTTGAAGCAAGTGTTAATAGTAAACAAGTTTTCCACATCCATTACTTGAGGGAAATCTGCCTGGGGAACTCAAGGCACTCAAAGGGCCACTATTTCAACATGACTAAAACCAGCCATAGATCCCACGAAGGTAGGACCTGTTGCGTCACTGGCCTTTTGGTGTAAAGGACGCAATGAGCGTCAACAGTGAAGGATCGCTTCTGATGTGCATGTCCTAGACATTCGCAAGTGTTGAAGAGATGGCTGATTGAAACCCCTTTACTGTTCTTGAGCTCTTGCCCAAGACTTCCCACTGGTACAACAGGAAGTCAGCAATGTCCGTGACACATGGAACTCAAGCGTGAATTTCCCTACTGGTGCACCAGTCAGAAACACCTTCCATGGAGCTGAGTAAACAACTAGGGAAGAAGGTCGAAGCCCTTCTCTGACAATTCTGAGACTGACTCTGAGAAGCCTCTGTCTTGGATGTGCTTTGAGATAACTACTGAGTGTTGAAGTTGAGCACTTAAGGGTTCTGATGGAACAAGCTCATCCACAGTTGCATGAAAAACTTGTAGCAGAGGCTTGATGCTCAATTTCAACAGGTGGACCAAGCAATTGCTCCTGGGCTGCCAGGGGATGACCAGGTTCAGATTGCAATTCTGGGATCAAACCTTGTACAATACCCTCGAAAGGATCTGCAAAGGTGGAAAGGCATACACGCATAGGCTGCTCTAGTCCATGGCTGGAGCATCCACTGCTAAAGATTGGAGGTCTGGGACAGGCAAGACGTGAAGTGGTAGTTTTGAGTTCTCGCAAGTTGCAAACAGATCCACGTGGAGTTCCCCAACATGCCCACATGGCCTGAATGACCCTGAGGTGGAGTGACCACTCCGTCCCTACAGGCTGACCTCTTCTTGAGAGATGACCAGCCAGGACATTTATGTGTCCCGGAACGTCATCATCATAATATCATCTGATGATGCGTCCTGCCAACTCTCTAGGCTTCTTGGACCACGTCCCACCCTGCCTGTTGAAGGAGGCTATCACAGTCCTGTTTTCGCACATTATGAGGACATGTTTTTGCTTCACTAGGTCCTGGAAGTGGAGGAGTGCTAAGCCTATCGCCTCCAGTTCCAACCAGTTTATGTGGTGAGCTGCAAAAGACATGAGCCAAGGGCCTGACACTGTCTGACTCTCTTTGTGGGCTCCCCTCCCAGACTGAGATGAGTCCGTGTAAATGGTGAGCTGGGCTTGAAATGGCCCTGGCATCTGTCCTCTCATGATGTTCTCCCTGACAGTCCACCAGTGAAGTGGTGGCAGGACCTTGATGAGAACCAGCACCTTTGTGAAACAGCCCTGGTCTCTTGTCCTTCTGCCCTGGAGCGTCAGCTGCAGGTGGTGACAGTGGAGCCAGCCTAATGGGACCTGGGAATCCATAGAGGGCAGGGATCCCAGCAGGGCAAGCCACTGTTGCTCCGAGCTTACCTTGCCAGTCAGAAAAGGCCTTAGCAGAGACTGCAGTCTGTCCCACCTGTCCTTCAAAGAATGACATATGTAAGCTGCCAGATTGAACCAGATTAAGAGAAAGAAAAAGATGTGCTCTGGCTGCAGACTGGACTTGGGTGGGTTCACTATCAGGCCCAAGCATTGGCAGAATTTCCAAACGGTCCATGTAAGGCACTGTAAATCTAGGCACCAAAGTACCCTGATAAGGCAATCGTCCAGATACACGTGAATGCAAATGGCTGAGTGGAGAAGGTAAGCAGCAACTGCATGAACCTGGTGAACCCTAGCGGTCCTGTGGGGGGACCAAATGGAAGTGACCTGAACTGGTATATTAGGCCCGCAAATGTGCGTGAGGACACCACAATTGGCACGTGGAACAATGTGTCCTTGCGATCCAGGAATTTGTCCACTCTATGGGCCATAGGGTTGCTGCCACCAACTGGGGTGTCTCCATCCAAAAGGCCAGGACTTCCAGATAGGTATTTAGCGTTGACAGGTCTATGACTGGGCGGCACCTTCCATCCTGCTTGGGGACCAGGAAGGGCAGGTTGTAGAAGCTGGGGAGAACCTTGGTCCTCTACCAATCTATGGAACACGTGCTCCAAAGCATCCAAACTGCCTCCAGGAATGCCGATGCTTTGGGTTTCAAGGTGGGTAGAGCAAACAACCATGGTTCTCTGCTTAACTGAGGGTTGTCACCACTGAAAGGCAGCATGTAGCCACATCTCAGGATGTTGAGGATGAACAAATCATCTGTGATAGACTCCCATTGTGTGTGATCTGTGGTGAGCCAGCTGCTGACCGGGCACTGTGCAGAGTTTAACAATGTGGTGGTTGTCAATCCTGAGATTTCTTCTGGGACCTGAAAGTCAGGAGCACTGAGGCTTTCCAGACTTCTTCCTTCCATGGTAAGACTTGCTATTCTCGGATTGCTGTCTGCCGTACCCAGCTCATCGCGTCCTCGAAGGAGCACAAGACGAGGGGCGGGTAGACATGGTCTGGAAAGTACCGCACTTTGGGGCTGAGGTGGACAAAGATGACAAAGACCAAGTACAGTCGGTCAGCACCTTGGACTGCACCTGATCTGCTGAGTGGGGCCTGAAGGTCCTGTGCCCAGCGAACCACTTCGGCCATCTCTCCTCTGAACAAGGTTCCTGAGAAGAGCGGCCCTGTTCTGGCTTTCTGAAAAAAATTGTCTCAGGCAGCTTTTCACCCTGAAAGTAGGTCCCTCCCAAAAAACAAAAGTTCACATCCAGCGTGCAAGCGGTTCACACCTGGTAATCTTCTGCCCATGACAATGAAGTTTCAAGGAGAGTAGCCTGGTCTAACCAGTCTTGCATGGCCTATGATATGGACAGAGCCCTGATGGTCCTCCAGGAGAGACCCCAAAGTGGCCAACTAGATGACCGAGGAGGATGCAGCAAGGACGGAGCCTCAAGCATCTTCCTCTAAACGTTTGAAGGCCTCTGTGGATGCTGCAATTGTCATCAGCTGCCAAGCATCAAACTCTTCTCAGTCTAGGTCCACCTGCAGTGAACCCAATGGGAATATCTGCTCCAGTGTGGAGTAACACTTCCCCTGGACATTCGGCTTTTAGAGGAGATGCCCCTGCCTGTAGTAGCTAGATGTTGGTGGCTTGACGGGAATCAATGTGCCACAAGTTTTAACTGTGAGCTGGTCATAAAACTCAAAGGACAAAAAAGGAATGGGGGTCCATTGATGCGTGTCCTCCAGAGACAAGCCCTAGTTTTGTCAGTTATCCAGTAAGGACACAGATGCCTATGTAGTGGTATCTGGCTGAGCACCAATGGACTGCCTCCGAAAGGAAGCAATAGCCTAGTACGCACTGCTTTCCCTCTCTGAGTGTTCTGTTTGCTGGGATGCCATCTTAAACATCTGAGTACAAGTCAAATGACCACTTACTATTTCAGTGCAATTACTATTTCAGTGGTGATGGATTACATAAATCAGCTTTATAGGTATCCGTAGATGCCCGGACCGCTGAGAAAATGTTTTTTACAGAAAAGAGCTTGCAAGAGCTAAAAAAACAGTGAGTATGAATGATCGTTCATGGAGCTTCACTCGAAAAGAGCAAGCCAGTAATGGCACCCAAAAGAGGAAGGCTGATATGGGGTACATGTGCTCACCACGTCAGTATCAGTTTCATATGGAATGAGAGATGGTGCCACAGGACTGTCAGGTTTTAGAATAAAAACGTGAGTAACCAGCTTCTCATCTCGAATTCTTGGGCGTCATGCCCAGACACAGAGGTTTGGGGAATGGTGGTCGAGATGTGACGTTACATAATTAATATGAAGAGAGTAAGAGAAAAATGAGAAATATCATAATTGAGTTTCCTGATGTACTTGAAGGTCTAGGTCTAAGAAATGTATCAAATCAAGGTAGGTCCATGGGTACCGCCTGCTGTAAATCCATCAGGAAGAAAAAATACCACAAGCTTTGCATACCAAGCCTAAAACATTTAGATTGGAAGGTTGATCGCAAGGTCATTGAGGCTGAAGAAGAACCTATTGAGTGGGTTAACTCTATTGTACTGGTAGAAAAAGCCGATGGATCATTCAAAGTATCTACGGACTTGAAGGATTTGAAATTGTCATTGATAATTGAAATAATGAGTGAACAGAATGATTCACAGGTGTACACCTTGCCAGATGCATTGAATGTATTCTATTTAATTTGACTGAGTGAAGAGAGTTCAAAATTCTGCATATTTCAAACCTCCTTTGACGGGTATAAATTTCTCAGATTACCACATAGAACTTCTTGTTCCCATTACATCTTGCAACAAAATGTAAGCCAAATACTTGATGAATTTACAGGTGTTGCGGTCGTCACACTCTGCCCCGGAGAAGGTTGAACTATATTCCTTAAGTTGGATATTACATCAACTTTTTGGGAATTTGATTTTACCCCATATTTTGCTGAAAATATGATCAAGATTGGTCAAGTGTGTTATACTGATCTTGCAGTTGTTTATTTTGAGTTTTAACCCTTTATTGCTGATTTGCTCAAATATTTTTGAGCTTTGCATCATATAACTCTCTGATTTTGCACGGACAAAAATATCATCAACAAAAATTTCAACACCTGTAAATTCATCAAGTATTTGGCTTACATTTTGAAAAAAAAAAAAAAAATTGACTGACTGATTACCTTGTTAGAATCTTGATGTTGCATATGTTAATGTTCCGTAATGAGATCACGCTCAGACAAAGCATGAGTGACCTTTGACCTTGCTTGTGGGATCACAGTGCATCATACATGAATTTTACTTTTCAGTATAACTTGAGAACTACTTGAACTGGGACCTTGATGTTGCAATGTACCTTGGGTGGGTCTTTACCAAGTTTGTTCAAATGGTCATGCTCCAGTGATATTTTTATTTTTGATGATTTTTTGTTCTTTTTTGGGGCAAATTGTAAAAAATCTTCTTCTCTGAAACCGCTCATTCCATTGCTTTGATAGTAACCAGGAACACTGCCAGGAACTTCTGGTTCTAATTTTATTCACCAGGTGGCGCTGCATTTTTTTCTATTTTTTTAATGATAGGTGTCCACTAAGTGGCACTGCTCTGGGTTCCTGATTTCTAATTATTTTTTCAATTCGGGTACTTATCGCTAACTTTATCTGTTCTGTTGATTACTATGCAAGTCATACACACATACATATGTATGTGCATATTTGCAAACTGTTGGGTCCTTCCTGTGTACTGGCAGACATGTTAAGCTCCAAATTTATCACTTAGGCCAAAGATAAAGAGGCATCGTACACCTGCACTTCTTGGTTCTCCTGTCTTGTCAGTTTGCTGATTTTGCAGCAAAAGAAGTAAGTATGCCTGTATAGTTTTCGTGATATTTATGAACTTGGAACATTGTAAAAGCACTCTGCCTCCATTATAAATAAGAGTCGGAGAACACAACCCACAGCACAAAATAGCCAAGAAAGTTACTGTAAGTGTAGTTGGCCCAGTTCTCCCACCCCTTTGTACCACTTTGCCCCGTGGGTATCCCATTTCTCCTCGAGAATCGTCTTTTTTATCCCATGGCCCACAGTTATTAGCTCAGCTGACTTGTCAGTCAGCTGAGCTTATCTTATGGTCCTCTGTCCGTCGTCCGTCAACAATTCACATTTTCGACTTCTTCTCCAAAACCGTCAGTCAGATCCACTTCAAACTTGGTGGGGATGTGCCTTGGGTAACTGTCTACCAAATTTGTTCAAATGGTCATGGTCTAGTGATTTTTGGATTTTTAATGAATTTTTTGTTCTTTTTTGGGAAAATCTAAAAAAATCTTCTCCGAAACCACTCACCCAATTCCTTTGATATCACACAAGAACACTCCCTGGTACTCCTGGTTCTTAATTTGTTCACCAGGTGGCGCTGCTTTTTTTCTATTTTTTTAATGAATTTTTGTGTGTTATAGCTATTTTCGACTTCTCCAGAACCGTCACTCAGATTCAGCTGAAACATGGTGGATATGTTTCTTGTAGAAGGGTCTAACAAAGTTGTTCACTATGTGGGAATGCTGCAGATTCCTGATTTCTAACGATTTTTTCAATTCGGGTACTTATCGGTCAATGCAGCTTTCCTATTGATTACCATGGGAGTGAATGAGCATTATAATGCTAATTAACACTTCTTCTCTAAAACCGTAATACAGATTAACTTGAATCTTGGTGGCAATGTACCTTGGGTGGGTTTCTACCAGGTTTGTACAAATGGTCATGCTCCAGTGATTTTTGGATTTTTTTTTATGATTTTTTTTTTCAAGAATCTTAACACAAGTTTTAATAGGAAAGTTTAACATGGGAATTTCTTGTTATGGTTGTAACTTAAATAATGTGTGCCAGATTTACTTCAAACTTGGTGGGGATGTGCCTTGGGTAGATCCCTACCAAGCTTATTCAAATGGTCACGCTCAGTTGAATTTTGGATTTTTAATGAATTTTTTTGTTCCTTTTCAGGGGCAAACCTGAAAAACTCTTCTCCTCTGAAACCGCTCACCCAATTGCTTTGATATCGTAAATAAACACTGCCAGGGACACCTAGTTCCCAATTTGTTCACCAGGTGCCGCTGCAATTTTTTCTAATTATGTTATGATTTTTTTTTATGGTTTTGCTATTTTTCACTTGTTCTCAGAACCGTCACTCAGATTAAGCTGAAATGTGATGGATATGTTCTTGTGGAACGGTCAAACAGAGTTGTTTACTTGGTGGCACTGCTTTGGATTCCTGATTTTTAGGGATTTTCAATTTGGGTACTTATGGGTCAGTGCAGCTTTCCTATTGATTACCATGTAAGTCAATGGGCATTCTAATGCTAATTCACAGGACAACTGAATGGAATTTACTGTTTACTTGATAACTTGAGATCTGTTTTGAGTTAGTACTGTGATGCTGCACATGTTAATGTTTCTGTATGAGGGTCATGCTTAGATAGTGCATGAATGACCTTAACCTCGTTTCTGGGGTCACAGTGCAACATACATGAATTTTACTCTTCATTCTAATTTGAGAACTAATTGAACCTTGATGTTGCAGATGTTAGTGTTCTTGTATTAAGGTAAGAATTACTCAGAACATGGGTGACCTTGATCCTTTCCCAAGTTCATAGAGCTGCAAGTGTGATGAATGTCAAGATCAGCTGAGCATGGGCTGTTCACACAGCCCTCTTTTATATATATATATATATATATATATATATATATATATATATATATATATATATATATATATATATATATATATATGTATATACATATGTGTGTGTGTGTGTGTGTATGTGTGTGTGTGTGTGTGTGTGTATGCAAGGTGGTATGAAAGTAGTTTACTTTACGCAAAGTGCCCCAACTTTCGGTAGCAAATATTACCTCCACATTAAGTTGATGTGTTGAATAGTAAGAATAAAAAAATCACACTCCTTTCGTATTGTCCTACCTCTGTCTAGTGTCCTGTAATTCTAACAAGACCCACAGGTCGTACACAGAAACAAATTTAAGAAATCGATGTAACAACACCAAAAAATATTGATACTGTGTGGAATACTACGAGCGTTCATACTTTAAGTCAAAAACACCATGAGTGTTCATTTTGACAGTGACGGACAAAGACAAATAAACAATGTATTCCACGATTGAAATGATATGTATGAATATGTGCAGGATACTGGATCTAACAATGGAGATGGAGATCAGCCAATGGGTGATGACATCGAAAAAGTGATGTCCACGCACAGGCACCGACCTACAGCAATGAATGAGGGTAAGGACCTACCACAACCTCTGACCTCCTACACCATCCTAAACGTTTTCGCAACGGCCTGTACTTTTGAATGACGTCAGTCACGTCACTATATTTGATGCAGGATTTTTTCTTTTTTGAAAATCGAATGAAGCGAAATAGCCAAAATTTATGATCAATTATACCTATAATATTGAGAAATGAAATAGTTGTAGAATTATTTTGGACTTTGATAAAGAAATAATGACCTCGACATAAGTAAACCCAGCCCGTATTGGCCGTTAGCAAGACCTGTGGGCCTAGTTAAAATTACAAAATTTCATTACGGATTTTCTCGTCAGATGGCACTGTAGATACCACTTAAAAAGTTCGAGGGGTAAAATTATCTAGAACAAAAGGCACACATTCAAGAATTACCAAAACATCGACATTCATCTTCCAATACGAATGTGAAGAAATAAATTTCACTCCTGACTTGAGACAGGCAGTACCACATTAAAGGCAACTGGACAGGTAAGAAACCAAACGTAAATCCCACTTTAATCAATCCTAGTTCAAAATGTGTTTGCGTTAGGATAACAAATCAAATATGTGTGTAATTGTCATACTCCAAACAATTTATATGTCTCGTATTTGGGTGTCTGCGATGTTAATTGTTGAGTAAACAATTGAAAGTTGACCGCAAAGTATCCACCCCATAAATGTCGATACAAGTCAATAATTATTTGTGATAAAATCATAATTACACTTGCATCATAATCCGGACATATTTGCAACAAAAAATGATCCTGCGATTTTTCATGTTTGGTTATGGCCTATTCTAAGGCTGATGAACCCAAGGTTCTACATGGGCTTGATATGCGCAAAACAAATGCCAACAATGACTGGATACTGGGCACAAAAGACCTGACAGAAAGTAGCAGTGTTAATCAATTGTGGTTGAAGTATCAGCGCTAGGTACATGCAATCATGGATATGGTGGCAACCGGCATGTCTTTAATCTCGGTACACGCTAAGTGATGTTCCAGCCAAACAGACCCATGCATGCTTCCTTGTGCAATATGGCATACCTGAACAACTACCAAAGGTGGACTGGTCTTTTCCTAGAAAAAGTAGATGAATATATCCCTACCAGGACAATCTCCATAAGGCCAGCTGACTCTTTTTGGCTATGTTCTGAAATAAAGCGCAAAATGCGCAAAAGAGATCGCATTCATAGGGAAGACAAATCACGTGACACTCCACAGTAATGGGATGTATTTCGACATGAAGTTGTAAATGACGTAAAGTTCCTTAAATTAGTGTCTCAGAAAATCAACGATGGTGAAAAACAAAACCCAAAGTTATCGTGGACACTTGTCAAACAATTTCTAAAAGAGGGAGGGAAGTCGGCCGCATATCCACCTCTGGTTGGAGGAAATGATGTCGTTCTATACAATATGGAAAAAGCAGAGCTACTTAATAATTACTTTGCCGGTTTTTTCAGTCCCAAGATGAGGATGCTAATATACAACTGTCCAATCCTGTCATAATAACCGAGTCAAGCCTTTGGCTTCTGGTCCAGATTCAGGAAGTACCAAACTTCTTAAACGTACAACTGCCTCAATTTCCGAACCCCTTTCAATTGTTTTTAGCATCTCAATATACAATCATAACTTTCTTCTTAAATGGAAGGAATGAAATGTTACCCCCATTCACAAAAAAAATTAAAACAACTTCAGGAAAATAATAGACCCGAATCTCTTTTAAGTGTAGTAGGGAAAGTATTTGAGCGTTGTGTCTTCAATGATGTATATAATTACTGTAAAGTAAACCAATTGTTATCTAGATGGCATTCTGCTCACTCACATAGTGATTCAGCTGTGTGAGAACTACTCGAGGTGTATAACCTTATAGCAGAAGCAATAGATGAAGGGAAAGACGTCAAAGTTGTTTTTTTTTCGATAGGCAGTCGTCTAATGGGTCAAACCTTTCGGCTGGTGTACCCCAAGGTTCCATGTTAGAACCACTTTTGTTTTTTGGTTTATATAAATGATCTGGCTTCAATAGTAGCAGCAAATAATAGAATGTCTGTAGATGACACATCTCTTTTTGTAATTACCGAAAAAGAACCTGACTATTTAACTAGGATGATATAAAATGGCAACCTTGGTGCAGTATCCGTTTGGGCCAAACAATGGTTTATTTATAAGGGTGCACGGTTGGCAGAGCGGTAAGACGCTCGCCTTTCACCTCTGCGACCCGGGTTCGATTCTCGTCCTGGGCAGCATGTGGAAAAAGTTCCTACCACTTTAACCGTGCACGGTGGTTTTCTCCGAGTTCTTCGGTTTCCTCCACTAGGCAAGGTAGGAAGTATACGCCAACATCTGTGCCATGGAGAGTGACTCGATAAGTCAATGCTTGACTTCTTTCACAATCCATGTAAAACAAATGTGTCTATACTTTTTTTTTTACCTTTTTTATTTCCCTACATGAAGCCAAACAAAACAAACAAGAGCACCTATCTATTTATACGGTAAGCCCATCCAGGAATTAGATCAGCACATGCACTTTGGAATTACTTTTAATTCTGAAGGCACTTGGACAGAATATATTGAATCTAGACATAAAAGCTTAATGAGAAGAGTTAACTTTTTAAGAAATTTAACTTACAAATGGAGTAGATCTCCTCTCGAAAAAATTGCATATTGTTTACATGAGACCCATCTTGGAATACGTTAGTGTTCTCTATCATAACTGTACAAAAGATCAGGCTGATGAACATGAACGGGTTCAACTCGCGGCTGCATGAGTAGTAACGGGTGCATCTAGACACGCTCCAATCAGATTACTCTGCAATGAAACAAAATGGGCAACGTTGCACGAACGACGTGAAAAGCAAAACTTGGTCTATTTTTTATAAAATTCTTAACGGTAATGCGCCCGCGATTTTGGAAAACAGACCGTCTGAATCAATAGAACCTACATGTGAAATGAAAAATACACTGAATATCCCAGTAATGAGATGCAGAACTACTTTTAGGAACGACTCTCTATTTTCCTTCACACTTTATTCTTTGGAACTTTCTTGATTCTAATGCAAAAGCCTCTCCTTCACTTGCAACATTCAAAAGGAATTTAAACAAAAGCTTGAAAAAGCCACCCAGTTACCACTACTGCGGCACGCGACCTGGTGAAGTACACCATGTGCGGGCTACGCACAGAGTCGAGTTATGTTAATCGTCGTCTGTTTAAACATAATCTTGTTGACAACCCCGATTGTGATTGCGGAATGGGACATGAAACTGTGAAACACTTTCTGCTAGGCTGCTCCAGATACATAATAGCAAAGTCCCGGCTGTTTCAACAAATTCCACCCTCAATAGAACCAACGGTAAACAACATGTTATTTGGGTGTCCTTCGGCTACCATGGAAAAATGAAATTCTGTTTAACGCTGTTCAAAATTTCATACTTTCGACCAAAAAGTTTCTAATTTTGATTACACTCTTCTGGCCTGTCTATTTGCAAAGTCTGTGTTCCTGTCAATAGCATCATCTAACCAGTTCACTTACCCTTATTTTTGTACATATTGTATTCATATTGTGTTCATACTGTAACGTAAATTAACTTGAGCTGGAGTTATCTCACTCTTGTTTGTATAAGTTTTACTGCTTATTTTGTTTTATCATGCAGTTATTGTTAGCTACTGACCTGCTTTGTCGAAATTGTCATGTTTGATTAACAAGGAGAGGAGTTAATACAAGCTTCCAGCTTGTTCTCCAATCCCCTTTCTGCTAAGATAAAATATGTTTGAATCAAATCAACTACCAAAGGCAGAAAAGCACGTCTTCAGTTTGCTTTAGGAAAAATGAAAACCTTTGCAGAAATTTTCAAGTTGCGGGAGCACAGGAAAAGAAACGATATTTAAATACTCTTTAGTGGGTCCAAACGTCTTACTGGGTCAGTGCTTTATTAAGCCAATACTACATGCAAGCAAATCCCGGGGCGAAGTAAGCTAAAGGAATGACTAACCTAAAACATTGCAAAAGATGGGCAATTAATTATATAAGATTACATTGAAGGCAAATATTTATTGACAGAAATGCCTCCTTGTGGGTGAAAAACGAAGTGTGCAATCGTTATTTTAAAAGGTTGGCAGTGAAAAACAAAACAAAAACACACACAAAAAAAAACCAAACAAAAAACAAAACCCCCCTCCAAAAAGAAAACAACCCCCCCCAAAAAACCCTCTAATAACACCCCCAAACCCTTATAAATACCGTAAGAAGTGAAGCGTATGATTCTTAACAAGAAAATATCGAAGCAAACGAAGAAAAGCGAAAACAGTTATAAAAATCATCAGTGGTCTCACAAGATTAATGGAACATTTAAATGATGACCACAAACTGATGTCAGCTCGAGGCAGTCTTGCTAGCTGTCGGCATTAACATAATGACCCCGTGCGTCACATAACATCAACACATAATGAATTTTGAAATGGCCATCTAAAGCAAACTCCTCTTTTTGGCTTATAAATCCACTTTCTGCCAGAATTTTTGGGTAGCTTTATAAGAGATGGATCACTGTTGGAAATCGTAAGCGTTGTTAGCAGATCTCCTTGTAAAAAGGGAAGTGAACCAAATATTTGTAACACGTGAAAACGCGAAGAGCAAAATTGCGATAATGCGATAATGCGCGGGGCGAAAATGCGAAAATAAGAGTTAATAAGGCGAGGGCAAAATTACTTACTACCTTGCATTTTTGCTTCGCGCGTTTTCGCATTCTCGTATCGCGTACGTAATAGTGACTTAAGCGAAAATGGGACTGGCACATATGGGCTTCCATACCATTGTGTGGTTGTTTTAAATGCATATATGTGGTCCGTGTGTAACAGTGGTCTGTGCACAAGAATCTTTACAAATCAACAACCACATAAATAGTGCGCATGCCTACAGCTTCTGCAAGTAATTTAACCCACAAAAAGAATTCTTCGAAGGGCACCAACGTTCCACGTTAGGAGTGAAAAAGCCATTCTTAAAATACGATGATGATGATGATGATGATGATGATGATGATGATGATGATGATGATGATGATGATGGTGGTGGTGTTGTTGGTAGTGGTGGTGACTTTTTTGCGTCCTTTATGGTGTTTGTGACATGTTGGCGAGTTATATGTTGTAGGACAGAGAGCCCCGGTTTGCTTGTAGACACAACTGTCGAAACAGGAGTTACCCTGTTCGTGTTGCTCTACGCCTTTGTTCTGTACATGTAAATGTCCAGTGAGATGGATTGTTGACTCCTTTAAATTTAAATCAAGCAGGAAAATTTTATAAAACCATAGAGTAAGGGGCATGTGCCTACAAAAGTGTCAACGAATGGTGTGTGCTGGTGCCCACCGAGACACACAATGAATGTTTAGTCTCCTGTCCCAGTGTCAACTGGCCTAACCCTACCCCCCCCCCCCTCGTGGCTGCCCTGGGTAGATATTAGTAGAGATATTTTTCAAGGCAGCGAGTTACGCATTTAAAATGTTAAGTTGCATTTTTGTATCCAACCAGATACTGGTGAGGTTATCTTAATAATAATAATAATAATAATAATAATAATAATAATAATAATAATAATAATAATAACAATAATAATAACAATAATAATAACAATGATAATAATAATAATAATAATAATAATAATAATAATAATAATAATAATAATAATAATAATAATAATAATAATAATTATTATTATTATTATTATTTTTATCGAACATGCGCCTATGGATTCACTTGAGTTGTTGATTGGAGGGCTTCAAGATGTTCGGGTTACTGCGTCATCTGTGTCTCTTGTCTGACACTGTAATTCTTCAGTTATTCCAATTTCCTGTTCAACGAGGGATATTTTTCGGTGTACCCAAGAGTAAAATAGGGAATGAGCAATGTCATTGCTCACTGTAGCTTAGCACTGGAATATCTCCACAAAAATATATAACTTTTCCCAATAAAAGATAGATTTTCAGGCTACGGGAGGAATTTTACGGCAGTCTGGAACAGTTAAGTGACATTTATGCAGTTGACTCTTCACATATGCTGATACTGTCACCTAGCAAGGATCCATAAAATGTTCTTTCTCGTTACTCTTTTATATAGGAAGGAAAAGACATTATTATTATTATTATAATTATTATTTTTATTATTATTATGATGATGATGATTGTTATTATAATTATTATTATTATTATTATTATTATTATTATTATTATTATTATTATTATTATTATTATTATTATTATTATTATTATTATTATTATTATTATTATTATTATTATTATTATCATCATTATCATTGGTTGGTTTAAACATATTTTATTAAAAAAAGAAAACAATTGGGGAGAAGGGCAAGGCCTTGCATTGAGCCCCCTTGTGAGAAGAAGATAATACCACAGGACAAACGAGACGTCAGGGTCCAGAGCGAAGCCCTGGACGGCTGGCAGTTCGAACGACAATGCCAGGAGGAAGAACATCACTCCGGATCAACAAAGTAAAGAAGGACACCACAACCACAAGACAGATAGGGGGACAATGTTAGAGAAGCAATAAAATTGCTATTTGACGTCCATCCCATTGAATATTCATAATTATGTAATGTAGTTATTATTATTATTATTATTATTATTATTATTATTATTATTATTATTATTATTATTATTATTATTATTATTATTATTATTATTATTTTTGTTGTTACATTTGCTACAATTTATCATTTCACACATGCTTACACAAAGGCAAAAGTGATGTTTCTGTCAATTCAAATAAATTAAAAATATTTTAGGGGCTGCCCTTAACACACAGACAAGAAGGCAATGAACATCGGTTGCTTTTTGTGGTGCCTTACCAAGGTGTTTAACTTTTAAAAAATATGAAAGTGTACACTTTCCATTAATGCTCAAGTCCTCTGAGCTGGAGAGTCGAGCATAAACGACCTTGTCTCACGATGTGCGTGAGTACCAATGATACGCACATATTTGATAGCAGTGAAATATGCCGGCGATCAGAAAACGGAGAAGTTAATGGATTTTTTCTTGTCTGAACAAAGAATATATACTATGCCCACATTTGATCCCTCCAATTGAGTCCTGGTACTTTATGCACGATATGCTTGTCAAATATATACTTATATATATATATATATATATATATATATATATATATATATATATATATATATATATATATATATATATATATGTATATATATATGTACTGCCTCTGTAATGTTAATGTCATACGGCATTACATACCGTAAATGAAACGTTGCCCTAGTGCCCCAGCTAATCAGGCGCCAACAACAGATTCCATGACAAATTTCTCCTTACTCAGGTGGTAGACGCAGGTCCAAATGCACAAACAGCAGACAACGCTGGCAAAGTGCTTACATTACCCAGGTGTGTGAAGGTGACGTGACTGATTTGTGAGCATTCTGTTCCAAGTTATCTCATTGATTTATTTCT
This sequence comes from Hermodice carunculata, assembly GCA_964020975.1. Taxonomy (NCBI): domain Eukaryota; kingdom Metazoa; phylum Annelida; class Polychaeta; order Eunicida; family Amphinomidae; genus Hermodice; species Hermodice carunculata. The sequence goes on from OZ026625.1 coordinate 38,089,396, forward strand.
TTTTTCGACGTTACAGTTGCTTATATCCTGCGCACGGAAACTGTCTGTTTATGATTCTTTATTTTGCAAAATTCCTCTTTTTTATTGATAGTTTCATTATTTTATGCTTAACATCCGCAATAGCTCTCAGTGTGCATCTCGTTTCTTCCTGTCCGTATTCCGGCGTGTATTTTTGCTTTTCAGCAGTGATTGTTGCGGATGCTATTATTGTATCAGACTGTTGTACCCACCTGGATGGTGGCGAATAATTAGTGACATCGGCAGGAAAAGTTATTTCCGCAATTACTGCTCCTGACTCCTTCGATTTTGTAATATTTCAAGCATTTAAATAATGCACCTGTATTATTAGATTGTGCAGTATTAGTTTGATTTTTACGAGTAACTAGTTGCTTGTGACTCATTTTCATTTTGTAATATCTCATGTGTGTTAATAATGCTTATATACTCCCAATTTGTGTTATTGTTGAATTGCATGAGCAATTTTATACTTGTGTGGACATTTTCATTAGGTCTGCATTTGGGGTTTCATACTTATAATAGTATATTAAATATATTGTATTTAAATGTTTAAATCATATATATATGTATTAATACATATATTTATATTTCCAAAAATTAATAATTTTAAACACAATTTAAGCCATAGGCATGTGTGATACCATGATATGTCACATTAAATAAATATGTACATTAATAACTTGGACTTTGCACAGCAAACAGATATGAAGTAAACCGTAAACATTTTTGGATATCGATGATGTAGATAGAATATATAGATCATACAGAGAGATGGGAAGTTGAATAATCATTCCTTAGGAATAGGAAACGGCAATTACTATTTGTGGGAGGTGCCAAATTCATATTTCCCGAGTTATTGGAGACTCTTTCTCTCTTTCTTGTTCATCTCAATTAGCTGCAGTAACATTTTATCCAAGGCATCAACATTTACAATGCCTGCAGATATGATCAGCCTGGTTATCATGGCTGTTACCAGGGTTAAAAGGTAAAGGTATGCCACCCAGTGTAAAATAAAACTAGTCCAGTCAAGAACTGGTTGATGCCCAAAAGTGTGCTCAAACTAAAATAAAGAATAACTATGTAAAACAGAAAGGCATGTATTTGATTGGGAATTGCTTTATTCTGCTTCGAACCTAAGATTTTGTGTCTAAAGTCCATGGAGCCGTGGATCTGTATGTGAGCAAACCTTGTGCAACTCACCTGAGTAGTGTATACGCTACCAGTTAACTCAGAGTCAAGATGCAGTTCTTTAAATGATCGAGACAGGGAATCAAAATATGAATTCGATCCGGAGTTTGAGACAAACATGTGTCACTGACCATTATCAGGAGTTCCCCTCATGCTCGAGAGGAGCTGTGCATAGTTTTCTGAAAGCTGGTGTGTCATACCTGCATACATTCATCAGTTAAGGAAACGTTTGTGTTTCACGAGACTTGCTTCCCCAGAGACCAGCTAGGATGCCCCATATGAATGTCCAATCTACATTAGAAAACAGACTGTTCATCGAGGATAAGAATGTTTACTCCCTGAACTGTACAATTTCAGGGTATGGAGAGCTGGGATTCTCTATACTGTCAGAAAAGTGAAGCAAATTGGTAGGGAGACACTTGTATTTTATGCATGGGATCAAGAAAGCAGAGAAAAATATGGCTGAACACTGTTTCCCATAGTAACACAGCATGTAATGGTGTGATGCAAACTTCACTAAACCTGGAACATATGTTTCTGAGTAGACACTCAGAATGGTGTTAAATATTGTAAGTAGATCAATGTCGACAAAATTCAATAGGCAACTATGTGAGCAAAAAATACAAAAAATCTAACCAGACAACCTGTACACTGACAGGTGCAGCCCTACTCCGGTAAATTAACTGTAGATATTAACTTACGTTTTACGAAAAAATATCAAGGGTGATTTTCTGACCCCATTATTTCTGTTGAAGGCAGGAAAATAAAGTGTGAAAATGTCACAGTGTTTTGTGGTTTCTTTTATCAGTGTGTGTCTATGGTATGTCCATCAGTACACCCTGATGTGAGCACTCAGCAGTGCTCATCTTGCATACTTGAGCATGTGTCGTGACGTTTGGCAGAATATCCAGGCTTAAAACCTGCTGTTAAAACAGGAGCACGAACAAGCATGATAAAGAGTGCAGACACCTGCAATGTTTGTATACTGTGGGGCCTGTGCACATAGCTTTTCCCAGTTACTGCTCAGATCGCCTCCCAAAAACATCATTTGATGTTATGTCGAGAATATGCATCAAGTGTGCAAGCCACATTTTTGTAATTTAATCATATATAGTGTGCATTGATTAAAGTAGACATCCCCAATTTCAGAGATACCCTAATCAAGTCGGCCCTCAAAAGGGTTAAGCTGGAACCTATCCCTAGTAAATATCGCCAAAAATAACAATGCGTTGGGTTCCATGGAGCGTATGCGCACTATGATTTTACAGCACTGAGTCTGAAAACATATTAGATGAAAGGAAAAGAAAATTCAAATAGGCCCTGGCAATGTCTTTTTGATTAAGCACTAAGACCTGTCAAATGCCCTGGGGTCTCACACCATGGACGAGCTGTTCAAACATACAGCTCATTTCGAGGTAGTGTGCTGTTCGCAGGCAGCAGCAGCCGCAGCTGATGCAAAAGTGCGAAATATTGATGCTAGCTTTTGAAATAAATTTCAGTGAACATATTTGAATTCTGCGCATTTGCATAATGGAAAGTGTACTTATTAAGTGGTTATTCATTAGATTTCTATTCAAGATAGCTGCGCCCGTCCACCGCACTATGTGGTGACCTTTACTGTGAGCAGGTGGCATGCCACCCTGCATGCTATGGTGTCGCAGCATGTGCTGATAGAGTGATGGACTTCACTACAATGTGGAGACCATTTGCTTGAGTAGGTGCTATTCCACAATACATGCAGTTGTGTCCATATAAGCGCTGATAGAGTAATGCAGCGTAGTCGTTGCCTTACGGTGCACATTCTTAATGAAATGGTTTGCCTGCAAGATAAAAATAAAGTATCACGAAATTATGCCAAGGTGTTTTCTTTTCTTTTTTTGTGTTGTTTGTTTTGTAAATTAATGATGCTATGTTCACTGTATTCAAACAGTTACGCTCGCGTTCAAGTTAACAAACGCCAAACGCACCAACGTTTCCCAAATGTTTCCCAAACACTTTCAGTGAAAGTCAAACATTTTGCAACGCGTAGCAAACACTTTGCAAACACTTTCCAAACGCTTCACAAACACTTTGCCAAACGCTTTCAAACACTTTTCCAAACGCTTTCAAACACTTTGCCGAACGCGTTTGGTGAAAGCCGAACGTTTTCAAACACTTTTCCAGACGCTTTCAAACACTTTACACTTTGCGCCAAACATATGTGATACATGTACATGTACACTTGGTAATCTAATTCTAATGACAGGAATACTTTTTAACAAGTGTCTAAAATGCTTATCAGCACCTAAAAATCTCAACAATATGCGCATGCCTTCACTTATGGATAAGCCAAAAAGCTCTACTATGTATATTTCACAATAAAGTTGAAATTATGCTTTTTTCCAAAAAAAAATCAGTTCTATCTAACAGTTTGTACATGTATCACTTACAATGCCTGTGTATATATTGTAGGCTATATCATTGTTTTCTTGTTTGCGTGACAAATTGCAACTGGTTTATGCCTGTGATACAGCGGAAAACGCAACAAAAGCTACCTTCTAAGATGTACATGACACTACCCATTGAATTTGCTTCAGTGGACGTAAACTAATTTCAGCCAGTCAATCTGAATTTTTTTCACCAGGTGGAAAAACACATACATGCGCATGGTATCGTTTGAAGCAAGCAACATGGGTATCGATGAAAGAAACCAATTATTGTCTCGCCTTCTATACGGCCGTGGGTTTGTAAAATCTATACAAAAATAAATACAAAAGGAATTCATAACAAATTCAAAAATGTTATGGGAAACCGATTGTAATCCATTAAAAGCTTTAATTGTGACAACAAAATTTATGACGTTGTGATGAATCATTCTTGAGATATTATGACAACATTGTCCCCTTGTGCGTTTGTGAAAGTGTCGGAAATCGTTCGGTTATTTGTTCAACGCGTTTGGAAAGTGTTGGAATGCGTTTGGAGAAGTGTTCGGTAGCTTTGTGAAAGTGTTCGAACGTTTTGTAAAAGAGTTTGAGATTTTTCCCAAACGCTTTCCAAACACATTCCAAACACATTCCAAACACTTTCCAAACACATTCCAAACGTTTTCAAACGTTTCCAAACACAAGCCAAACACCAGCAAAACGCAAAAAAAGCATTTGGCTGTTAACTTTAAGCCGGGCATAACTGTATATGAAACTGCTTTGAAGTCAGTGTTACAAAGTCATATGTTCTTATATTATTATTATTGTTATTATTATTATTATTATTATTATTATTATTATTATTATTATTATTATTATTATTATTATTATTATTATTATTATTATTCTTAATAATAATAATAATAATAATAATAATAATAATAATGATAATAATAATAATAATAATAATGATAATGATAATAATAATAACAATAATAATAATAATAATAATAATAATAATAATAATAATAATAATAATAATAATAATAATAATAATAATAATAATAATAATAATTGTTATTCTCCTGTTTAGTTCTACTGAAGAAAGGTCGCAGAGCTCATGTGATCCCTCATGTTTGTCTCTCCGTAAACCTTTTGCTTGTGAGCAAGATACAGCCCACAGTTTTCAAGATGCCCCCATGTAACTTTCAGGACTTGTCCAGTGTATACAAATCTAGGCTGACACCGATATTGGTGGCATCACCTACATTATTATGTAATATATGGGTCAAAATGTGAAAATCTTGTAAGCGCTGTAGCATCCTTATTGTGCCATAGATATTCATTAAATTTAGCGGGATTGTGAGGAAGATCAAAGTCTAAGTTGCCTTTGATACTAGTGGCGCCACCTATAAATAAAATATGTTTTAAGATATACAATTCCATATCTGAAAAAGTATCTGGGTTAGACTTGTCAATTTATAGGATATATAAACCATATCCAATACCAGAATGTTACGTCATATCAGCGACCTTGAACTATATTTTATAATGGTAGGGTGTAGCTTGGACATCAATGTCAAAGAGAATTGATCCTCCTGATCAAAACTGAGCTTGGGTATATTGTATATCAAACCTTATTTGGTGACCTACTTTTTTGGGTCACCACGATCCAATTATTTTGCTATCTTGACCTATTTTCAAGGTCATTAAGCACATTAGAAAAGGACACTTAATTCAAACTCTTGATAAAGCATAATGCGAGTGATGCCAAATGTACCACAAATGTGTATCATGTGGAAGTTTGATATTGCATAATAAGGCTAAACTTGATTAATTTTTCAAGGTAATGGATGGAATACATTCCAGAAAATGATTTTTGGTGATGGTGGTCAGCAGAGCATTTGGTCCATAGGCCTGTCGGTCAAGCTGCGTATCTGTCTTTTAATGCATGCATTCCTATTGATAACCATATAGTAAATGGGAATTGCAATGGAAATTCATATTTTTGACTTTTTCATCACAACCATCTTCCAGATTCACTATAAATGAAGTGGAGATGTACCTAAGGAGGGTCTCTGCCAATTTTGACATTGTTTTGTACATTTTTTAAAATCTTCTCCAAAACTGCACGGGACGCCCGATTTTTGAAATATTTTTTATTCTCAATCCTGTGACAGTCCTCTTGTGTTACGTTTTCTTTGTCAGCTCAAAACGTTAAAGCTACATATGGCACTTTCATTATATTTACTTCCTCAAGACAGGCCACCCTTTCCATATGCCACCATTCTGGTACATTTGGGGTAGCCTTATAAGAGGGGACCACTGCAGACAGTTAAACCCCCAGAAATGCCTCATCGCTTCCAGGCCTTTGGACTTGTTATCAGCTATCTCGGTTTCTGCATTGTAGAAGGTATGCCAGAAATGATAGCATGTAACAGTGATGAAATGATGCACTTGCCTGCGTGGGACAGGAAGATCTGTAAACATGAGGGATGGACTGTCAACCCAAAACGAAGCTGAGGGTTGACCGTCCATCCCGAAGGTTTGCTGTTCTTCCTGTCCCACAAAGGCGGGAACACCATTTCCTTTATTATACCAAAGAACAATAAATGAACAAATGTGACGTCACTTTCATTTGATTTCAATAAATTCAAATACAACATCGGTCTTGCCTCAAACATAATCCTACCAACTTTAACTAAAGTAAGGTGATCCAGATACAATCCTAACCTAGATCCTTCTCAGATCGAAAACCTGAGGAGTTTCATGACGTTCTGTTCCATTCTTCAGGAACTATCGTGCAAAATCCTTTTTAACATTAGGAACCTGTGACGTCAAGAATTAGGTCAATATGACCGAGATGCAACAGCAACCAGAATTATAACAGGATACATAAACTTACCAAGTATTACAGAATTTTGTTGAGTTTTTCAAGACCTATTGTACAGAAACCAAATGTGTCCAATGACAGCGACAACAACACCACCAACAAGAGAAAGCAGAAGATGTGGAACGAAATTAGCACTTAAACAATTGAATCCCCGATTACACTGGGGAAACATTGTTAGTGAAGCACTTTTTTCACATTTTTAAATGTAGGTATGGATTATTGATGATGTTTTTAACTATTGTTAGAATTGAAAATCGCGAGCTTAAAACATGCACTAGTGTCCCAACATTCTGTATTATTTTGCAACGCTTTAGAAACAAATGATTTTCAGGCATGTAAATTTTTAAAAGCTTTTGTGTCTGAATAATCTGCTGCAGGAGCATATTGAGTTCACCCTTATCGTTCAGAGCAAGCAGATGATAATTTCTTACTGAAAAGCAAAGTATGTCTCAACTTTGAGCCTTGCCCTTCACTAATTGGCACTAAACCAACGATCGATTTAGGTCTTCGACCTAGAAATTTTATTTGGTTAATTTAGAAGAGGACATTTTGCCATGCGTAATTATTGGCTTAACTGTATACTTTGTTATGGAAGTGGATGTTATGCTGGCGCTTTTCTGAATAGTCTATGATTTTTTGTAGTTAGCCTTCTGCGCACCTGTCCTGACTACTCTTTTCACCCACCCTGGCCATGAATCAATCAATATCATCTATATGCAGATAAAAATGCGACCAAATATGGCTACCATCGACCGAATGAGTAGTCTATGATTAGTTTACAGGTCTTTAACAGAAAGCGACAATTGACGTGAGCAGAAATGGCCTGTTTTAGAAAACTGGCCTCGGGAGAGCTTTCTCCAGCACATTTGTTAACTTGATAAGAATGAAAAACCATTCCACGCTTTGCATACGGTGGATTCTTATTCCTTATGATACACCATCTCATTCATATTTGTGTTTTTTCCCCTATTTGAGTAACACCTTTCAATCCCTCCCAGTGACATGTTGGTTGCGAAGGTGCATTACTTAGATGGACCAATTTGCATACCGCAAGCCCCTGTCAGAGTTTTCTCCTAAGCAGACAAAGCTCCATATTTTTGCTACCACTTAAGTGAAGTGGAGAAAACATGGAATTCGGTTTGTAAGTAGGCAACTCTCAGAAACAATATAGTAGTTATGGCACAAAATTTATGATCAAAGTTTTTATTTGATCTCCAAGTCTTTCCTTTTCCAAACATTAATAATAGTATTACAGCTGTCCTGCACCATGTGGTGTGTGTTTTTGGGAGAGAACATGCTCTTAGTGGACTTTAATGTACAGGTTACAGAAAAGTGTAATGTGTGCTTCCAGATTGTTATCCATGTATATATATATATATATATATATATATATATATATATATATATATATATATATATATATATATATATATATATATATATATATACATATGTATATATATATATATATATATGTATATATATATATATTTGCATTTCTACATACATACACACACACACACACACACACATATATATATATATATATATATATATATATATATATATATATATATATATATATATATATATATATATATATTTGCATTTCTTTTCCTATAGAAACTTAAACTAGAAGTCATGTTGGAGTCATGTATCAAGAAAGAGCTATGTACAATTTCAATAAACCGATATAAAACTCTAATTATGTCAAATAGTTTAACTACGATTTGTATAATTTCTTATTTTCTCTAATATCAAAAACTCCATGAGTGTCTTTTACATATTCATGCGTTCATGACCACTTGCATGTCCCCCAATACTATATAAACTACCGTCAAAGCCAGAAAAAAACTCCGCTTCGTTGCATTTACTACTATTGTATTTTGCCATTTAGCACAATATATTGAAAAGCCAATTGCAATAGCGTGAGGAAAAATTCACTGAAAAACAGAGAAGCAAAATATTATCTGTGTTTGTTATGTTAACTAATTTACGGCATCAAACCGTTCAAATGTAAATTAATCCAAAGCTTTCCTTGACACAGGTTAAGAGTCTTGTGTATAACGCACTGGGAGAACAGCTACCAGGAAATGACTGATGCATGCACATATACCACCACTAATTGCATAACTTATCTTGGGCAATGTACACAAACCTCACATTTTCTTAGACCAATGAAAATTAGAGAGGATGCAAAAAGGAAGCCGTGATGTGGTCTACCATATCTTTGGTACTGGTAAAAGTATATCTGCTGCAGGAGCATATTGTGTTCACCCTTATCGTTCAGAGCAAGCAGATGATAATTTCTTACTTTACACATAAACTGTGCCTTGTACCAGCTAATGCCATGTAAATATAACCGACTATGACGTTTTTGTTCAAGAAAATAATCTCCAATACTATAAAGGTCAATTATGTGCCCCAAAGTGTCAAAAGTAGATGTAGAATGTTCAAAAGGAATGGGTGGGAAACGTATCTCTGTTGGAAACAGGAAATCAAAGTCTGTAAATAAGTGAAGCCTTAAGAAGCAGGGACTGGCAGATGTCTGCGTGCTTTTAACTGTACATCTCATTACTCCTGCAAAAATCCATGTCAAATGAAAGTTTGGGGAGGTTTTCCAGGTCCATTCAATATTTAAAACTTTGTACATTGTATTTTTTGCATGTCTGTTTTGCACAATATTAAATTGCTGGTGGAGGGAAACGTCAACTTTCCAGGATCTGTAGCATAGTCTGTTTGATTGCAAATATTGGAGAAAAAGATGCATCTGATATGGTATAAGGGATTCCAATCTTGATAGTTTTATGGAAAAGGTAGAGGAAGGGAGATCATAATTAAAACATCTGAAAGTACCCCTCTGTTGTGACAAAATGTGTGTTGGTTTAAGGAAAGACATTTTGACGCATAAGTCATATAATCCAACTGATAATACCAGTTGATCATTTTGAATTGAGCATTCAGAAAAACGAAATGTTATCCGGATTATTTTTGGGTGAGTCAGTAGTACTGGTTGGTTTCTTTTCTGAATTGGTAAAGAACGAACGAAGCCATCTTGGTATAGGGTCTCAATGTAGGTGGGACAGGCTGATAACCTAAAAGGTCCATAATTGTGCATCCTGATATCGACACTGATATTATTAAGGAAAGCTGAGGACACCATATTCAGATTACTTCGTTTTCTTTCCATCCTACCAACGTTAACAATAATAATGAAGCATGGTACGTGTACTCTGACAAAATATCCCAATAAATTTGCGAATGACTGATCTGCTTGAAATGAATTAAATGATCTTTTTTTCTTCTCATCTTGATAATAGACTGACTTGCATTTTGTTTGAGAAATTAAAATTTCAAAGCTAGCTCTTGTTGAAAAAGACCAGGAATAATCCAGCATAACAATAAAGCTACCAGTGGATAAAATAAGCATGTCTTCTGACTTTCTACAAAATGGTCCTAAGGTTGTAGAATGTAGGGAGTCTCCATTGTAAAAGAGTAGACCAGAAAACAAGCACTTGCGTTTTATCTGTGTTTCTTGCATAATATATTCTAAAATTTCCACTTGAATGCGATGATGTCTGTCCGTGACGAGTCCAAACCAATACATTTGTTCATGTTGACCACCAGCAATGTGAGGACTCAAAATGAAGGCATGAGAGATTATCATTACTTTTGATTTTATATTTGTTTTAAAGAAATTTGAAGGAAGCTGACTATCGAAAGTAATAACAATGAAGCCAGATTGGCAACTGCAATAATGAGTTCTGACATAGAAGACATGCCAATCTGTAATATAGCCTTTTATATGATAGTGTCTCAAGCTCACGAATATCGTTAGTATTTCCAGCGACCTTATAAGAAAATTATTTTCTGTATATAAATTGATATTATTTCTACATGCAGAGAGAGTATAACTTTCAAATGATATAAACCATCGAGTTCCTCTAGCACCGGTTTTTGTCCAGATAAATTCAAACTGACTCAATTTTGTTAAGATGCGGGATGAATACAAGCTCATGTTGATTGCAATTTTTCTATATTCTATATGAACGTGCTTTGTGTTAACCTTGAGGGCATGCCACTTAAAGGTCAGCAAAATAAAACTTTTTGTATATCCCGGCAATACTGCAGCTTCAACAATGTCTGGAGGTAAAGTACACCCTTCATAAATTTTTATTATATTGGTTGATGATGAATGATTTACATGCTGTTGATAGCCACATAACAGCGACTCTTTCTGAAATGCCTTATTGATATCAGAGATATGCAGAAATATGAATTTACATTGTCTGGAATAAAGTAAATTCATATGAATAACTTGAATATGAAATAACATGGCCCATGGAGCTATCAGCAGAAGATTTAGTCCTGATGATTGCAACGTAAAGTTTTTTGAGTGATGAACAATGCCACAGGGTTCATTTACAATTCTTTGCAGATTCAATTTGGAAAACCCCATCAGGGTTCTCTGCTTGATATTCCTGCCAGGTTCATAAAGTGTGCAATATATAAGAATCTTAGCTATATCTTCCTCCAACTTGTGGAATATAATGGTAAATCTGTTAACAGAACAGTATCTTCGAATTATATGTAATAGCACTGTTTCTATGTTAGTCTTCTTTTTGGAGACTGTCGGAATAAACATTGCCTGATAAAAAGCTCTGAAATACCAATTTTTATGATTAACACACATTGTGTTTCCTGGTGACATAACAACCATATTTTTTATGACAAAACTGTTTGTTTTGAAGATGGTAAATGTTGGGTTTCTGCAAGTATGTATATGCAACAATTTCGCGGGGCGTAACAATTGCTGACGTGAACGTTTAGATTGATACACTGTGTGAAGTATTGTAAAGTTTACATTTTGAGGTGAAATCACTTTTACCCTTATACAAATCTCAGGCCACAAGTTTTCGTCTTTTGTACATATCTCACCAAAGGGATATTTCTCTGCAAAAATTTCAACTGGACAAATCCATGCCAGACAGAAATAATGCCTTTTTTTATATTCACGTCTAAAGCGACTTGCTACGTTATATTTTGTACAAAGTTGTAAAGCATATAGAAGGTTTAAGCTATTTTTTGTAAGTTTGGATTGAAACAAACAAAAATGAAGAGTAAACACCTTAAAGGCATCCCAACTTTCGTTGGGCAGCTGAATGGAACTTGCTGCGTCACTAAATGTGCAAAGTTTACCCATAATAGAAAGGACTCACAAGACCATTTGATACGATTAATTGGATGTTAGGTTAAGGATATCCCTGCTACTGTTTTAACCATGAGGAATCCAGAGTTATTTTTAAAAATTTAGGCACAATATAAATACGAATGTACAGAGCATGGAATACCCTTTACCAGTAGCACGGAAAGGGTGTAAATAAAAATGCATCTACTGACGTAGGTAATTTAAGATCAGGTAATGTATTGAAACAGGAATGTGTTGCTATGGCTCAGCGTTTAAGGGGATATAGATTGGCAAAGATATCTGTACTGGTTGTTTGTAGTGAGTATGAAAATACACTTAACATCTCTCATTTTTACCATTCAATGGATATCCACATGTGTTTGGTTCCTAAAAGAGATATTAGGCGTTGATTTCTTTCTACCCAGGCGCCAGTGGCGGGCATCAGGTATCAGTCCCGCTGCGTACCTGAACATGCATTTCAAGTCATTTGAAATAGGTGTAAGAGACATTGAAATAGTACAAACATCTGAAGGTGTCTGGTTGACTTAAAGTGCCGTCAGTAAGAGAAGCTCTTAACCCAAATAAAATTTTAGAGGTTTCCGTGCTCCTCTAACAGCAGACTGGAAGTCCCGAAAGAGCGATCATGCATATACTGTTGCACCTGTCTCCAGATGTTAAATGACACAAATACAATCCATATCAGGTTTTCCTTTTATGTGTAACACCATGCAGTATAGTGCTTCAAGAAACCAGTCCTTTCAAAATAATGTCTTAAGAGGTCCTTGCCGTATGTCTCTGATTCTTCATTTCCTTATTTAGCAGCATATTGTGTGTTCATTTTTCATTGTTTTATACGCAGCGTCTTTATAGCTAGCAAGTTCAAACAGTCATTATGACAGCAGAAGCATAGCTATCACTTAATATTAAATCAGTCCAACCACAACCTGTAAAGAACTTTATTACCAACATGTATTCTACATAACACCGACACGTATTTTATTAAGCACATATTGATGTGGACCAAATCACTAATGTAATTAGGGATAGATTGGAGTACATACACAAAATAATCGCACGGTACCTAGCATTGCTTTAATTAAAATGCTCACGCACCACATTTTTGAACAAATAAATTTTACGGTACAGATAACAGTCCACAAGATATTCATGTGAAAGGTATATCCAAATTTCAGATAGCACTAATAGAATTCATGTCCATATACTTATGGCAGCACCATTTACTTTCAAACGTGTGAAAATAGGTCTCCACCAAATATAGGTAGGAACCACCAAATTTGAAACAAAAAACTGTTACTGTGCATGAGCAGATGGAGGATTGAGGTGGAACGGATAACCATTCACCTCAAATGATCAACTAATCCTTACAAAATCCTGTATAATGGTTCATAATTATATATTTTTTTCAAGGAGAAAACACTTATGACTTGATACTTGGAAGCTTTATCTTTAACAAAAATATAATTACAAACTTGTTGCTGCAGCAAAAAGTCATATAAAGAAATACAATATTTAAAAACCGAGAACTGACTTCCTGAGTAACATTCTGACCACTCAAGTCCCACTAAGCTAGTAAGAATTGATCAAATACATGTTGAGCTCCAGAAATCTACAGAGAAAGGTAAATAAAAGATTTGAAACGGTAACAGGCCTTTGCATGAAATCTACTGGCTCCCTCACATTGTTCTTTTGTCTACGTTCAAATCATAGAAAGGGCTTGCCTCATGATGTGTTGTCACAATGAAAAAACAACATTGAGGTACATTGGAAATGAAGATTGTTGATCTTGCACAAGCCATTATGAAGTTTCAGCTTGTTTGCTTCATATATAAAGGGCTTAATGCTCTTTTGATCATGGGTAGTACTATGGGTTATATTGCTAAATAAATGGGTACCTAATTAGACGAGTTACTGTGTGCATGATCGAAAATCCTGCCTCATTGCACCTACCTTTGCTGGTGCTCAGGTAGAATAGCATGTCTAAATAGACACTGACACCTGACTTGACTTTTGACAGATACATACAGTGATGAACAATTTTAGCCTTAATTTCCTCACAAAATAAAAACAAGAGGGCTGTGTGAACAGCCCATGCTCAGCTGATCTTGATATTCATCACACTTGCAGCTCTATGAACTTGGGAAAGGATCAAGGTCACCCATGTTCTGAGTAAGTCTGACCTTTATACAAGAACACTAACATGTGCAACATCAAGGTTCAAGTAGTTCTCAAGTTATAATGAGCAGCAAAATTCATCTATGTTGCACTGTGACCCTAAAAAAGAAGTCAAGGTCATTCATGTACTGTCTAAACATGACCTTCATACACGGGCATTAACATGTGCAGCATCATGTTACTAACTCAAAACAGATCTCAATTTATCAAGTAAACAGTAAATATCATGTCAGTTGTCCTGTGAGGTAGCATTAGAATACCCATTGACTTACAAATTAATCAATAGCAAAGCTGCATTGACGCATGAGTACCCGAATTGAAAATCCTTAAAAATCGGGAATAAAAAGCAGTGCCACCTGGTAAACAACTTTGTTTGACCCTTCGGCAAGAACATATCCATCATATTTCAGCTTAATCTGAGTGACGGTTCTGAGAACTAGTGAAAAATAGCCATACAAAACCATACAGAAAATTCACTAAAAAAATTAGAAAAAAATCGCAGTGCCACCTGGTGAACATATTGGGAACTAGGTGACCCTGGGAGTGTCTATACACAATATCAAAGCAATTGGGTGAGCGGTTTGAGAGGAGAAGAGTTTTTAAGGTTTACTCCAAAAAAGAACAAAGAAAATCATAAAAATTCCAAAAATAAATACAGCATAACCATTGGAACAAATTTGGTAGAAATCCACCCAAGGCACATACCCACCAAGTTTGAAGTAAATCTAGAAATTATTTAAGTTAAAACCAATCAAAGAAATTCCCATGTTAAACTTTCCTATTAAAACTTTAGTAGAGATTTTTGAAAAAAAAATTATAAAAAAATTCAAAATTCATTGGAACATGACGATTGGAACAAACGTGGTAGACACCCACCCACATACCCACCAAGTTTGAAGTAAATCTGGATGACTTTTTTGGAGAAGAAGTCGAAAATGTAAATGACCATTAGAATGCCCATTGACTTACATGGTAATCAATAGGAAAGGTCATTTGCCGAAAAGGAGCAGAATTAAAAAAATCGTTAAACATCAGGAATCCGCAGCATTCCAACAAAGTAAACAGCTTTGTTTGACCCTTCCATAAAGAACATATCCACCACCTTCAAGCTTAATCTGAGTGACGATTCTGGCGAAAGAGTAGAGAAAAGTTATAAAAAAAAAAAAAAAAAAAAAAAAAATGCAGCGCCACCTGGTGAACAAATTAAGAACGAGTCCCTAGGTGTCTTCCTGTATGATATCAAAGCAATTGGGGAAGTGGTTTCTTCGGAGAATAATTTTTAAGATTTGTCCAAAAAAAGAACAAAGTAAAATCAATTTAAATCCAAAAATCACTGGAGCATGACCATTTGAACAAAACTGTTAGAAACCCAGCCAAGGTACATTGCCACCAAGTTTGAAGTTAGTCTGGATGACAATTTTAGAGAAGAAATCGAAAATGTGAATTAGCATTAGAATGGTCATTGACTTCCATGGTAATCAATAGAAAAGCTGCATTGATCCATAAATATCCGTATTGAAGAAATCATTAAATATCAGGAATCCACAAGATTCCTACATAATGAACAACTTTGCTTGACCCTTCTACAAGGAACATATCCACCATGTTTGAGCTTAATCTGAGTGACGGTTGTGGAGGAGGAGTTGAAAACACACAAAAATTCATAAAAAATTAGAAACAAATTGCAGCGCCACCTGGTGAAAAAATTAAGAACTAGAAGTCACAGGAAGTGTTCCTGTGTGATATCAAAGCAATTGAATAAGCGATTTAAGAGAAGAAAATTTTCTAAAATTTGCCCTAAAAAAAAAAAAAAAATTCACTGGACTGTGACAATTTTAACAAACGTAGACACCCATCCAAGGCATATGCCTACCAAGTTTAAAGTAAATCTGGATGACGGTTTTTGAGAAGAAGTCTAAAATGTGAATTGTGATTGGACGACAGACGATGGATGACAGATGGATGACGGATGCCTCACTCTCCTAAAAGCTCAGCTGAATTATCAGCTGAGCCAAAAATTACAGCAAAGCTACTTGGTATGATGGAAGATGACCAAATCTTATAACAAAAATGAAAAAAACTCAATTTTTACTGGATGTGATTTCCAAAGCACATTGACCTTTGGTTCTGACACCTTAATTTATAAACCGTAAAGTAAGTAAGGAGGTAGGCTGGTATAGCTTACCCTGATGCACTGTCAAGAATAAAACCTGTTATGTTATGCCCTGTATTTCTTTCGGAATTCCACAAACCTATTTACAGTATTAATTCTCTTGACATTCACACCACCTGTGTGAATGTAAACAGCGTTGCTAAAACGTAAATCAGATTACATTTAAGCAGTAATACGATTAATTTAAAGCTGGAATGTTGTGAGAACAGCTTGAAATCAGCTTACTCAGATGTATCAGATTTACAAAGGTGACCATTGAAATGGGAATCAAATCAATGTCACTCATGTACGCACTGAGCCAAACCATAACACAGGACCATCGCTACATGCGACACCATCGTCCTGTCGCAAATGTTATTTTAGTTATCGTCCTGAAGTGAAATTCAATCAAGCCACAGAGACTCACCTGTGATAAAACCCGGGCCCCAACCAGTTTGAAGTAGACGAAGGCAGCATCTTTGGACAGAAAAATAAATTACATGCAAGTACATTGGTCCACTAAAGTAACCACGCTCGCATGTACTGTCACTAGTTATGACATCATCTTGTAACCAAATTTGGTAGACAACAGGTCACGTTGCATTTCAATTGCATTTTAAGGCAATCTGGTACGTAATGCGCGAAAGTAGAAAGCAAGAGACCAACAAAAAGCCATGTATAAAAGAGATGCAGTTAGAACTTTGGAACAAATCTAGGTTCATGGGTACTCATGAAAGCTTCTGTCCAAGCCATTTTGGAGAAACTTCTCGAAGATTTCCCCCCCCCCAAAAAAAACCAACAAAACAAATCAAACAAAAAACCAAACAAACAAAAAACAAAAAACAAAAAGCAAACAAACAAACAAACAAAAAAACAAAACAAAACAAAACAAAACAAAACAAAACAAAAAAACCAAAAAACCAAACTCCCCAAACCCCCAAAACACCTCCCCCGAAAAAAATGAATTAAAAAAGGCAAAGAAAGTCATAAAGGTATACGTGTGCTAGACGTGTTATAAAATTATGATTACAATTAGCACTGACGTGTAAAGCTGTTTTATAAATGGGTAAATTCGTTAAACACACAAATTATTATTTCACTTATAGTAATGCGAATAATTTTAATTGGATTTCACTTATTTCTTTTCGCTTTTATCATTTCTGCAATCAGAAACGTCAAAGAAACGCATATTTTCAACATGTTTCCATGCAATGAAACTTTTTTGTATCTTTTTGGTTACCTGTCAGTATTTACGTTAATCAGATACATCGACGTATCACTTTATATTACACACTGTCTATGTGATCAGGGTGACAGGAGTTTAAAAACTTTAATGTAAACACCATGTTTATGCATGACGGTAAGTTATTTGTGCATTTAAGAAAAGCATCAAAATTTCTTGTCATTATATATACATGTAGTTTAAAACAGTTTTTGTTTAGTATTTTTTATTGAGATTGCTCTGATAACGAACAGTCATTTCGGTTATGCTAGGGTATCTTTTATATATTCGAAATGGTTTTACCCATATGTATATCTATGTTTCACATATGTAAACTTCTCCACACTAATGCATATGTGCAAAAGGTTTTTACATGTGTAGCAATCATTTACACTTACAATCATGGACTAAATTCTAAAACGGTTTGCTTTTCATTCTATTACGTTCAAATAATATACAACAAAATATGAATAAAAATACAGTGTCCGACTATCATTTTCAACATGGATGATTGCTTACAAACGAATGACTAGTTATCAGGTGTAGTTAAAATAAAATTAAGTAAATGCAGTCTTTTGATAACTGATCCCCTGGCAAAAAGCATAGGCCCATCATAACCTTAGTTTAGTGCGTCAATAAGCTTCCCCATCACGCTGACACCTTTGCAAATTTTGAAGCTCAGCATCTAAGGAAGCATATTGCGAAATAAGAGGTTATTCAAGAATGTATACTTTACACTACTGTGGTGCAAATTTTTATAAATATGGAAATTACATGTATACTTATACAACATAAACTGACATTGCTAAATAATGAGAATATTGATCCTAATAATCAAAGTTAGGATGATAGGAACAGTGATGACGACTTATATGATGACAGTAAACATCTGATACTGCTGAGCAACAGTGTTTGCTCTAAGGTCCTGTCATGAAATAGTGCAAAACCAAAATGTTTTTGGTTACATTTGTATTACCATTATTTGAATGTGCTGCAGTTCCTGTCCACTCTTTCCTTCTTAAATGAGTTCACTATATGAATGTGAGTGCTCCAACCTTTTCAATTGAATAATTGAACAAGGTGGGTCCTACTGCTGCTCAAACATATTCAATTGAACAAGAGAAACCTTCAGTCGCTTATTTATTTCATTAGGTTCCATAGAATTCAGTAAAATAGATACACGCAAAGCCATGTACAGAATATGTGATGCTTTGTGAAGACAGGCACACATATATACACAATTACTCTTCAGAGGCATGTGCAAGATTAGGTTGTACTGTTATGCATTTACTTCATTTGCTATTCGCTTTCAGTATCACTGCGGATATAGTATACTAGGAAAAACTCTGCAATGGATTTGGCCAATGTCGTTCCATGTAGAGTGAGTCAATAAAGTAAATGCGCGGTTATATTGACATAGGTAATTCCCTGTATAGAAAATTTATAAAGTATATACATGTTGATTTTGACCAATGTCATTGCATGTTGAGAAAATTAATAATGTAAATATGCGTTGCTATTTGGAAATATTTAAGGTAAATATGTAAATATGCGTTGCTATTTGGAAATATTTAAAGTAAATATGTAAATATACATCTACAGTCTGTACACTCCGAGTAGACAAGAGCTTGAATTTGGACTAGTTTCCAGTAAAGATGCCTCGAAGTAGTGGCTAGTTGTGACGAATTGCAAAGTACATCCTATCCTGAAACCTGTTCAGGAACAATATTCCTATAAATTAGAGTTTTAGATACACTGCCAATACACCTGCATATAAAACTACTAATGAATCCACTGTGCATGCGGAGACACCTCATGTGACGAAGATAGGGAAATGAGACAATTGGATGGTCATGGTGAAAATACGCCTACAGTGGAAATGTCAGATTTTAATAAAGAAAGACATCCTCATTTAGATCTGATATAGATCTTGATCAGGAAGTAAGTCAAAATAATGAAGTACAAACATACATCAGGGACTGTCACTAATATGGACAATCTCAACCTGGTACCTATAAGTCCATGCAAGTTCCCAGAACACCACACAGAATGACTTAAGACACCTTGAAAAGCCTGTTAGTTGAAGAATAAATCCTTAACTGGTTAGTTTCAAGACGAGTTTCTGTGAATGGATGAGATATGCCCTTTTGAACATATCAGAACGTGAAGTACCATCAGGCGAGCTTATATTATTTCCTGAAGAAAGAAAGGCAATCATCAGAGCCATACACATGAGTGTGTAATCATTCCTCAAGCATGTGCATGATTAGCATATTAACTTATTGTTTGAATATGTGTCAACTTGTCCCTAAATGCCTGAATGTGTATGTTGAGTTATAAATTACTTTTATCTGCCTATATTGGATGGAAGAGTGATCAAATATGCAGGCTCTAAACAAACGCTTCAAGTTGTCAAAAAAAAAAAAAAAAAGGGAAGGCAAATCTAGAGAGCTGTGCTCACTTGTTTAAAGTTATTATAATCAATTAGCTTTTGCAACATTGGGGAGTGTGAGTATGTAAGCTCATACTTCGAAGGTATCTTACAATATATATACTGTCAACAAAAATTGAATCTCCAAAAGCCTCAGCTTCTTCAGAGTCTAGCCCTCAATGACTCTCTTTCCATCTTCTGACTATGCCCACGTGTTTAGGACTGGACATATTGGCGCCTGAAGAAGCAGACCTTAGAGAGTTTAGAGTGGTGAATCGAGGATGGCTGGACTGTAAGATCACTTCCACTTGTGATGTGGTCACACTATCAGATTCTTTGACCCTTCATTCTTACCAAATAAAACTGTTGATCTTCTTTCCTTCTCTGGAATTCACAACAAAAAACAAGAGTATACTAAGTAGTGGGCAAGGTATTTTCTCACTGTAGTTTAGCACTAGAATCTCCCGACTAAAAATATGTAACCTTTCGCAATAATAGAGAGATAGTCAGGCTACGGGGGAATTCTACGACATTCTGGATATGCCAAGTGTCATTTATGCAGTTAATTGTTTACATATATTGATACTGTCATTTGGTAAGGATACATAAAAATTTGTTTCTCGTCACTCTTTTATATAGGATGGGAAGGAGTTATTAATATTATTATTATTATTATTATTATTATTATTATTATTATTATTATTATTATTATTATTATTATTATTATTATTATTATTCAGTATTACTGCAGTATATTTATTTTACCAGGGGTGTTATAATTGACAGTTTTAACCCTTGAATGTATCATACATGATTTCTTTCTTGTGCGAAGATTCCTGAATAGCGAAAATGAAATTCGTTGGAGAGAGACGACCCCCCCAGAATAGTAGCATAAAATCTTCAGACTAAAGGTGCTTTTGGTAAATGTGATGCCTGTAAGTAGATTTCAGAAATACTTTGACAACTTTTACATTACAACGTACAAGTCTCAGCTCTTGTAGCCTTGAACTGCACACCCAGATAGCATGATGAACATGTTACCAATAAAATAAGCTTGTTTTAGCTTTTATTGTGTTATATTTTAATGGAAACTCACACCAACGCTCCAACTTTTGCACAAATTTTTAGCTATGTTCAGATAATTAATGTCTACCAAAAGATAGTGGTTTGATGCACAATCAGCATTTCTTCATGTATGCCTGTATTATCTATGCTGCAATTTACAATTTCACACATGCATACACAAAGGCAAAACTGATGTTTTTGTCACTTCAAATAAAGTGAAAATATTTGAGGGGCTGCCCGAAAACACAGACAAGATGGCTATGAACAGCGGTAATTTTTGTGGGGCCTTACCAGGATGTTAAACTTTTCGGAAGTTTGAAAGTGTATGCTTTCCATTAATGCTCAAGTCATCTAGGCCGCAAAGTCGAGGATAAACAATCTTGTCTTAAGATTGGCGGGAGTAGTATATACACTTGGCGATACTGAAACACAGGGGATTGAGACCACCAAAAGCCGTTGAAACCTTGGGACGTCCTCCCATGAGTTGCCATAGGTTGTCATCCCAGTTCCTGCTAATAATTTATATAGTAAAATGGTTAATCACGTGGAGCCCATAATAAGTTCCATTAACTGATGAATTTATGACAGTATCACCACCAGTTAAAAGGGAATTATGTATCGCCTACCTCGAGCGTGTCTTGAAGCGCCGCAGTCCGCCCGCATTCGCGCGTGTCCATGTGAAGACCCAATGCTCAAGCCTGGATCCCCTGGTATTTTATATCATGGAAACAATTCATATAAATAACAGAAAGTGTGTGTATGTGTGTGTGTGTGTGTGTGTGTGTGTGTGAATTTATATATATACATATACACTTGAGTTCAGATCCCCCAGTATTTTGTATCATGGAATTCACTCGGTTTTTTCCCCAATCTATCAACCTGACAAGGTAGAAGATGAAAAGGTTAAACGTTTCCATTACAAACTACCGCATTTGTGTAAGATTTGCTCGATATAAAGCGAGGAACAGATCTTACACTTTGGGTATCAGTGGCCACCAACCACCTCATTGTCGTCCGGTGTTCGTCGATTTCCTCGAAGGAAAGTTTCATATTCCATCAGGAAAACTGATGTGGTAAGAAAAAAACAAAAAGTCAGATATACCAGATTCTAATCATACAGTGAAACAATATTATAAAGACACTCAGATATCTGACAAATTAATTAGAATGTCACAAGTTTTGACTAGTAAAAGTTCATATTTGTTTCTGTTTGATTCATTTATCTGTTATATTTGGTTATCTGACGCATTTTATAGGGAACAGATGGTGTCATTATAACGAGTTTCACTGTATATGTTTATTTCAATCAAATACAACAATACCAAAATATAACAACATTTCGGTGATATCGGAATTGTTTTCAACCTTCTTGTGTGTTCAAACGGGAACTTTCGTAGATTTTGATGGCCAGGATGAGGACATACAAACCTCGGACCACTGTGGCGACTCAACTACATATATATCACCAGCGTGAGCGATTAAATTATCTCTTTAAACAATGGATGTTACAGAGGGAATGAATCGGGGACGTTGTAATATATCCATCGCATGCTGTCTCAAGATTTCCCTTAAAATTGTGTCTTGAATAGGAGCCCTTGCACAGAACCTAAACTTATAGAACCCCAAGTCTTTATGGCACTTCTTCTGGGCACACCACAACCTAACAGGGCACATAAATGGTCTAATTCCCACAATGAGCCACTCGCATGTACATGTATATTACAAAAGTATAAACATTAAATTAAGAGTGGTCTTTGATACTCGAGACTAATTATTTTTAAAAGAAGAGTCCTAACAGATGGTAAAGTTCTTGGTACATGTGCTCTGTCCATGTCAACCTTTACCTCTTTGAGTGCGTGTTTAATATTGTTATGTACATAAAATCCCACATTATGGGATCCAGGGTGAGTAAACCGTGCTGGAGGTATGCCAAAACCGAAATCAGGTTCCCAAGTCCACGGGTCATATTGGTAAGCTGGATACTTAACATTGCAAAAAGCATCATAATGAGTCTTACTGAGTGGGACATGTACGAGTCGGTGAAAAACAGTTTGGTAGCCTCCCACCAGATTGGCTTCTTGGAGCGAATGTTCGACATATAAATTGTCAGTCAAATCATCTGTCCAGAAGTAGCATGTACTTAAATGAAAAATCCCTTGAGGTAACACCGCGTAGACTAAAATTTCTACATAATAAACAAGATCGTGTAAGTACTGAGCCGTTAATTGGCATGATTGTAAAGGCCTAAATACTTTATAGCATTCAAAATCGTGAAATTGGGCTTTGACGTGTCTTTTGAAGGTGCTTTCAAAATGCATTGAAGCGTCTACTGCATTGTGCCAAGCAGAGTTGATTGCAAAGCGATAGGAAACTGATACTCGTCAATGAACAATCTGCATTTAATTGTTCAAATTCCATGTTCCATGCAGTGATCCGATTGAGACAAAAACCATGTCTTGAGGGTGACATATATTCACTGTATACACTCCCTCCCTTATCATGCAAAGCTCATACCCGTCGTCTTACGACAATAACGTTTATATAAAAGATATAAAACTGATATAAAATGGACAAACTACATCATGGGGCCAGAGGTTACCCTTGTCATTCTTGAGTCGTTATTTCTTTGTTTTATTCCAATTTGGTACGTTTTCACCTTTTTTAACACAAACATTTATTGGTATTACAAGAGCAATGTTGATGCTTTGGCAAGTCTTGAATGTTTTTGCTGTCATTGTTTGGTTTGGAATTAATAAATATGGATCATGTTTTTCTGTACTATTTGAAAATTACTTCACTGGCTATGTTGTGCTGTGGACTTTGTTCTCCGACTCATAGTTATAGTGAAGGTAGAGTGTTTATAATGTTCCAGATTCATAAATATCACAAAAACGATGTAGGCCTACTTTACTTTTACTTTGTAAACTTAGCTGATTGACAAGTCGTGAGAACTAATAGGTGATAGGCCTAACACTGTAGGTGACAGGCCTAACACTGTGACAGATCTCTTTTTATTTTTGGCCAAAAGTAATGAAATTTGTGTACCGGGTGGTTAGGACTATACATTTTGGAAAAGAACTAGTGTTTGCAGTTAATGATGCATATTTCTAAGGTTGAGAGGACCCGTTTGAAACAACCAGTTGCCTTTAATGGGTGACTGCCTGTCTCAAGTGAAATTCCTGACAATCTGCTTTAGCTTTCCAGACAAAACTGATGTTGAAGACTATATTTAACACGGTCTGTCCTTATATTACCTTGCCAAAATTGCATCTCCTTAGTGCTTCATAAGGCGCAAGTCCCTGGTCTTGTCCGTCCCAATAAAAATAAGGTTGAACTTCACTTTTCTTTACCTTGATCATATTTCATACTTCCACATGTATACGCATTACATTTAGCGACTTCACGAGTGTCCTTAGTGCTTTCTATGACGCATGCTTATAGTTGCTTAATAAATTGGCAAGTTCCTGGTCTTGTACGTCGCAATCAAAATAAGGTTGAAATTTTCTCTACCTTGATCATATTTCGTACCTCTACTAGTATACGCATCGCATTTGGCGACTTGATGACTATTTCTGGACCACCACAAAATTTGGTATTTAGTACATTTTCACCTTGGTTGAACACAATTTTTCATTTTTGTCTTTTGGGCATATATAACATGCACAGATAGATACTGTATTGACAACACAATACATGAAATATAACTGCGGTTACAATATTAAATGCAGTGTAGTGGCACTCTTCAAGTATGACACTTGCACACAAGGGTTCACTTCCACATAGGTTTTGTGACACGTTTCTAAGTTGTCAATACATCAAACGTCCCTGTTTCTTATGTTCTGCATCACTTTCCCCATCAGTGTCTGGACCGAATTTGTCAGGTTAATGATTTTTCGCAGGCGATTTCCTCGATAATTATCACGCATTTCAAGCTTGTTTGATTTTTGATTTGTGAAGCTGCCATTATTTTTTTCCTTCTCTTTTCTGCCATTCTTAGCAAATTTGGTACAGGTGGATACATCATCCTATTGGATGGAATTTGTTAGAGGCGCATACAATCCTCAACATTTGCTATAGTTGTATCATGTGTGTATATGAAACGGGTAGTCTCAGGATAATTGGATGTTCAAATTTCTAAGTCGCATTACCCAGGGGTTATTCGTAATCTTCATCGTTTATTTGAAAATAGTTAGCTCAGATATATGTGGGCGGGGATCAAAAACGAAGGTTTGGGAAGCTGCCAGATTTTCGGTATTTTCGTTTCTTTTCTGCGTTCCTTATCAAATTTGGTAGTGGCGGACACGTCATCTTATTGGAGGGACTTTGCGATATGGGTGTAAGGTAAGAGTGATTTCATAGGATCATATACTGACTTTGGAGTCCAGTAACTACATCTTGTCCCCCCTTTACTTTCATTTACGAATGTTCCAGATACACTATAAAAGACGGCGCACTTCGAAGCAGCTTTACTTGTTGAACAGTCCACAATACGACAAGAACAATCTCCCCGAAATATCCAGGGTCGACTTGCATTGGTCGTTGCTGTTACTTGGTAAGTTTGAACGTTGTACAAATTTTGAATTCATTTATCTCTGGGTGTGCATGGCGGGTTATTTTTGTGAGCACGATATATAAATTCAATTCCACTTTGTTTCAGATATTTGATGGATCAGCGAATGAAATACGTGGTGCAAACGGCTATGGCTGAAGAGTGTGAGTACACTTTAACACATTATTTGACGAATTACTTCACTTTATTAACTAGGTAAATTTCATATCATTGTGTTGTGATTGTACTCTTAACACATTATTTGACAAATTACATCACTTTATTAGCTAGGTAAATTTCATATCATTGTGTTGTGATTTATTAGTATCGTGGTAGTTACTATTAAGTTTTTGTCTTTCTTTCACGTTCAGGATTCCGTTGAATCTTGTACAATAAGCAAATTTAATGTGTATGATCTTTTGGATACTTTCTGATATTACATCCGTTTAAATGCAAGTTTCATGTTAAGTACCAACTTAGTGATAATCAGAGGCAGATTGCTTGATAGTCAAGGAAAAAATTCAATGGGAACATAGCAAGGCTCACAGGACTTGGTCAAAAATCGTCGGCGAACAAATACATCACTTTGCTGAAAGGTGGAATAGATTTTTAAAATTTATTTTGCAGTAAGTTTAGCCTCACTGAACAAGGTAGTTTCGTTTTTAATTTGACTAAAGAAATCCAAAACTAAAAATAATTGCTTGATATTCACATTTTGTTGCAAAAACAAGTCGTTGCTGTTGAATTGTCCATGAAAGAAAATGTTTGGAAGCTTGTGTATAGAATAAATAACATACAATTCAGCGGTGCTGGTGTCAAGTGAGATTGTGAGTTATGAAAACAAGTGTGTCGAACACTTTTACAAAAGTTCATGGAGTTTGAGTTATGTCAGTTTAGTAATGACTCTGGCTCAAGTTTTTAATATCATTTATGTCACCAATGCACAATATTTATATGTAAGTTTAAAACAACCAGAGGGCTGCTCAAGATAATACCTAGTGCTAGATACACCGGACAACTTCATGTATAGCAAGTATTATATTTTGGGAGGATTTGATTGAAGAACTGAAATGATTTCCAAATTATTAGATTGCTTTGTTTCAATGCTTGGAAAAAAAACATACATAGAACAAATTACGCGCTCAGAACAAAATTAGGAAAAAAACCACTAGTTGACATTATTGGTCAGACTTAAGCATCTTCAAAAGGTCAAGAATTGCTCCAAATTAGTGTAACTACATACTTAAAATTAATGAATTCAGAATATCGAAAAATATTATAGTTGAACTCAGAAAGTCCCTTAAAGTACTCTTACATAGATCCACGTCTAAGGGCGAAAAAAGCTTACTTTTTGCTGGCATAGAAATATCCGACCTGACTTGAGATGTCGGTCAAAATTCCTGGCATGACGACCTTATGCTGAAATGTATTGTAGTCTTCTCGCTGGAAGCAAAAACATGTTCTATACACCTAATTGTCTGGAAATTAGCCAGGTTAGGGTATTTTTAGTTTTAGAAGGCTAAGAAGCCGTGTTTTTCCCTTGCAAAGTTACTCTTCTCCATTCACTGTGAAGCAGCAGCGGAAATGTGGTCAGGGATACACACTCTCAGTGGAAGGACTCTGTTAGAGGGGTTGAGGTAGGAGAGATTTCGTCTGATATGAATGCTTTGCTTTAATTATGGAATGTTCTGACTATTCAGCAGATGGCAGCATACCTTGAGATTTCTACACTTAGGGGGACACATTCAACAAGTCCAAAGAAAGCAAAGACTATATCTGTGAGTGTTCTCGGTATGGCTTATGTTGAATTAAAAATCGACGCAAATTGGTCAGTTTGAAAGTTTTAAAATTGTTGAATGAATTGAATTAATCGAGCATGTAACACACCATTGTCCATGCAGACACAATTTCTGATACTTTGCATGACAATGTCTGGTATTTTATAAGCTGACATTCTGACTTTTTTTTAGAATTTTAGGAAACCCTGCATGGAGTTTTATGGGCTAGACCCGTTAAGTACTTTAGTTTACCACAATGGAGTTGGGTTGCGTTATTGAAACGACAAACGTAAAATTAGTTCTTTTGTGCAATACAGATCAACAGAACGTCATGGAATCTGCAACAAAAAGAAGAAAGCTTTAGCTAGGCCAACAAACCTTACAGCGAAAATATTACTTTGTCAAAGGAAAAAAGTTACATACCACATAGACTGTGCTGCCTTATATAGTTAGTGCATGAAGAAACCTATAGCTGTGTGAGGGAGGTAGCAGTGGCTCTGGCAGAAAGAGGTCGAGCCAATGAATCCTGCCAGGCAACCTGATGATTCTGAAACAAGTGATATGTCAAATATCTGCCATCAGCACGCGAGGCAAGCAACTGCTAACTTTTAACTCAATTAAACATGCGAATGTCCTCAAAGTGCTTTTACCAGCAGCAAAACTTATTTTCCAAATTGACCTTGTATTCAGGACTAATATCCTCAGATTAGATGATAAAACTAAGGCCATCGTGCATTACTGCAATTTGAAAACAGTATCTTGAATTGGACCACCGATTCAAGACTTTACAGAGTACTCGCATTTAAGCACAGTTGGGTACGTTCTTTTAAGCGTTTTAACATGCAAATGATGCAGAATCCGTTAAACGATTTTAAGTCAAACTTCTTCCAGTTTATGTAAAATGACGCACAAGGGAAGACCTGAGAGAATGTCAAGAAAAGAATAAATTTATGGCTGGTGAACAACTCAGTTATGTTTTTAACGAAAGTAATCAAAGTCAAGATTTCATTGAAGTAATAAGAAACACAAACTTAGCGATAGTTGTAAAGAAAGTACAAAATAAAATTTCCCCATCGTTTTGCAATACATTGCCGAGAATTACCTGTAATTACACAATGATTACAAAGTTTTCATTTCATTCTCGATCGGGAATACTTTTATATTTTAATCCCCGTTCTGTTTGGCCTTTAAAAACTAGGAAGACCTAGCTAATTATCAAACTTAAATAATGGCTCAGAACAGCTTTAGATTTCTGTTGATGTCTTGTATTACAAACTGTGGAACCTGCACTTGCACAAGCCTATCACTTTTGCCGAGCTGAATTCAACAAATTAAACTGCCATCTTCGCAACGTCCATGGGCTTATGATTATAAATTTTAATCTAATCAACTAAAAACTGTTTCCTGTGGACAGTTATATGATTAGATTAATAATAATGCTCTGTTCCACAAAAAAACAACACATTCGACATGCAAGCAATTATATTTTAACTTCCTGAGCGAAGTTATCACGACGGAGACGCCCGTTAAACAAGCCCAGTAATATATTTTGACTCAAATAAAGCATTTGGTACGTTACAACACGACATTTGATAATTTAGTTTAATACTTGTAAACAAATGATTAAAGCGTTATGCTATTTTTTACTTGTTAAGGATTTGTTGTCAATTTTGAGGACTGAGCGGAATAGGCTTTGCTTTTTGGGGTGAAGAACGTAGCTGACTTTTTGCCCCAAATCTTTTTATCATTTTGAAAATTTCAAATTTCCTGTGATAAAAAAATCCTTTTTTTTTGCTCAACATTTTTGTCAAATATTTTAGTAAGCGTGCTGAAGTTGCGTTTTCCAACAGGAACCGCTCCATTCAGAGTCCGGAGGTATAGGTATAAGCGCTTTAAATAGGAATCTCTCTATTTCAGAGCGCACATAACGCAATTCATAATCCAACAGGAAAGTTTTTGTCTGCATTTAATGAATGTAAGTTATGATTGCCAAGTATTTCTCTTCAACTTTGCACAAAATGTTTTCGTGTTTTTCATCAATGATATGTGTAGTTTGTGACACATGCTGAAGTCATAACCTGGGTTGCTCTGTCCCTTGCAACCTTCACTATTGCACAAAATCGACGATTGCTCCGTATGTCTACCAATGAGCTAATTTGTTCCGACTAAGATTCCTATTTTTTCCCGATCATCAGCTCTGTTCACTTCAAGCAGCCAGAAGTGATCTCTGTTGTAATACCACACCAATATCAAAGTTGTTAGGCTTTTAGAAATAGTTAGAAATAATAATCTTGAAATAAAGAGTTCAACTGCATATCAAACGATGTGTTGTGCGTGAAAATATTCCATAACTCGTGCTGCTCATGCAATCCTGTACCAAGATAATGCAAAACATTTTCTACAACCATGAGAAGAAGTTGTTTAGAGACACTTTATCCTTTTCAGGGGACTCGTAAGGTCCATTTTCTGTTTTAAACAAGAAAAGTACGGAAAACGGTGAGTTAGATATTTATATTTAGCACCTAGTCCATTTTTAAAAATTGTATTTTATTTTTTCAATGACTAGTTCTGCTCAATACCTTGTCAATTACACGAGAATGTCTTTCAGATATTCTTCTTGGTAAAGTTATTTGGGGGAATAAACGTTATTGTTTAGCTTAAGATCTATGTTTTCAGGAAAATCTTTCTTTTTATCTATGTACAATAAATCAGTGAAATGAAACTCTGCAGCAGCAAATTTATCAGAATGATCAGTTGCAAAATCAAATAGCTCAAATATAAAGCGTGTGTTGTCATTTCTGTTCCTTGGCAGTCTTTATATTACAAATGAATGAACCTTTATTGCTGCACCTCAGATACAAAAGTAGAGGCATTTTGCTTGAACAGCACAAACCGAATACAGTATAGTATACCGTATACACTACTTACACATGTGTGGGTAGTCAGAATACAAAAGTACAGTCATATATAGTTGTTGAAATTATTTCCAAGAGCATCTAATTCCAACCGTTTAGTTCTCATTTTTTGCAAAAGAAGTATAATTTTGTTACCTCATTACAATTCATTAATATATTAAAGTTTTATGTTTTCAACATTTACAAAATTAAATTGACATTCCCACCACTCACTTCAGGCGGATCATTATTTTCAAAACATTAAATAGAAAATGTCAAATGTTCATTGGCCTAAGATAGTACAGTTATTTAGAACCATATCTATGATAGTATCCGTCGTGGTGATGACTCTCAGACCTTTAAATTGAAGTATATAACTGTTTTTATTGTTAAAATTGTGGTCAATAATTTTAGTTGTGTCACATCAGTGGACTCATCTTAAATGTGTGACCAGCAGCTCCTGATGTTTAAATTCATGTATAGACCATGAATTTTAAAGTGAAGTTTTCACAAGCGATTTATACCGAGGATTTTTGCATTTTACTGTATACATCATTTATTGAAAATAATCTTTATTCACCAGAGTTCCAAAAATCGGTCCTCCATGTGTCTATACATCCCCAAAGACACATCATAACACAATGGTAGAAAATATTACTGATCCTCCCTGCTGCTTGCTATATGTAACCATTTTTTTTATTCAAAACATGCACTTTATTATTGTTATTAACTTCAATATTTGAATTTTTCTTTTCGCACATGTAAGAAAGTCGTGAAAACTAAATTGTGATGTTTTCTGTGTAACTGACTATAGATGATATACTTTGCCAATAATGTGCATAAATTTAAAGTTGATTGCAAAGGTAACCCAAGTGCCCTCACTTACACTAATTTGAATATTTGATATATGAAACCACGAATCCTGAAAGGAATGCCACTCTTGTTGAGAACTTTGACACTCATGAAATCTGTGTGCAATGATGCCAATGTCATTAAATTTATTGCATTTATCTAATTCTTTAACTTTCATCAAAGATAGTGTTTTATTGGTTGAGATTATTGTGTGTTTAAGCTTCAATTGAAAGTTTTGTAATTTAGTTTCCACACAACAATTGAATGGGGATTTAAGTATTTCATTCTGTTTCTCATCAGAGATT
The DNA here is from genome assembly GCA_964020975.1 of Hermodice carunculata. Lineage (NCBI taxonomy): Eukaryota > Metazoa > Annelida > Polychaeta > Eunicida > Amphinomidae > Hermodice > Hermodice carunculata. The sequence continues at coordinate 38,120,526 of OZ026625.1, forward strand.
TACATTTGGTATTCCATTTCTGTTCTGCAGTTTGAAGTACACATCAGTTGTTTTGTAATTTTCAGTACAAGATTTTACTTGTTACAAATTTCACTGACATCAATTTACCCAACATACATGTATTTTGCACTGGTCTTTTGCGACTTGATTTACATCTCTGTCCTTTTTCTTTTGATTCCAGCTATGCGGCATCACATCAGTAAGAGCATGATAAATAAGAAACTTAAAGTTGGCATTAGACTTCTGTTGGAAGCTGTCAAAGGATACTTTTTCACTTGGTTCATTGATTATATCTCGCACAAACATTATACCTTTCTTGTACCAGTCCTCGTAAAATACAGACTTCCCATCCAGCTTCATATAATCATTATAGCAGACAGAGTCTCTCAATTTATTTTTTTTGTCTTGAGTGAAAATAAGCTTTTAAGCATGTTCCATTCACTTAACAATTCAATATGAAATTGGGGTACATCTTCGTCCTGATTACCATTTGCCCTTGTTTTAAAGAAATCTGTAAGATTAGGTTTATTGAAAAAGCTGGTGCTTACTTTCTTGCCAGACTGTATGCAAATTTTGGTACTCCATCGCATATATTTCCATATATTGTCAATACAAGTACATTTTTTTAACACATATCTTTCTTAGAGTTATAGTAATCTCAGCCAATCACTACACGAAAAGTTATGTACGGCATCCATGTTTTTTTACCATGCGCAGAACATACACATGCGATCTTGTGCACATGTTCCATACTTCATAATCACATTGACCCTGTGAATGGCATACTAATCAACCATTTTATACCAGTCAAGTTTGGTTACTTCTTAGAAGAAAATTTCATTCCATTTTAAACTGTTTTGTACCAGCAGTCGCTTAACAAATGTTTGGAGTAAAGAACTGCGTTGAACTTCAAAATTTAGGATATTCAGTCTGTCACTTTCTATGCTTTGATAAGTTACTCTAATTTTTACTTTTGCAATGATTTTTATCCCATGTTAATTTATTTATCAACTCTTGAGTTTTTTCTTCATGCTTTCTGAAACTGTATACAACTTACATGTATTTCAATTAATACTAATTTAACAACCAGTCGTGCACCGTTTGCTTATGTTCTTTCTTTTACTGTACTTTGAGATGTTTATTTTAGAGTGTAGGTCATGCATTTCACTGTGTATTTTCTATTTTCGGATGTATGTCTTAATGTATTGATCTTGAGCACCACTATGTATTTTATATACCAGTGGTTATATGCATGCGACATGTATACAATATTTACTGGACCCGAATGAAAAACAGCTCAGCTGATTTGAATTCCCAGAATACTTATATCATCATCATTGAAAGAAATCGACGAAAACCGGATGACAATTAAACAGCGATCAACACTATCCATGTCAAATCTATTCGTCGCTTTGTATTGGGAAAATCTTACATAAATGCGGTAGTCTGTAGTGGAAATGATCACTTTTTCTAACTTATATATCGCCAGGTAAATAAAAAGAAAGGCAAACTACTCGTTTCCATGATACAGAATACTGCGGTATCCAGACTTGAGAGTATATATAGGTTCACACACGGAAGCACTTTCTGTTATTTATATGACTTGTTTTCCATGATGTGAAATACCGGGGGATCCGGACTTGAGTATTGAGTCGCCACACGCACACACGTGAAAGCAGGCGGACTGCAGCACTTCAAGACAACCTCGAGGAAGGCCATAAATAATTCCCTTATAACTGGTGGTGATACTTTCATAAATTCATCGGCTGAGGGAACTTATTTTGGGCTCCACCAGATTAACCACGTTACAATATAAATTCCTAAGCAGGAACTGGGATGACAAGCTACGGCAACTGATGGGAGGACGTCCCAAGGTTTCAAAGGCTTTTGGCGGTCTCAATCCCCCGTGTTTCAATACCCCCAAGTGTATATCCCACTGGCAAGAGTACCCATGGTACGCGCATATTTGATAGCAGTGAAATATGCGAGTGACTAGAAAATGGAAAAATTAATGAATTTTCTTGGCGGAATAATGGATACATACTATGCCCACATTTGATCACTCCTATTAAGTCCTGGTATTTTATGCACAGAGGCTTGTCAGCCAAATATATATATATATAAATATAAATATATATATATATAATCAGTTCCAGCAACAGATTCCCCGACTGAAGTGTGATAGACACAGGCCGATTTTCACAAACAACAGGCAACTTTGGCAAAATGTTTACATTACCCTGGTGTGTGAAAGTGACGTGAGTGATTTGTGAACTTTTAATTCCAAGTTATCTCATTGATTTGTTTCTTTTCTTCAAAGTTACTACTGCTTCTCTCCCCGTGTAAGGTAACTATCTGTTTATAGTGCTCTGTCTTGGAAAATCCCTCTTTCGTATTTATGGTTTCATTTTTTATGTTTGATATGCCCAATAGCTTTCGGTGCGGATTTCTTTATTCATGTCTCTATGGCAGCGTGTACATTTGCTTCTTTTCAGCAGGGACTGTTGCGGATGCTATCATTGTATCAGACTGTTTTGCCCACCTGGATGACGGCGCATAATCAGTGGCATCAGAAGGAATAGTTATGTGCACGAATATTGCTCCTATCTTATTTGGTTTTGTAATATTTCAAGCATTTAAATTTTGCCCATACATCATTAAATAGTGTGATATTAGTGTTATTATAAGAGCCACTGGTTGGGACTCCTTTTCGTTTTGTAACTTTTCAAATGTTTCAGTAATGCTTATATAGTATCAACTTGTGTATTTGTTGAATGTCGTGTAATTTTATACTTGTGTGGGCATTGTGGTTATGTCTACTTTCTGACATTCATATTTGTAATAGTATATTAATATACTATTATAAATATATGAATGAATAGATATATATATATTCATTCATATATTTCCAAAAAATAATAACTGTAATCAGAATTTGAGCCATAAGCATGTGTGTTATCAGGATATATCGAATAGTCATTCCTTTGGAATGGGAAACAGGAATTTTTGTTTATGGGAGGTGCCAAATTTGTATTTGTCGAGTTATTGGAGACTCAATAATTTCCCAGCATTTGTAATATGGCCCTTTTTGCTTGTAAACTACGCAGCTGTTTCCTCACAGCATACTGATATGAATATAATGGATTTTACAAACTGGTGATGTGATGCGGTCGCAGTAAAATGATTTTTGCAGATGAGTCAATTAGGCAGATTTTCTACCTCCCTTCCTTGTAGTTTGTTACCTTAACTACTTTCGTTTTTTTTTTCTTCAATTTTTGACTTTTGTTCTAGTAGCCATCTCTCATTTCCGAAACGATGTATGACCGTCTCTCTCTCTCTCGCTCTCTCTCTCTCTCTCTCTCTCTCTCTCTTTCTCTCTCTCTCTCCCTCTCTCTCTCTCTCTCTCTTTCTCTCTCTCTCTCTCTCTCTCTCTCTCTCTCTCTCTATCTCTCGTTCATCTCAATTAGCTGCCGTGATACTTTTACTCCAAGGCTGCAAAATTTACCATGGACACAGTCTGATGACTGCTAACACTGATCGGGATAGGAATTTCCGCTACACCAACTAATTTGTAGATACATCAGTATATTTACTATATATATGAGAATCAAGTTTCTTATGGTGACAAATTGAGCTTAAATGCCAATGTTTTGACTGCAAGCGTGTTAATTTGATAGTTATATCTGCTTGCTTATTTGATTCTTTGTGGAAAAAACAATTATATTTCGACTGGCTATGTATTCAAGAAACATCATTGAACATCATTTTGCTGCAAAAGTATAACTTTTAAAGAGACCAGTAAATTTACAACTGTCCATCCTACACAAGCCCACAGCTGTTCAACCTTGTCACTAAAAACCTGTTTTTTTAAGCACATGAACATAAGAGATAAATAACGATAATATGTAATTCATGATGGCGACATTATTCACGAACTTTAACTTCTTGATCTTTATATGGCGTCAGCCATGAAATACAGTAAAAGCAGATCTGTTTGAATTTACACTGTCAGGTTGCGTAATGTAAGCCTACACGCTGCTTTTTTCATGCAGCATGTTTCTCAATGAAATTATTATGAAATTAAGGTGGGCTTCTCTGTTTTACACTGAGTTTATTAAAAACTTTGGACACATGTATTCTTTCAAAGGCTGACCATTGTTTCCCTATTTTAGGGACCCCATAGATATTTGTCCCTGTGGTGCAATCTCCAACTACGTCCTATGACCGTGTCTCTCAACAGTGACCACCAATGTCTCGTCAATTATTCCTGTAATCTCTCCAACCTCTCAGTCAAAGATTTCTAAAAGTCGCCATTTACTTGTAAAAGTTTTCAATATATGTATTAAAAGAAAGATACATGCGCGCTAAAAATCTGTCTTTATACCTGTGGTAAATGGACATCTTTGCCAGCAAATGATGAAAGTGTCGCCTCAAAAAATGATTGTATCAATGAATGCGGTCGTCTAAAAATCATTGGCGTACAAAATAATTGAATAGGTAAAAGAATGAAAAAAATATTGTATCTTAAAATACACCAAAAAATTAGAAGGAAGTAATTACTAAATCGGGACAGATCAAATAAGTTAACAGGAAGTAGCTACCTAAAACTTCACATAATGAACTTTACTTTCCAAAATATATGAAACATTTTTTCTGAACAGTCAAATGACAATACATGAGAGGCATTGTTTTGTTGTTGACACATCATATAATGCACCGTGTATTCACTTTCACTGTATGGGCATTTCATATGCAGATGATTTTCAGTTTCCTTTTCCCTCTCATCTTTCAATTTGGCTTGGGAGTGGCCAAGTATATCACTGATTTGATTGACTTACTCGATCTCCTACTCCATTCCAGTGGAAGTGTGCGGGATCTTCCCCTTGGCAATGCTATAGGAAAGGTGACCCATTTGGTCCAATCCATTTATTTTTGATAAGCCTTGACGTCATCTTGTATTTTTGATAAGCCTTGACGTCATCTTGTATCTTCTATAGATTGCAGTCTACACTTGTGTTTTTTGTACGGTTACCATTGCATTTTGTGTCTACTTATAATATTTTATATATGAAATAAACATAAATGTTTCTGTCCACTAGCTTCTGGAATAACATTTAAAGGCCCACTTTTTAGTTTCCTTCACTTCTTCATCTAACACCTCTGATTCGTAATCTACGATCATGAGATTGAACAAAAATTTCCTCTTTTTCAAAGCCATGGGCATGGCTTCATACAAAGCCATGTTTACTTCAACCATCAGGTTATTGATAGTTCTCTTGATGAAGTTGTGAATTTAAGTTTGGTCCAGGTCATACAGGACATTCAACAATTCAGAATATTTGGTCCTGAAGGACTTGTTGAGCTGGAAAGCAAGTCTTCATTTTGTCTGTTTCTGTGCTTCTTCTTGTGTTCTCCCAGGCTCTGTGTAGGATTTCACCTTTGCTTCATATTCATCCTCCATTTTATCATGCATTTTTTCAATCAGCGGATCAAAGACTGAATTGTTCTAATCCTCACCCGCTCCATATCATCATCCTCTTCATGAGCACTCAGCCAATCTATCTTAGACTGTTGAGTGTCTGACTGATCACCATCGTCCATAATCATATTTCTGTGACCCTCTGTACACCAATGACTTAAGTGACGTTGCAACGCGTGCACATCGACAAAGACAATATCACAATAATCACAGGGTGTCATGTCTGGCCATTTCCTCAGACCATCTGCTTCTTCCTTATGCTGTGATCCCAGATGTCCAAAATGAGACTTGTCTGTAGCTTCTTCTGGGGTTCCCTACCTTCTGGACTGTCTTCTGCAGATGTAAGAAATGGGATGTAATCAGTTTGACAATTTCTTGGGACTCCCACATTTCTTTTTTTCAGCCTTCAGATGAAATGTCTGTCTTCAGTCTCTCATGCTCGGGAGTCACTGGCTTTAGATCCAGCAACAACTATTCCTATTGTTTTGCTGTGACATTCTTGTATTCTTCCATCATATCATTTGGTTTATGTGGAAACATGCTGACTCATGATTATCACTTGTTATTAATTGGCTGGCGTGTTGAACAAGACAAGATAATGACAGTTTCTTCACATGGCCACTGTATGTGGCTCTAAACATTTGCATCAGAACAATAACACTCAGATCACAATGATGGTTTCCTCTGGTAAATAAATATGGGAGTCTCGTAACTTTCCGAAGTTGGCTCAGCAGGTCATCAAACACATTCACATTTCTCATTCTTGAATTGAGAAAGGTGTCATCTTCCGAATTTGGTGGTATACCTCGAACAAACTCAATTACTGGTATGTTTCTATGCATCTTTGCAGACAGTGGTTATCATTGTCCCTAACACAAAATTATTCTGTGAAGCAATGGTACAATGACGTTCCCTGGCAAGATTTTGTTGGTAAAAACTGACTTACTAAACCATGTGGGTGCAGTATTGACCATAGTAAAGGCATCTTTTAGATGAAAACTTGTTGTTTCCGAAGCACCCCCCAACTTCTGACCATGGGGCCTCTGATGAACATCCATGATTGTGCGTCTTTCATTTGTGAGTGGAATTTGCTGCAACTTAGATGGTTCAAACAGCTGAAATGTACCTCTTTTTTCAGACCCATGTGATACGTTTAGATGTACAGACATATGACGTCTTTTAAAGCTGTCAACCCTACTAAATGTCTTATCTCAAACTGTTCCATGGTCGTCCCTGATCATTACTTTAAGCTCTTTGTGTGCAGTCAGTGTACTCATGAACTCTTATTGGAAATGTCTATTTGGTGGTGGTGTTGGTGGTGGATGTGGTGGTGGCAGATGTTGTGGTGGACCTGGTGGTGATGGTGGTGAATGTGGTGTTGGTGCATGTGATGGTGGGTGTGGTGCTGATGGTAGATATAGTTGTGACTGATAAATATGCTGGTGTGCCAGTGGATGTAGTGGTGGTGGTTCATGTGCTGGTGATGGATGTGGATGTGGTGGTAAATGTAAATGCTGTGGTGGCAAATGTGGTAGTGGTAGATGTGGTGGTAAAATATGGTAATGGATGTGGTATTTTACAGAGAGAACAGTCTCGGTTCGTGTCATGATGTACTCATACCTTGCCTGGTGGCTTCCAATACGGAGGCCAAGTGTTTAAATGTAAGTCACAATTCAACTGGGTCATGCACACCACATTTGTCAAATGAATCATGTTGCTTTTTCACTGTCTCTCCAGGAACTGAACTCACATTCTTGCATTATGTCAGTTTTATATGAGTAACAGAGACAAGCAATTCAATGTATATGTTTTAATGAACTAATATATGTTAATGCCACTGCACTAGTAATCAGCTTTTGCAAGTTGTTACGTTTTTTTTATCAATTTCTTCACAGCAAACACGCCAAAACAACCGCAAGGAATCTTTAGAAAAAATGTCTTGGTTTTTCAAATGAGTCAATAAATTACTTTTTTATTTATCAACTTTAAAACATGTCTATTTCCATCACTGCCATTACTGTGTTGAAACCTTAAAGGATAAATTCAACTTCATATATAGTGTCAATCCATGGAAATATTTATTCACCACAGCCTTTTTGTCTGCTGAACAGCCATTTTGCACATGATGCTTGACCTGGTAGATCTCACTGACAAGCCAAACTGTCAGCCTGTTTTCTAGTGAATTCTCTACGGTGCTGTGATTGTAAAGACTGGGTCATTTGACCAACTCTTGAGCACTAGGTAAAGGTATTTCCCTAGTCACAATAGTATCACTAGCACTGTGTACTACATTGGGAATCAGTTGTCAATGCTCTTTCAATCTCTCCTCACAATCCTTTTTAAAAACACCCAGCAGTCATCCTGTTTATGTATGACATTATGTGAAAGAACAGACATCGTCATCTGTTGGTATTGTTTCACCATAGGTTTTGGTAACTCTCCAAGCCTTTTGTCTCTTCGTTTCGACTTTGTCGACATCTGGAGAGTGAGCTTATTCGATGTTCAAGGGCACTTCATCCACCCATAGCATCACTTAACTGTGTGGATGTTGATTATGTGTTTGATCCCTCATATGACTGATGCCGTGGATGTTGTTGATCACACCAGACCACTCTTGTAAATCAAGGTTCATGCCTCTCCCTCTGTCTCTCTGACCTTGGTATTCCACACAATGCATTCCCACATGATACTTGTCATGGAACCTGGACACAGCCAACGACACCTGACCATTCAATTGTAGATGGATCTCTTTGTTTACCTTCTCTTTAACTATGATCCCTAATTGGGGAGGGGGACCATTGTAGCCAATTTTCACTAGGCCGGTGCAGATGGGAAGACCCACTGGGTTGGCTTTCTTTGCCGCCTTTTCAACACTATGTAGGAGAACCCATAATTACTGTGTTTACTTCTAGGAAAGGCTTTTCACTGAGCTCCATTGTAGTCACCTTTGAGGTTCAGTAAGAACTGATGTACTAGTCTAGAAAAGGGCCCCTTTTTTAACCGCTTGCTGACGTCATTACCCTAAAACTGCTGATACATCATACCCAGGCTCAGCTTCAGAGGGTAGGGTTTCAAAGTGTGTGGGGCTATGTCCTATAGGTGGGGCAAGACAGGTGTCCTTACTACGCACATGGCAGAACAGCAATTCCATATTATAAAAAGATCCTAAAATGTGGGAAATCATACAGTTTAAAATTACTTGTAGGACTGGAAAAATCTTGTGTTTGCACAGAGGACCAAGGGATTCTGCAAACCCTCATCAACTTTTATTTCTGTGATTTATTTATATTTTCTACAGAATTTAAAAACCATGGTAACAGATTAAAGGATGCAGTTGTGAAACTGTTCTTTGACTCTGGAACACCATTGTATTCAACAAATTTATATTCACGTGCAAATGTAAATTTTTGTGTTACAGATATAATATCACAAAACAAAAATTCCCGATTGTAAAAAATCCTGACATGTTTAGAACCATACCTCTTTTAATGTACACATTTAGCAGCTAACACCCCCCCCCCCTGTGTTTGCACAGAGGAGCAAGAAATACTTGGAACACTAAAAAACGTTCGTTTCCACAATTTATTAATTTTTTTTTTACAGAATTTGAACACCATGTTAAACTGTTCTTCCACTCTGAACTACCATTTAAAGACATATCTGCATTTCTCGGATACTATGGTTTTGATCTGTGTGTACTTCAAGTGAAACGAATTTACACCAATAGAGCACTTTTCCAACGGAAAAACTGAAGTACCTTTAGAAAGTTGCCATTTCCATTTAAAGCAAGCTCAAACAATCTAGAATGCTGGATGCATACAAGTGGATGCATTATAAATGTGGCCAACCATGATTCCGTATTTGAATGAAAGATGTTTGCCTTGAATTAAAACATCTGGACCCAAGTAAAGTGGAGTTTGGATAACAGCACCATCTCTTCTGAAGTAACTTAAGTAATGGTCCCAATACCATATGGCACATGCACTCATATGACAATCTGAAGCCATTCAGTATCATAATCAATGGATGTACAAAGATAATTTCTCTATACACATTTTGTGGCTGAATGTACAACAAATAATGATCCATGGGCTGTAGCAGGTTATTTTGAAGCAGCAGTGAGGCACTGCAACAGTTGTCCAACATTTTTAACAGTGGAACGAACGGACAAGGACTTTGGATTTGTCACTTGTTCTTATTATAGAAAAGTGCCTCCAGCTGTGCTCAGGTAATGAATTAAACTAACGTCAGAGGGGGTAACGTGTGAAAGCGTAGAGACATCCATTTGAAACATGTTGCAACAAATGACCTAGTTTTACTTCAGGCCTAACAAAAATATGCTTATGGTTCCAACAACCCGACTAACCATATATGGGAAGGCCAGACGCTAAATAAATCTAATAAATCATATAAACAGTTTTAAGCCACCTTTTCCTAATATACTTCATCCACTCTGGCTCAAACATTTTAATAAGAAAGTGGCCGTCGTGTGCCGTTTTTTGCAGTAAAGTCAACTTTAACACAGCATTTAATTTCAACTTGTCTGGAAGGTTAACGTGGACTGGGGAAACAGCATAGTTCACATTAACTGCATAGCCACAGTTGTTCCGTGAAACAACATGGCGCACATTAGCTGCATGGCCAAGGTTGTTCAGTGAAACAGCATAGTCTCGGTTGTTCAGTGATCATTATTGTAATATTCCCCTAGGCTCCAGGCATAGGTTCTGGGAGTTACCAGGGCAAATGGTGGTTAATGCCCTTTTAAAACATGACTTACCATCTTAACTAAATCTGGCTGCTCGATTGTGTCTGAAGCAGTTATCACTAGTTACAAATCCAAAGTTGACAATGCCTGCAGCCAGCAAATCATGTGTGTTAGTCAGTAGGATTTTGAACATGGCACAATGCACTGCAGGACAGTCACAGAAAAGTACATTTAAGTTGGATATTAAAGTGGATCACGGCCATAGCGAACATCATATTATTATTGAAATATTGGGAAAATATATAATTTTGGTTTCATATGCTATAAATCCCCCAAGATCGTCTCAATACAATCCTCATTTACAAACATTTGGTGCCAAATCAACAATTTTCAGAATGTGTGTGGGTTACTGCCATTTGGATATTTTAAAGAAGACAGTATCCAAAATATATGTGTCAAGAGTGTTAACGAAGGTATATATGTCGAATGAATATAATGTAAAAGATACGGGACTTTACCATTTGTGAGCAGTACCTAAATATAAAAATTCAACGCCTTGACGTTACCAGTTGCTTGCAGTAGTGGGCCCCAGAGTAGGAACATTGCATCACACACTGAGGTTGCCCCAAGCCTATGAATTAAGTAGCAGCACTAGACAGAGGAACCAACAGCTCCTCACTGAGTCACAGTTGGAGCAAGGTGGAGAAGGTCGCCCTGATGGTGGATACAAGTCCAAAAGTACTGGCGGGATTTTATATATTTGGTAAAACACACTATACAAAGAAAAATTCCTCATTTTCCCTCGCTACTATTATTATTGTTGTTAGTACCAGTACTATTTCAATCAGCATCATTTTGGGTGGTTATTTAATTGTATTTAAGTATATCTCTGTAAAAAGATGTCCTAAGACTTTTCCAAATATTGCTACTTGAAAATTGCAATATCTACACTGCTACAGTTAATTTCAACTTCACAAGGTACACCACTGAACCTAGTGCTAAACAATTGCAATTTGAAATTTGAACCAATAATATGGGTTGCCGTTTAAATTGATATTGAAATAATGTGTAGCTGTGGAAACCTAAATGTATGACAATGAGGCACACGTTGGCACACTTTATCTTGCTAAAGCTTTTGACACCATTTCAATTTTGTCCAAGATAAAATATTACAAAAATATGATTGTAACAGAGAGGTATATTACATAGCCACACGTAATTTTAATATGAAGAAAACCAACCAAAATGGTAATGTTATTGCACGGTGTCTTTACAAATCTTATACAAGATGCCACCTACTGGTTATGTATCATAAAAAATGCAAGACTAAGTAGGCAGATAGATAAGTTCTTTTCATGAAGGAATTCTACTTTATATTTCTAAGATGAGCTGATGCAGTGGTATTATAACAACATCAGACCATCTAGCAATGAAAACATATCGAGTAGAAAGCCTGTAATTACGTATGCAACACCAAGAAAGGATAACTGTTTGTGATCCGTCACAAATCAATAGACCTTGATGCGTGCTCACAAAATTGTACATACCACTTGCGCTATATGTGCGTGATTGTATCGTGTAAGATTTATAGTGTCTATTAATAGATGTGAACAATATGAAGACCATTACGGATCCTTTTAATGCTGGTAGTGTACATATATATTTGAGACAGTGTATCTTTAGAAACATATGAAGAAAAACTGGAACGTTTTTGATGTTTTTTATGCAGTTGCTAGCATGAGTAAGTATCTATGTCTCGGCACCTAGGCAAGCTATACATTATGGTGTGAACACAATATTTACGATGATTTACACATCCATTTTTGTCATACATGTGTATTTGTCTTTAGATTTGTAGAGTAAATCTGACAAATTGAAGGAAAACAACTATCTGAAAAATGCCCACATAACAGACCGGTTAGTGTGGAAAGCTTATATATGTTGTAGATGATACAGGTGTCAGGACGTGCGTTTGGGAAAGTATTTCATCGCCATATTTTCCTCATACCCAAAGCTGCAATTCAGAGTCGAAAATCAAATTACTTTGAGAAAATTATGGAATTATTTGCGTCCACCATGTGTAATTTGTTGGGCCCATCTTTCTATATTGGGTCTATGAATAAATACAAAGATGGGCCCAACATATTACACATAGCGGACGCAAATAATTCCATTATTTTCACAAAGTATGTTTCCAGTGAACAAGTTGAGTCTTTAATGCTCATTGAGGAAGCTTTAGTGCACAGACGCAAAATGAAATAATTTTGAACTTCTGCGCTGATAATATGTGACCTATAACAATATCACATAACAGACGTTCCAGAATGAAATGTCGCATTCCATGGGACATTGCCGTCAAAATTCCCTATATCAAATCCAGGAATGGAGAGCTTGAACCCCTTACTATTATCTTCATCCAAATTTATAATTATTCGTGATTGTGTTAGTCAACGTTACTATAGAGAACATGCAAATAACTTAGGGCAATATCTAGTAACTTGGGTGAGTTCTAAGTGTTATCATTAGTGTACTCATAATTATCCAGGGCCCACTGCATTTTCCGCCATGTGGCTAAAGGTGTCTAACAGTAACCAGGTAATTTTGGCAAAGTGCTCATGAACTTTTGGTGACATTAGAAAATTAACTTAAGCACGGTGTTTATTAGATACCAGACAGATTTGCCAGGTCCCAGCCATTCGCTGGCCTAATCACCAGCTCATTGGTCGCTGGGTTTGCCGGTTCACCAATCATATTTCATTATATTTATAAATATTATAGCGAACGAGACTGCTGCAAATCTAGCTAAGCTTGCATCGAGTTGGATTCATCAAGTTTGACATAAAACAATTAAAACTCCATTAAATGCCTAAAAATTTACACTAATGTGAAATATATGGTCACCAAAATGTGATTGCACTACACCCACGTGACATCACGTACTAAAGTGAAGTGCAAGAACACACAGTTATTATTAATTGACACTTAAAATGTGATGTGACTTCGATGGAATGTTAGACCAAGTAGTGACTCTGTGCTTTACTTAAGTTATAATAAGTTGTACTTACTGAATTATCTATTTTACTTCATTCAAAGGTATTTTATTTTCTTCGGCCTTTATTGGCACCTGCTTGACATTTCCTTTCACTCGTATGCACGGTAATATGTATGTAAGTATATATGTATGTAAGTATGTATGCATGCATGCATATGCATGTAAGTATGTTTGTTTGTATGCATGCATGCATATGTATGCATGTATGTATGCATGTATGTGTGTATGTATATATGTATGTATGTATGTATGTATGTACGTTCATCAGGGAAGGCAATATATTTTGAGTATATTCCATAGTACTGGTATCCAAGAAAATGCATTGAACAAGTTTTTTTATTAATCTCTGAGGATGTGACCCGAAGAAAATTATTTGTAATAAACTCCTGATCAGTTAATCACTGTGATTTAGATACCTGCCCTAGAGATCTGTTTTGACAAGTAATCATTTATATAACCAGTAATCATTTATATAACCCCTCAAATCCACCAAATATCTATATAAATTTTCATTTTCACCCAAAAACTTCAAAAACGATCATTTCAATTTCATTTTCCAATATCCCTGTTTCACAAGTTTTTGAAGAAGCCGTACATGTCGGTAGTAAAAGATGTCAAAGCCAGTGCGTATTCTAGCTTAGACAATGTACCTTGACACATCCACCATAAGCTGCCCCATGTGGAATATTACTATCCATACGGGGGTTAATTTACTATGTCAATTTCAAAAGCATCACGCTTGTCATATGTTTAAAATTTAATTTACTACTATCGTTATACAATATCATGTCTAAGCATGAACATTCCATGTCATTTTATATAGTTTCTTTTAATTCCAAACCATTAGGGTATATGTGTGAAAGATATTCTCAAAAGTGTATATTATTGGTGCTGAGAAGGTCATCAAATATATCTTAATATCAACTTAAAATATTTATCATGAAATTCCCTTTCCTTTGATAGCTTTACAAGAAACTTTTACTCCTAGTAAAATAGACATAAATTGGCCAAAAGAGGTGCACAGTAGCTACCCATCGGAATAACAACTAACAAAATTGACATAAATGTTATCAATCAAAAAGTTCAACAAGTCAGCAAACTGATCATATTCAAACGCAGACTCGCTATCCTTCACATCATTGCCAAAGTATAAGATAGGATCATTCCTATGTTATTTTTCTCATATGTTTTATATATGAGATATTTGAAACACTCCTTTAAATCAGAATGAGGAATAGTCGTATATAAAGTGGAGATATCCCCAAAAGAAATCTGTTAAAAATGTATATGATAGTCAGTACCATTCAAGAGATCCTACAGGATCTTCGAGTAAGATAAATCCAACTGTTAATATTGGAATATGCTTCTATCGGATCACAGCAACTAAACCAAAATTCCTGTACTTTCTTCAAGCCTTTCAACACAAAACTAATAATTCTTTAGTAGTGTCAAATTTTGAATCTGCTATGGGTTGGAACTAATAAGGATTATTATGCAGTTTTGGAAGTGTGTAAATGGAGGATAGATGGGCATGTACATCACAAAATACCAGGCCAAATGAAGATAAAAATTGTTGATGTTTGTTCAAAATAATATCCAATGACTTATTTACTTTCTCATATGTGGGAAAAATTGAGTTGGTCGAAAGGCCTAATTCGTCAATGCGAACGTAATAAAATAAATATGAAATATAACTATGTACAGATGGCAATACTGTTATTGGATCCTTTATCAGCTTACTTTAATCAATCACCTACATACCCGAATGTCTTGCCAATTTCAACCCATCTATTTATTGTCTTTGCATTATATGTACTCAGATTGCAACATACCGATAATAATATAGCAGCCTACTGCATGCAAATGATGGTTTTACATCAACCTGGCTTGACAGTGTAAATTTAGACCAAGAACAGAAATTTCTTTTGAAATCTGACAAAAAAACCCATCCACCCCCAGAAAAACAGAAAAAAAAAAAAAAAAAAAAAAAAAGACAGAACCTATTGCGTAATGTTCCTTTTACCCCAGATCATGTATTACATGCAAAAGAATAACTCATGTAACATTTGGTGTTTCCTGTGCCATGTGGTGCATCCATGTGTTTTTACACAATATGAAATCATTTGAAAAATTAAACATTTCATACCTGTGCTGGTTTTGCCCTCTGGTCGAGGTCATTGTATGATAGGTGGTATGTGCAAATAGGGAACCATATTATGCATAACAAGTAAAAAGACATTATGCAAAAGAATTGCGTAATGTGCATGAAAACTCGTGCACAAATGGAACCACTGCTCGATTTTTGTGCTTGTTTTGCATCACTGTGTGTCCATATTATAAGGATCTGGCAATGTGTGGGAGAACGGTTAATTTGACAAAAACTGTAAATACAATGTAAATATATTATATGGGACAGTATGTAATGCTGAACTAAAGTCAGGATATCAGAATTAATTTTTGTATAATTCAGACAATGGAAGTTTAATGTTGCCACATGATTTGGACAATGTGACCAATATTCGAACACACCCATATGTGAATGTTGGTAGGTTTGTTTAAAAAATGCTGTTCTTACTCAACCAGGTATACAGAGGTGAAAAGGAAGGATATTCAGTGCAGTTGGTCCATTGTGTGACAGCCTGATGTGTAGGCATACACCGATTCCACATGGCACACAGACAGCGCCTGCCTTCTGGCCTGAGGTATCCCAGAGATTCACGTCTGGATGTGTGAGTCACACTCAAGAGAATTGAACAGTGGGTAACAGACGTCGATCATGTGGACCCAAAAACATCAGTCCAACTGATGATCAGTATATGAGTCAGACAAATCTGCATAACAGAGATTGAATCACATCATGTTTAAACATGGACCTCAGGGTAGCAACAATAATAATTGTTTACCCAAAGACTATCAGAAGCCACTTGCATGAGAGATTTCATGCCAGGAGACCATCGTGTCATTCCTCTGCAGCAGTCACTCACTTGAATGGGACAGAATTTATGTAACAGAAACCCAAAAATGTCATATCCTCAGATGAATCTAGTATCAATTTTGGACTTTTGGAACCATTTACCAATATGATCCATATGTGGGTGGTGGATGTGTCATTACCTAGGCAGCAATTTCCTTTGGCAGCCACACTGATCTCCATGTAGTTTAGAGCAGATTGACCAGCCAATGCTAATGTGATGAAATTCTCCCTCCACTGTTGGCTCCATAGTTGCTAGTGCCCCCAGCGATAAAATATTTTTCAAGAACGAATGGCACACCTCATGTGTACAGAACTGTGGAACAAATTTTACAGTATGAGCTTGCAGAGTGTCTGCCATGTCATCTAATCTTCTCTCCGAAAGTGCATCCATGGGATCGTCTGAATATAACTCTAAATAAACGACCACAAGCATCATCTGGCAGAGCTGGTGGCTTATGGGTCGGGATACTACAAACTTGCCAAGCTTAAAAGACAACCCACAGGTACTTTCCTATTAGGGTTTTGCAAATGTCAAATAGATGAATTACCATTGCAATCCCATTGACTTACATAGTTATCCATAGCAATGCATGCGTTAACCGACACAGCAACCATTGAGCCAAGATTTTCCATTACTGAAATATTATCCAATATCAGAAGACATTACAATTTTAAAGTAAAGAACCCCCTGATAAACCCCATAGGTATTTTTCTGTTAGTGTTTAATAGAATTCATGGGTCTAGTATACACAATTATCGACATTAAAGCAATATCTCGGATCTTTTGATATCCATATGGTATAGCAGTTATGCTTATATGTACGTATACCCTTTGTGATATCTTCCTAATTTTGCGACTTTTTAAACATAATTAAAAAATGACAGCACTACCATGTAGTGAACTTATTTGCAGCAGATTAAGTACAGACTCATTCTCATGTTTGGTTGATCTAATTTCAATATACAGCTTGGAAGAAGGCAAAAAGGCGACACTGACAAACATTTGTGGAGCGCAATAAGTATTTTAGTGCTAGCTGTTGAGCAAATTAAGATCTGGCGGTCCCCAAAAGGGTACCTCTACAATTACAAAACCATGGCCTAGTGGCGGTATCCATTCCCAAGCAAATGATCTTGCGGATTTGGTGATGTCTAAAGAATGTTGTAAAATATAACCCCTCCCACCCCATGCAAAAATTTAAAAGTCACTGCAGCAGGATTGTTTGTACAACCTTTGTAGAGACTTACTTAAAGTACATCAATCGGACAGATGGTATTGAGCAGTCAAAAATGTGAATTAACATTCCAGTCCTATTGGCTTGTACAATAATCAATGCAAATGCATACATTACACTACAAATTGAGTCAACGGAAAAAAAGTTTAACATCAGGGATCTGGACTATTAGCATCCAGTAAAAACTCAATTTAACCCTTTCCATGTTAAATTTGTATAAAGCTTCAAAACTTTCTTTGTGGTACTTCTAAAGAAAACAAAAACTGGAAACACACACAAATGTGTTTAAAGTAAAAATCACAGGAACACCTGTTTAACAAATTAAGGCCTTACTGCTACCAAACTGTCCTTTTGTCCAATTTTTCAGCAACTGGCATAGTAGTTTATTGGTGCAGAAAATTCATTTAAAGACTTAACAAAACATTAAGAAGACAACTCAAAGAAGATAGAATGTGACCAAGTTTGAAGCAAATTTGAGAGAGGCCAAAAATGCAATTGCTCAACTGACTTAGTCAGCTGATAAAAGGCCACAAAAATTTAATGGAACAATACCATCTGAACAAGCCCATCAGAGGCACACCTAAAATACATTACCACCACGTTTAAAGTAAATCTGGTTGACAGCCCTGCAGAAGTCGAAAATGTACCATTGCTATCTGTGCAGACTTTCCTTGTAATCAACAGAAATATGTGCATAAACTGACAATTACTCATATCGAAGTAGTCCTTAAAAATAGGGATCCAAAGCATCACTACTAAGGGAAAAATTTTGTTTATACCCTCCACATTACCCATATCCATCAAGTTTTGCCATAATCTAAGAGGCAGTTTCGGAGAAGTAAAAAAATAGCAAGACACAAATTCATAAAAAAAGAGTTGAAGAGCCCCCTGTTGAACAAATTATGTTCTAAAAGTACCCAGAAGTGTTCCTTTGCAATTTGGCGGCAACTGGCTGAACCCTTTCAAAGATTTTTAGATTTTGCCAAAAATGCCCCCCCCCCCAAATCAATATGGTAGAGCAATAACTCTGTGTTCTCTCATTGAACGCCATGTGGCGCTGCGGACAGCTTTCATCTGGGTATTCAATAGCGGGTCAATCTGAGTAGCGTTGCATACTATGATGTGTTAACGCATGGTGCAAAGTGAGCGTTTTTCTTGGCGAATGAAATAACCAAGTGTAACTCATAATCATGATAATGTTAGCATTAATAAATACTTTTTGTAGAAAGTAATGCAATCAAGGAATCAACCCAATACACATTGTTGTGGGGTTAATCACATTTGATTTTAGTTTTAATTTAACTTTTAACGCTACCTGCCGACCTTCCCCCCACACCCACCCACACACATACAGTAACACTGTAAAACTTGGGAATTCATCTACAATAACATATTCTGATGAGGTAGTCTACTTGTCTTTATGTTTGACACAATGACAACACACCTGGCAAATAAAATACAATCGACTTCTTTATCTTAAAACGCGATGGCCAATATTGTTTTATCCTATTCGATCCTCCATTATCGCCCACGATGAACCGGGTCCCTTAAATCCTTGCAACAGGAGTCTTACGAAATCCTAATGCTGTTGAGTCCACAATATGTGCTATGTCGATAATTTGTTATATGTGATCATTGCATTATCTTAATAACTGTCGAAGAATATTCTTTATTATTGCATTCTTTCGACCATTCACATAGTCGAGTGGTGCTATGCAGGCATGTAACAAGCAGCATGCGGTTCCCGGGTCACCGCGGTTCAAATGGATTTTTAATTTTTTAACACAACATACGAACAAATGCATTCATACTCTGCTATAATACAATCTTATCTTTCGTGTCTGTAAAATTTATTAGCAGATATTATGTGAAAAGGAACATTTTTGGCACTTTGATTGCCGATATGTACAATGTTATCACAGTGTTTGCAAATCCGCCGAGACCAATGTCCACCCGCAGGCGAGTACCTGGATGAAAGCGATGACTCACGCCGTGTTGTGGAGGTTTTTGGAAACTTAAGAAACTGCCCTTCCCTATTGAGTATAATCATTCGAACAAACTCAGTCGACTTTCAACCAAAGTATATTCCCACCATGTTTAGAGTGAATTATATCTGAGTTTGGAGAAATAGTCAAAACAACACTAACCCAAACGCAAACATTCAATATAAATCAGGGATCCAGATTATCATCAATTTGCTTGACCCTTCCGAAACCTATGTGTCCATGTGGGTCGGTACAACTTGAGAGAAAGTTTTGAAGAAGTGGAACAAATTGAAAATGTTGCAAACAATTCATAGTCACAGTACAACCTGTTGAACAAATTCAGGTCTAATGGCCCCTGGAAATGTCCTTAGACAATTTTCGAGCAATTAGCTAAGTGATATCAGAGAAGTAGTCTAACAGTTGTCCATAATGTGGTAGTATTTGTCCCAATACAATTTGCAGAAAGTGAAAGATTACATTTAACGACCACATGGAAGTTAATGAACTGTGTTAACTTTGAATCAAGATTACAGACAGTCGGTATTTGCATCAAAATGTCCAGTTCATTTGAGTATTTCTTTAAACGTAATTACCCTATTTCGATCAAAGAAAAACAGTTTTACTTTAACCATTCTCCAGAGCAAAAAACGCATCAGGGATTTTCTAAGAATTAAACAGCTCTTTTTTAATTGTATAAGATAAAGAGTCAATCAACTCATCAATTTTAACGAAATCAGCTTTTTGCAATATTTGCATCACTGTTGTAAAAAGCATGTGGTTATGAAAAATCCCTTATACGTTTTTGTAGCCATATGTATTGACATCATAATAGCACTAAGTTGACCATTTTATCCCGAATATTTTTCAAGAAATGTCTAAAAGTTCACAAAAACTTACTTTGATCCAAAACACTTGTGGTTATAAACAACTTTGAATATAAAGGTCCGCACTTAGTGCAGAAAGATTCTGGAAAGCTTTGTTGTCAATTACATATTCATGTCTATTACACAAGAATCTATATTTCTGTAACATTTGGCTCAGAAATAAAGTAACATCGCCATATTACCTGAGAGGCACAGTATCATGAGAGGACATAATACAGTGCCTGTCAATTCCATAGCCCATAGCGCAGGAACATTATCTAACATTGAGATGCGCCTGTGCCTTGTACCAGGGTAAAATGCTCGCTAGATGATGCTTTGGTTTTTCATGGTATTTTGTGTGTTTTTCTGTTTTCTATTTTGCTCAGATTGGTGTTAGGTATTGTTTACTTCCAACGTGACTACCTGTTCCATGCCAAGAGTGAAATATGATTCTTCACATTTTATTGAAAGATGAATGTTGATATTCTAGTAATTCTTGAATCTCTGCCTTTTGCTATATTTAACTTTGCTCCCACTGTTGAGTTGGAAGTTATGAATGTAGAAAATATTTTTCTGCATTATGTGACATGAAAATACATTGATTTGGTCTCTGATGAATCATAGCATTCTTTTCGACGTCGATGTGGTCTATTAAGTTCTTGACAAAGTGAAGGACTAAGCTGACAATATCAACCTAAAAACAATAAAATACCCTTTAACTTCAATTAGCTGGCTCTTTAATTTGTATAAATGTACTTGATTGTATGAGGTATATCTTTTATAGCATGTACAACTCGTATTAACGTTAGATACAGTACAGCATTGAACAAAAGCTGTATACTTTGAAGAGGGGGAAAAGCATGATAAAGCAATTGAATATGCCAAACAGATGGCATCTACGAGGTCAAGGTTATTATTGTTTGGCAGCCTGAGATGCCTGGTTTACATGCAATAATCTTTTTAAGTCAACACGTTGTGCACAAAACAAGATGAAGCAATCTCATAAGACAACAAAAGGATAAATTGGCAATGTTTAGCATCAATCTGCTCTTATTTTCTGTTAAAAAGCAGCTGACAGGGCCTAGGCTTGATGTTTTTAATTAGCTTAGCATTTCACAAAACAGATAGTACATTTGGATAGAAATAGATTGCAAGATGTAGCGTTTTGTTTAAAGCAATTGACTGTTTGGCGGTTATTTCAAAGATGATTTTAGTAGTGAACAATGGATACAGATAAAACAGAGGAAACCAGAAAAGAGCCTAATCATAAATGAAATAGCAATAAATACCAAGGCAATATATGGTGTAATAAAGTGATTACAGGATGAAAACCATACAGTTTGGCCAAAGAAAATGTCCCTTTTAGTTGTGGCCTTCGAAACCTCGAGCTTTGAAAATACTGTACACATGAAAGAAAAAATAAACCCCAAAACAGTTATTAACAAAATATATTTTAATTTAATCTTTGGCAATTTAAAAACAAGAACAATTAAGATAAACTTGTCCACAGATTTAACAGTCTGAATATATGACGCAAACATATATAAACACAAATACATCGGTCCTACGAAATCCAACAATGAAATTATGTTACTATCAAAGAGTACATGGTACATATAGTATGGGAAAATAAGTGACAGAGTACAGTTAAACATGAAAAAAGTTGTCATGACTAACTCAGAAGTGGAAAGCAAAAACTCCAATACAACAAATGTGGTGTGCTTCCACATCCGGTAAATTTCTAAGAGTGCCAATATATTACTGGTGAAAATTAAAGCGGTCAACATTTCAAAGGTCAGGTGAATTGAAAATGTGGGTAACAAGTTTGAACATACACCTTGCAGGTGTGGTTTCGGAAAACACCTTATCTTGGGAGAAACAATACAACACATACCCGTTTTATCAGAAATAAGGACCTTTAAAGCCACAAGGTGAGAAAATAAATCAATATCTGGCAGGATGTTCTCATTTCCAGAGATGTTTAACACTTGGAGCATTTTCAAGTTTTGGAAAATCCGAGTCTTCATATACGTTAGGATATTGTTTGACAGGTCGAATGAAATACTGTGATACAAGTTATCAAATGCACTGAATCTAATATTGTGTATCCATAAACCATGCAGCTTTACGTGTTTCAAATTGTTTAGTCCACTCAGTCCCTGTTCATGTATAACACGTATCGGATTATCATTTAGTTTTAAATGTGTAAGCCCGAAAAACATATAAGTTGCAACATAAGTCAAACTATTGTTTTCGACACTTAAAAAATAAAGATTCCAGGCAGCTAAAAAAGTTCGTTGTTTTACCCTGTAGATACCGTTGTGAGATATATCAAGTAAATGCAAGTATACTTGGCGTTTAAGGATACTCTTGCTCAAAGATACCAAACTATTATATGTGAAATAAATAGCCCTCATGTTATTTGATAAGTAAGGTACATGTTTAAGATAAGTAGCTCTGCATATCATAGCATACCCCTTACACTTACATGCCACATGACAAGGTGTAATATTACAGAGATCTTCGTCAGCACCAGAGGCACAGTGTTCTATTCCATCACATCTTTCAGACATATGAAGACACATTTTTTGGTATCTGCACAAAAATTGAAACGTACACTTGTAATTTTTGCATGATGTTTCATCAGATCCACCTTTACAATGCCAGCTTCCATCACAGAGTAATCGAACAGGAATACAATATGACTTTGGATATTTGAACATCAGTGAACACGATATATATTGGCATTCCTGTAAATGTTCCCCATTTGTGCAATATAAAGTCCGACCGTGCAAGTGAACATCAAAAATACAACGATGCGATCTATGAAACCATTCTTTATAGACTACTCTCATTGAATTACATGGTGCCCAGTTCTTAAACGTGGTTTTGGATGCACTTCTGCTGTCTAAGTTAACCTTTTGGTTTAAAATTATATTTATGTGCAGAGCAAAACCTGCTCATCGGAACTATCTTGACAATCCCTTATATTATTGCATACTTTCGATATTGGGATGCAGGAACCTAAAAAGCATTGAAAATACAGGGGTTCACATGTACAACCTTCCTGCCTGCACGATGAGGTGCAAACCTGTATGGAACCTACAGTAACCTGCCGTAGTTCATATTTGCAAATATTTGTGCAATCTGTTTCATCCTCTCAATGTTCACAGTCACTGAAACCATCACACAGATGATGGTCCAAAATACAGCCACCAGAGTTGCACCTAAATAGGCTTGTGCACGTGTTGCTTGGCAGGGTGGCTGTGTCTTCACAAAGGACTGCATCTGCATGGAAAAGACTTTCTTGGCCAAAATTGACATTAAGAGTAAGAGGTGGAAGGAAATAGGAGTACAATTTCTTTAACGTGCTTTTATAAACGGCTTACACATATGGGTTACACGGGAAAAAGGAAGGTGTCATTACTGCATTAAGCAAATTTGTGTCTTTCATTAATAGAACCCATATGCTTGCGTTTCCTT
Source organism: Hermodice carunculata (assembly GCA_964020975.1). NCBI lineage: Eukaryota > Metazoa > Annelida > Polychaeta > Eunicida > Amphinomidae > Hermodice > Hermodice carunculata. The sequence continues at coordinate 38,144,299 of OZ026625.1, forward strand.
TTTTTACACCCCAGATATCCAGTAACTGCAACAGTTTATGTATTGCCATGCTTTTCTTTTGCAAGATGGTATTACAGAGCTGTTGTAGACTTTTGTAGTATTTGCAGACATTTGGAAACCAACGAGAAACTCCCACTGATGCAGATCCTCCAGTTTCTCTTATATAAAAAGGAACATGTTGCAACCACACATTTGCCATTATTGTCACATTTTCACTACTTTCATATGTAATCTTATATAGATGTTTCTGTCCTATATTTACAAAATGATGCAGCAGGTATCCTTGTCGTAGTCGCCTGTTTCTGCCACATCCAGTAAAATACATTTATCATGTACAAAAATCCAATTTATCGTACATTCAAATGTCGACACGTTTTCCTATAATTCACGGTTTGAAGTAGTTGAGACTTCATGCACTGATTCACATATATAAAAAACACTGTGAAAAGTCACTTGACATGGAATAGTTATCCAATTGGTGCTTCCAAAAGGTGATATCCATACCATGGATACGCATGCACCTCGCTTCCAGTTAGGTTGCTGTGATGCAAATGTTAATTTTATCAATATATCATTTGTCTTGTCAATGACTGCCCCACTATGATTTATTCTGACGTCTGGTTGCTTTGGCCGTTGTATCGAGTGCCAGTCCGTGTATGTTAGGGGATCATTGTTTATCCACCGTATGCCATGATTTAAACATATTTTATTCAAAAAAGCGATCGGGAAACAGGCTCTGCCTATATAAATCCCTCTCGTGAAAAAAAGAAATAAAAGAACAATACAAATGCTGTACAAAAGATAAAGACGGGCCACAGGACACCACATTGACCAAACATCGACATGGACTACAAAAAGATCAGACATCACAATTACAGGACAGACAGAAGTATGCATTATTAGAATACAATACTGTCGAGGCCAGCCAACACTGTTCACATGAATACTGCTCGCGGAAAAAAAAAGTACCGGCCCGCACGTGAATCACCAGGAGTCACAAGCAAAGCTTGTTCGTCAACCTAGGTGGAAAACGTACGGGCCTCAGTTAAATCTGCCAGAATTTAAGATATATGTGTGGGTACTGTCAAAAATAATTTTGTTTACTGCCTTTGAACACTTGGGATTTCCAAACATAAGAGTTTGTAGTGTGAAAGGAGCCAATACTATGATATTTTGGTGCAATAAATTCCGCTCAGTCGTGTATTTGGTACACTCAAAAAAGTAATGAAATGAATTTTCTATTTTGGCACCACAAGAACAAGCAGAAGAAGTTACTATACCAATTTTATGCATATCGTGGTTCTACTGGCTGCAGCCCATCCTAATTTTTGCATGTAGAATATTGGCTTTCCTATTACCACTGTAAAACAACTCATTTGTCTTTGGTCTCCCTTTATCCAATTTACGCTAAAAAGTATCTATATCTTCAGAATTTCGAACACTGGATGGGAGTAAGTTCCATTGGCGAATCGTTGCGGGAAAAAAAGAATTATTATAAGTATTAGTTTTTGTACGAACCTGGCTTATGTTCTGTCTGGATCTCACATTATATGCATTTCTGTTGGATACATTTTCCGGAATCAAATCGTGTAAATATGCAGGTGTATGTCCATTAATAATTTTATAAAGAAGTATGAGTCGGTGTTTTTCTCTATGCTTAGAGAGAGTCTCCCATCCAGTTTCATTGTACAGGAATGCATGACTTGTTCGACAAGACGCGCCCGTCACTGCGCGGGCTGCAGCCAGTTGAACATCTTCTAGAAGGTCTGCATCAAATTTCGTACACCCTCCCCACACAACATCGCCATACTCTAAAATAGGCCTAATGAAGGTGAAATAAATCAATTCTAATGTGCGTCTACTGAGCTTATGTTGCAAAAATTTCATTACTCCAATTAATTTCCTTGCTTTGCAGACAACATAATTTATATGAGATGACCATAACAAATCTGCACTAGAAATAAGACCTAAATGTTTGTGTTGTTTTACAACTTCAAGTGTAGTACCCTGAAATAGAGCATGGGGATAATGTGGAGGCTGTCGCTTCTTACTAATAATCATTGACTTGGTTTTGGAGCTATTGAATGTAACTAGCCATTGCTTAGACCAATTCTCGATGTGTTTAAGATCATCATTCATGGTGACAGCAGAGCCAGTGGGATCGTCAATGGTGATGTACAAAGTTACATCGTCGGCATAGAGCCTTATGTTAGAAGTTACAATGTCAACGATATCGTTAACGTAAATAAGAAATAAGAGAGGCCCAAGAACTGAGCCCTGGGGGACCCCTGCTTCTACTTTACCCCAATTTGAAAACTCTCCATGCGTCGCAACCCTCTGTTGACGATCGTTCAAGTAACTACTAAACCAATTAAGTAGAGCTCCGGAGATACCTAACTTTGATCACCACCTTTTGGGATTGGGGTTACATTTGCCTTTTTCCAATCGGAAGGGAACAAACTTTTGTTGAGGGATGATTTGAATAGTCTCGTAAGCGAAGGAGCAATTGAAGGAGCAGCCTCCTTGAGTAAGACTTGGCTAACACCGTCATGACCGGTAGCCTTGCTAACATCAAGTGAAGCAAGTATGGAATAAACTTCATCATCATCAAAGGATATACTTTGCAGCGTGTTATTATTATCTGAAATAAGCGTTGTGGATGATGCCCGGAAAGAAGTGTCATCATCCCGACTTTATTTTAAGAAAAAAGAATTCATAGCTTCAGCTTTAGACTTGTTGTCAGATAAAACAACGTTCTCAACCAATAAATGATTATTAACAATTTGCTTTCCCTTTATAAAATAGTTAACTGTCTTCCACCAGCCTGTACCTTTCTTTTTGGAGCAGTTAATCGAGTCAAACTGACGTTTAAAGTAGTCTTCTTCGGCAGCTCTCAAGTCACTAATGTATGCATTCCTTAATTGCCGAAAATAGCGCCAAAGATTTGTCTTATTAGAGGTTCTACAATTCTTCGCTTTTTTGTGAATTCTATTAACCTTTCGTTTCATAGCACGAAGACAACTTGTGTACCAAGGTGCATCATCCTGCCTTACAGTTATAGTTCTATTTGGTATACACTGCCTAGCAATATTTAGAAAAGTGCTGGTCCATAACTTACACATTTCATCAATGTCGTCCGTTTCGAAACAGGGGTCCCAGTTAACAGCATTCAATGTATTCCTGAATTCGTCGAAATCTGCCTTAGAATAAATCCAAACAAACCTTTCGAAAGAATCATTTCTTTTATGCCTAAACAATAAAGGAGCTGTAACTGTGCAATGGTCGTTGTCCGCGACAGGAGGGAGAATCGATGTGTGACGAACAAAATTTGGAATATTAGTAATGATTTGATCCAAGCAAGTAGCTGTTCGTTCAGTTATCCTTGTTGGATCATGTATATGTAATGTAAGAAGATTAGAACTACAGAAAGAACAAAGTTTTCTATCATGGTTTGTCGATGGGTCGGCATTGAGATCTCCCATCATGACAATCTTGCCATTGGAGGCGCTACTGGCAAGATCGTAACTTGCCTGCAAATCATTCCAAAAGGACACTGGTGCACTTGGTGGTCTGTATACAACACCAAGTAGAAATTTGTTGTTATGCAAAGAACCTCGACCCACATAAGTTCGAGACCCGGAATTTCAAGGTCCATGCGTCTTTCAACATGCAGGGCACGTGAGACATATACAGCAACCGTTTTCTTTGGCCTTTTCATACCTTACAGGATCTTTCTTGTCACAGTATACTGAATTTGCTGGACATTTAATGTGCAGATCCCATATTTTATGCTAAAACATCTTAGCTAACTACAAAGATCATGATCAGACATCCATCTTTAGCAACTGCAAGGCCCAAATTACATTAGTGCAACTGAGTCCCTATCACCTAAATTAAATGGTAAAATGGTAGACATATTTTTGGAGTCAGATGGTTGTATTAATTGACCTTATTTCTTTGCATCTTTTAAGGCTCCTTTTCACATTGTCGAAACAAATTAAAATCAAATGGTTCATGCAAACATGGTACAAAATGGCAAAATAACATCTCAACAATGTTTTATATATTTTTATAGTCATAACTTTAGCTAATCTGTTCTTTTTGATAATATCGAAACATGCCTCAAAAGCATTCTATAGACAAATTGTTTAAATCTCAGACACTTCACATACAAGAATCTATGCAGGTTGGTTTTCATCGGGGTGGGGCGGAGGGATTGACGAAACATTGGGTAGGGACAGGACTGTCAGGATATTGCTTGGCCTGTTTTAACTGATGAGGGGATGCTACATAAACTTCATGCAGTGAAACAGTCTCCATGTACCTTGCATAATATAAAATCAGGACTGAACTGGGTGTACTCTGATGAATTTCAGCGGTGGCCATTTGTGAAAAAAAGGATAATTGGCATAATTCTTGTAACCTATCAATTTGGAATGTTAAGCTTAATTTCAGAGGTATTAAATTTTTAGGCGTTTCAAAACATTTTGGCTCATAATTTTCATCTATCTGTGAATTACACCACTAGTATATCCATCAATCAAGATTTTGACCATCAAATTTACCAATCTACTACAGATGGGCGAGCATTCACAAGACTTTTACATTTGACCCCCACTGAATTCTAAGTGGCCATATAACCATCACTTTCAACCGTGTTAAAAATTTTATTCAATTCAAAATACATGGCCTGGATTCAGCTATCCCTACATGATCTGTTCAAACAGTTTATATCTATTTGAATTATTGAAGGAAAACAATAAACTGTGAGTTGTACAGGCACAACTCTATAATTGTTTGGTTACGTTGATCAAATGGAAAAAGTAGGTCACCAAGTAGTTTTATGTACAATGTTCTCAAAGTGCAATTTTGATCGGGAGACTCAATTCTCAGTGACCACGAATATCGAAGATACACCCCACCATGACAAAATCACCCTTTTTAACTTTACAGGCCTGTAATTTTCTTTAACACCTATTACCGAAGACACTGTTTCAAAATACCTGAGTAAGGTATATTTCAGTAAAAGTCCCCAACATTATCAAACAAAATTATCTTGAGGCCTATTACTCGACTGATAAATCAAACAATTTCTCAGTCCACATTCCCAAGCCAACTTAAAAAGGCCAGGATAGCCCCTGTCCACAAGAAAAACGATACACTGGACAAGAAAAATTACCGTCCAGTGAGTATATTGCCAATTGTATCAAAGTGTTTTGAACAAGCAATATCAACTCATATCGGCAGCCACTTCGAAAGACTTTTCCACCCTTACTCGTCTGCTTTTGGACCAAGATACAGCTGCCAGGCACCGTCGAGGCCCTTATTGAAGAATGGAAAAATGCGTTGGATGAACAAAAGTATGTGGTGGCTTTACTACCTTTCTAAGGCATTTGATTGTATCCCCCACAGTTTATTGCTTCAAACGCTTCGAGCATACGGCCTCCATGGAAGTGCTGTCAAGACCATAGAAAGTTACCTCAATGACAGACTACAATGTGTTCGTATAGGTAGTAGTACAAGCCCTTACATAGGAGTCCAAAAGGGGGTCCCCTAAGGCTCAATACTTGGGCCTTTGCTTTTCAATATTTTCACAAACGACATCATTTATTTTATCAACAGAACCCATCTTTTTAATTATGCAGATGACACTACAATAAGTCACATTTCAGTCTCCTACAACAAACTGAAGCAAGAACTTGAAGCTGGCGAAGTCCTGATGGGCTGGTATGCCAACAATGGCACGCAAGCAAACCCTGATAAATTTCAGGGGATTTGCTGTTGGTAAAAAGACCTTTGAGCAAAAACCAATTTTTAGAGTACACGGTGAAGACATTCCGTGCCAGGAATACATAAATTTACTAGGAATACAAATGGATCACCTCCTTAATTTTGATTCCCATAAAAACAAAATTTGCAGAAGGGCTTCAAACCAGATCAATGTTTTAAAGCAAATGGGGAATCACCTATCTCTGTCTTGCCGTAAATCTATCTACCATGCCTAAATCTTTTTCCATATTCAACTACTGTCCACTGATATGGCTTCACTGTAGTGCAGAAAAAACACACACACACAAAACATAACAAAACAAAAACAAAAACAAAAAACAGAAAGCCTACAACTCAGAGCATTGCGTTTTGTATGCAGAGATTGCACCAGCACACATGAGGATTTACTTCAAAAAGCAAATACATGGTCTCCTCAGTTAAGGTGGCTAAGGCTGACAACCATCAAAATCCTCAATGGTGAAACGCCAACCTACCTATCCAAATTTGTAACCCATAAAGACTCAAAATACAATGTTAGGTAATCCATTATTTTAGATATACCAATAGCCCGAACAGAAAAATATGGTGAAAAAAATTCAGATTTACATGTTCCACAATTTGGAATGAACTTCCACAGCATATTATATTGGCCTAAACCTCCCGCTTTAATAGTTTCAAAACACTTTTAATGACATGCAATGGCAAGCAATGTATGTACATGTGCTACCTGCAAAATATAACATTTAATTTTACTCACCAATATCGCTTTACTGTGTAAACATGATATTTTAATATATGCATAAATGATCATTTTGTGTATGATAATAATAATATTTTTACGTTCATATATATACCCTAACAGTCGGCTGGAAAAGCTCTGCGAGCTTATGTTTTATGTTGTATCTTGTACCAACTTTACATAAAGTTTACTCTTACTCTTTTCACTTTTACTCATCAGGTTTTCTCATAATTGAAAAATTAATGAATTATATATATATATATATATATATATATATATATATATATATATATATATATATATATATATATATATATATATGTGATTATTCTGTTAGAGTGTTCAACAAATATGTATTATTGGTTCATGGTTTTAAAACTGCATTGAATCTTGTTTTGCGTAAAGTATTGGCAAGCTTGTGGAATAAATTATTTTCTTATCATGCGATACTGAGTTTTACATGCATACATATCTATGTACAAGATTGCTCTAATAAAACGGCGAATTACGAAGTGCTCAGAATATCTTAAGATGATGGAAACTTTCTCTTCTCTATTCATTTCTATCGAATAGCAAATCCTGAATTTTGGAAGCCAATTTTATTGACTGCTAAATATCAGAATGCATTTACCGGCACCATGTGTTTTGCTGTAAAACATGTATACTGGCACTGAACATTATAAAGCAAAACCTATTCTCAAACAGTCCTTTTAGACAATAACATCATACCCTAGAAAGGGAAAGACGCATATAGCCAGGTACTGTATTTCTAGCCTGAGTATAGTGAACAGTTCCATTATTTCCATTTTGAATTTTCTCAAGGGATCACCAGAAAGGAAATTCGGGCTAGAGGACTAGATTTTTACAATTTTGCATGCAAATAAACAGGGCCTGGGACCCTATAGTGCTGAGACCATTACCTATCAATATTGTAATAAACGATCAGTCCAAGTCCAAAGCAGTCTACGTCTTGACAAATCTATGAACATATACATGACCATGCACAACAGCAAGACTTGATTAGCCATAAAGCAACGCATAATTTATTGAACATCTAAAGAGGAGATGTCTTACTGACAATGTATAAAAAATGACTGTCATCAAAAATAAAAGTGGACAAGAGTTCTCAACAATGTTACAGATGTTGCACCTAAAATCCGAGTAAATAAGAAGTGTATATGATAAAAAAACCTTCAGTCAAGCAAGGTCAAAATTCAAAGTAGACATACCAACAACTGTATGATATTTTTATATATCAATCACCAAAAACGACATGCGGTAAAAAAGAAAAACACCTCTCTCCGGACTTGAGACCGGTACCTACACAGGTTTGGTAGGAGTTGAAATCGATTTGATGCTAGCAACTCTCAACTTCAAAAATATCTTGCCTCATACATGTATTGTTTAAATTGTCAGTTACAATTGTTAGGTTTACATTTTATTACTTCATATACATCATATATCAAAGCCACTGGATATCTATCTATATAAAAAATTTCCATTTTTACCCAAACACTTTAAATGATCGTTTTAATTGCATTTTTGAATGTCGCTGTTTTACAAGTTTTTTTAGCAATCAGTAAGGACACGAGTCAAATAATGAGACAGGACTTGGGAAACTGGATCTGCAAACTTTCATTTCTGTATAAATCTGGGCACACAGCCCCTATTTTCCCCATTATATGCTGGGTAAAATCCGGATGTGTTTATGAGAAGTTTGATGTGTGAAGCACACCTGCAGACCTAACTGGCCAATACACTGTTTGTGACCCTTTACCATTTCCTCAGAGGGAATTTCAGGTTTTGATAGGGTAACATATCCCATTTAGAAGTTATTGGAAAGACTGTGTTCCATGAAAATCGACCATGATGTTAGGTTCACTGCACGATTTTTTTCGAGATTTTGTCGCCACATTAACAGCATCTTAACATCTGAACAAGCACCCTGTTGTCAGCATACCATGAAAATAGAGAGTTGTACAACTGCCATGGTAGAGTGGTGATCAGCACCCTGTCCCTGTGGCCATTTTACACTACCGTGACGCCAGATGCTATTCTACTGTCATGGTACCATGGCACCAGAAGAAATTCTATTTTCACAATATCATGGTGCAAGCTGTCATTCTAGTTTCACCATATTTTGTTACACCAGCCAAACAGCTGAAGATGACCTAAAGTTTGCTTTGCCTTCATGTCCCTTTTATCTTAGGCACAAGTGATGAATTGTGGGCTTTAATTTATCAGGCCCATATTTTGTGAAGTAACTAAAGTTTGCAGTTAATGAAAAATATTTTTAGGTTGAGAGGACCAGTTTGAAAACACCAGTTACTTTTTATGGCTGACTGCCTGTCTCAAGTGAGAAGTGAAACCTGTTTCACATCCGTATTGACAGCTAAAAGTTAATGTCTTGGAAAAACTTGAATCTCTGTATTTTGGTGTGTTTATCTTCGCTGTCTTTGTTTGGTTGGAATTATTGAAAGTTCATAATGGTTTTCTGAACTACTAGAGTAGGTACACAGGGTGAGAAAGGTCTCTTTAAGGGTTACATGTCCTCTTATCGCTTACATCTTAGTTTTATTAAAATTTCACATACCCCTGCAACATTTACTGGTCCCAGACAACAGGTCATAGAAATTTTTTTCAGCCTGATTCATGAACCCATTATGCGGTTTCAGGCTTTTCACATACGTCCACTTAAATACATGATCAAAGACGAGTTTGTGACTGATGTGGCAGACAGATATATTGCCTTCGAATACCTGTAATTCACATGCTGCTGCGAAAGAAGAGGCAACTATATTTCATTTGACATTTGCTATTTTTTCCTGTAGGTTGTCAGGTAGTAAGAAATACTGTTAAAGACCATTGCATGAATTATGCATTTAGTAATATTACTAGAACTATTCTCGTAAATTGTTCAATATAATCACAACTTTTTTTGTGCATTCATATTTATATTGTCAGTTTCTTTACACAACATTTGGTCTATGTTGTTTTGCTGTCAAGGCAAGCATGTGATATGAATTCATTCTTCCAAATCAGATTTCGGGGTCTGTATGCATGCACAAGGACAAATTACCTGTTTCCAAATTGTTTAGTTGATTCTGTTTGAACCAGTCTAAGCTGACTCTTCATACATCTCAAAATTCAATAAAAATTGGTGTAATTCTTGATTTTGTAAAGCAGTTTTCTGATTTTGATTAAAAGAATGTGTACGCCACTCTAGTTGGCTTTGTGCCCAGTTACATGGCCATATACACACTTTATCAGATGGTATTGGTAAACCAGGAAATGTAGTCTTCAAGTCGTATCTCGAGCTTACAATAAAATTGTTTCCTTATTTTAGTGCACCAATTTTGCCTGCTTTACACTGTGGTTTTCGTGGTGTCTTGCCTACATGATGGGGCCACGAATCAATCGTTTTTCCTTTTGCCTAGGCCAAGATAATACTTTCAACTTTCCTTTGCAATATGATTAGGACCCCTGGCTAAAAAAAATCAATGGAACAATACACATGTTTGCTGAGGTCAGATGAGAAAAAAAATATATAAGTAGGTTTACTTGTTGATCCTTTAACCCCGTGCAGTATCAAGACAACTTCGAAAACGGCGCACATTTGATAGTGAGGTGGGAACGAGTAGTGACATACAATGAAAAAAACATGCTACATAGTGGTAGACTGGGCAAGATGCTTTTGTTGACAATTTTTCCCCTTATAAAATAGCTTGTTTTAACTTTTGTATTTGTTTTCCGATAAATAAGTTGCCAGTATAAATAGAGGGCTGAGCCCATGTGGGACCAAGTTGCATTCCACCAACAGGCTGTATTGAAGCCCATGCCCAACTTGCCCAACTTCGCCCAGCTACAACCACGCTGGGCTCCGGTTGGGTAAGCTAGGTGGGATATTACTGGTTTTCATTATGTTTGCATAGCTAGGTGGGATATTACTGGTTTTCATTATGTTTGCATTAGCCCTGTCATGTCTTGCTTATGGCTTGATTTAGGAGGCAAATTCAATCCACCTTGCTTGGGCTCTTGTAAATTGTGGAATAAGCTCTTCTATGTTTATGACTGTATAATACAAATATACAAGAAAGCCATGGGAGGGAGTTCCTCATGTCCCATATATAAATATGTAGCCTGTACACTGTACTGGCACTCCGCTCACATGCAAATGTGACGGCTAGGATGTATGCAATCTTCAACAGAGTTGATAGTTATGCCAGTGCTAACTTTTCACATGTTTTCAGTACGACTGATAGGGATGAAAGTGTATCTTCTGGCACAACTGTGTGGCAGGTATATAAAATGTCAGCTGCATCTGAAAGACACAATCTCTAAAATTCTTTTGCATTGTATTTTGAAATTTTAGAAGACTCTAGGTGCATGCAGAAACTTAACTTTTTATATATTGCAATTGACAATCGCTACATGCAGAAATTGAATATTTAGCAAGCACCTACTGTAATTAAGCTGTAAACTACAATGCACAAACATAACACCTATTGCTTTGAATCCTTGGTTGTCCCCTGAAAGGCAACGGCCCTATTATTGTTTTGACTAGGTCACATGTCACTGTGCATCCAACTGTATGGAAACCCTTAAAAGACTGATCAATCTTAAGTCTTCATTTATCAAGTTATCTGTATATTGCTGTTGTGTAGTTGTTACAAGAGACACACACACCAACAAAGTCAACTACTCCACCATGCCGAGGTGACTATGCTGTACTGTACACTGTGCTACTGTGCCAACTGACAGACAACCTGGCGAAGTGCTAAATATGCAGAACTATGACATCTGAACCAATCGGGGGTAGAGAAAAGACCCAGACAGACCCCAAGGCCTAAACAAGCTTAAATACACACAAAAAATAAGCTAACCCAGCAAAACCACTTGAAACAATGCTCTCAAACCCCAGGTGAGTGTCAATGGGTGTTAGTTAGAAAATAAAGTAGGCGAAACTATTGGCATGTGTGTTGGGGATTGTCACCAGTGGTTGTTCATTTTTAACCTTGGGCATATACGACCATGCAATAGAGATCAGGTGAGGTGATGCATGGGTATGTTGTTGTGTAGCTAATACATAGAACTACCATTGCATAGTAATAAAAAATAAATACAATCAAACCTGTCAAGGATCAATATCTAAGTAAATAGAGGAACTATTAGATAAATAAACAATATAGCGTCAGTGCAGTTCCACGAGACGATATCAACATTTCTCAGTCAATTACATGTGCCAAATAATGTTAGCATATGGTTTCAAAATGGAAGCAAGGGAGGCCTGCCTCATGTCTTGCTATTATCTTACAGATAAATTGAACTTCCCTCACCTCCCTTTTTTCAGAGGTCCTGGTGATGGACCTCTTTCAATCAAGATTTCCTTCTGAGATGGACAGCTGCATGCAAGGTAACTTATAAGCCCTGCTGTCAAAGCAAAGGGGCAGAATGCCACATCCTAAGATAAATAAATAACTCTTGCACGACCCCCACGAAGTACTGCAAAACGTAGCTTTTTGGGTTGTGTTATCAGTCGAAGAAAAAAAACTAATACAGAAAAAACTTGTGTTAGTCTCTACATAATGCTATGTTAGGAGAGGTAAATGAGAGTGCCAAAGTCAGCCATCAAAAAAAGCTCCTATAATCAAAATTCTTAGTGGGAATATTATTGCTGTGTGCAAATTTCAGTCTGCTTTAGCACAAACTACAACATGCATCAGAAAATCTCTTAGCAGACAACAACGGAAAGAAATGAAAAAGCTGATATTAAATGTCTTCTTTAACAGCAAAACTGTGTTAAGATATATTTTTTTATTTGCTAAAAGGGTAGGATAGCCCTAGAGACTGGTGGCCAAGGCCCCAAACCTTTCGGGTACCGCTCCTTAGGGTATTATAAGTCAAAATCCATTTTATGAAAAGATCATTTAATTTGACAGTAGAAAATGATGCTTGCGGACGTTCATTTTGAAGGTAAGTATGTTTTATAGCCAAAAACAAGAATCAGTCGGTGTAAATTGTCTAAAATCTGAATACTGATTTTTAGAGAATAACTGACCCAAAATATGTTCAGGAAACCCCTACGTTAAGAAAACTAAAGTGAATTATTAAGAAATTCTGCACAGTTTATACATGTTACATTGCTTGACTCTTTCTGTAAAAAATTGAAAAATCTAACAAATTGAGCAATTTTGTCGATTTAGACTTTTTGGGACACATAAAATGCAGCAGAAATGAAAAAAAAAGGTATTGGCAAACATGCACTCCTTTGGTACCAAAAACAATAAAATTGATTTGGCGTCGTAGCAATATCCCCCCCCCCAAGTCGTGTGTTTAATGCTTCTGGAGTAGGAAGTAAAAATTTTACCCCATCCCCATGTTTTGTTTTTCAACTGACATCGTGATCTTTTTGCCCAAAGCCGCATAACGTGCAGAAATTTATGTTTTTGGTACTATCGTCCATATAAATATAAATCAGCTGAATGTATTTACAGTTTTGACATGATATCATTTTATCATTAAAAGGCATGTTGTAAAGCATGAACATCCAAAGCGACAATGCAATTTAGTCTGTCACCTCATTACACATAGCTCAAAAAGGATTTCTAGGTATCCATAATTAGATTAATTATGGGATCCCATTTTTGTGAGTGGTACAGTATAGCAGTCTCGTGTTGCTGATACCCTATTCGTCTTAAGAAAACAGACATTTATATGAAAAAGTTGCCTTCCTTAGAGGACAAAATATTGCAATCATCATTGCGTTGATTGTAACTTTTTGTTTGATGCACAAACTTCCAATACGGCATCACATAACTCATTGACCAGCGTGATGCGTTCATTCCATAATAAAATACACAACAATGTTTTGACGTATAATTATAGAGCCGCATTAGCTTGATTGTTTTTGGTACTAGAAAAGCGCATGTTTCGCAATAATATGCTGCACTTTATGCGTCCTAAAAAGACAAAACCGAACACAAATTGCTTGAAGTTGTTAAATTTTCATATTTGTTTCCATTAAGGAGTCAAATAATGTAACCGTTGTAAATCATGCATATTTTCGATTAATTCATTTTAGTTTCAAAAATGTTTGGTGTTTCCTGCACATATTTTGGGTCAGTTATTCTCCCAAAACATGTATTTGGATTTTAGACAACTTACAATGACCGATTCTTCTCATTTGTGACTATAAAACATACATACCCCACCAAATTAACGACAATAATCTTGATTTTATAATGTCCAATTGAATAATCTTTTTAAAATATGGGTGTGGCCCTTTCTAGCATGGGGAGGGGTAGCTGATTAGTTTGGGGCCTTGGCTGCGAGCCTAGTTATTGTTTAAACAGATGTAAGATTGTATTTCTATTAAACCTAAGTTGTCCAAACAAAAGGTCTATGATAATGACAGTTTTAGGTATATGGTCTTTTGTCGGGACTGTATTAATTGTTTTTGAAACTGGACACAAAGCTTTGATGCAGCAGTGGTATAGCTTATTTTTATTGAGGGTGCTCCTTGGTGAGGTACTAAATCATTACACACTATGACATGTGTAATTCAGCTTCCGAGATAGCGGATGTCCGGGCTTAATCAACAATACCAGAAATAATTGCAGCATGCGTATCAAGGATACAATATTAGAAGTTGAGTGGGTGTCACCTAACCCAGAACGTATATATTCACAGTTCACCTAAACATGTACCTGCTGATTTATTACAGCGAACGGTTTGTATTCACATCGTCACTGGTTAGTGAAGGATTTTCTTTGTTTTAATATTTCAATTGTGACCCAAATGGTGGCCGAGACAAAAGCAGATTCGTCACAATGTCCCGTGGCCACAGCTTTCACTTTGCATATTTCTTAGACCGATGTTATTCTAACCAAATCAGTTCAAATACACATCCATCCCCACGTATTCAAGAGTTTCATTTTACTCAGTTTGATACGTGTCTAAACCTCAAGGATTGGTGTTTCTATGATCACTGTATTCATGTTATCTGTGAAGTAATACATCTTTCCATGATGCCATATATTAAAATGCTCAAAGGTGTTAAGTTAAGTTAGGCAAACTGGCTGGGACCCAACTCTTCAAAAGGTGTGGACTGGGTAATCAAAGGAGAGTTAAACCAGAGGCAAGATAACTGAAATGCTGGTCAAATTCAGTAGAAACTGACGGAATTGTTGGTTTAATAATACTCTCTCTGTGGCGTGTCACTTGTTTGCCATGGTCATACAAAGAGGAAGCTAATACAAAACAAACAACTTTCCTACTGTTGCATTTCACACTCGGCATACCCAAAGCCCCAGTCTTTGTTGCCACAGCCAGAGTCATGGGATCCCTAACGAGGGCTATCTTTTGTCTTCCCTTCCTTCAGTGACCCACTCTGGCTTCGTCTCCGAAAAACCCATCACACCACATCTCCTTTCTGAGCACTCCAGTAGAGAGCCCTTCCCTAAGACTATTTCCATTCTATTTCCAGGCATTCCCCCTTTGGCCCCATAATCTATTCTTCTCTATCACTTTTTGTCATATTTCAAACTTGCACTACATTCCTACCTGCCTCCTGTTTTTGAAACCATTCATAAACAGTCTATTTTTGAAGTTCTGGTATTCTGAACACCATAACAGCAGATGATCCACATTTTCTTCTACATCTTCCCCACATAATTTGCAGTTCCAAACACTTCCCCCTGTCCACTTTGCGTCCGCTTCTCAAGATTAACTACCCCTGCACTCCCTTGGAATTATGATCTTGCATCCTTTCTTCCATCCCAACACCTCCCCTACATTGGCTTCTCTAATGACTGGTAAGATTTCAGTGCGCTTCTCTCTTCAATCCATCTTTTCCACTCCACTTTGTGCTTTCCTACCACAGCCGACATTTGTCTTCCATGTAGCGTGAGCCTCATGTGGCCCCTTCTAGTTATACTTTTCTGTTAATTGTCTATGTCTAGCACCCACTTCTTCCATGTTTTAACTGCCTGAAGATACATCTTCCTGCATCACATATCCTCTCCTGTCCCCTGCAATTAGCCCCGATAGATGCATTTGCCTTTGCTAATCTATCCCAGACATTCAACCAGCCAAATTCCTTCTGCGGCCCCACATGGCATGGCCCTTGGTATTCCTTCTTTCTTCTCTCTGTGTGCCCTTTCCGACCATTCCAGGTCTTCCACACCTATTCCGTCTAACCCATATAGGCCCATACATCATGCCTGGGACTGCTGCCCTCTCCAAAAGCACCCTTTCTATGAATGCTGTATTGAAGCTATTTCCTGCCGTCAGTGTAATGGAGCCTATTGTTCTATTGACCGTCTGCCTAATCCTGACGACGCACTACTGTAACACTCTTTGACCTGTAGCTTTGATTCGTAAAACCAAATATTAATAATCATCTACCTCACTTATCTTACTGACTTTCTCATACCCCTCTGGAACTTCAAACTGTTCATCTATCCACCTCTGTGCCTGCCTATGCTTCTGACCCAGAATTATAATCTTAATCTCTTTTTTCACTGTTTTCCAGTCCCATTTTCCCCACAGCCCCGTGCTATTCTCTGTAGATTTTGTAATTCTTCTTTTGTATACTCATTGGAATAATGTCATCTGCCAAATTCAAACCTGACTTCCTCTCATATCCGACCTTAACACTTTTTCCACTTTCTAGCAACTGTTCACATAACTCACATAGATATAATGCGAACAAAAATAGGGGATAAAACACAGCTCCACTTTTTCTGCTTTGATCTCCCTCACAGTTACCATATATTTTACATTCAAATATAAAGCTGTCAACAATTCTAAAAAGCTGCCCTTCGGTCTCCATCAGACTCACCATACATTTTACATTCACATTTGTATTTGTCTTTTTGCCCAGGAACACTTCCTAGTAGCCATTACCCTTTCCGCAGTCCGAAGTCTTTACTCTCCATAAGCTTACCTGTCCCTGTATAACCTATATACATATGGAATTACTATTGTCCATATTGCACACGTTCCTTAACATGTAGAGCTCCCAATTCTTCTAAAACCCTGCCCACAAAAGTTTAAAAAGCAGAACAGAGGCCCATTACGATTTTTTGCCAGGATTATTATGAATTTTATGCAACTGGCTGTTATATATGATTTCATTGTAAGAGAACGACAAATTACGTATAAATCATGAAATGCGAATCAAATATCAAAACAAAGTGTATTTTCTTCAGCACAGGAGTCATATTTTAATTTGGGATATGTAGAATCATTTATATAATGTGTAAATTAAAGAAGAATGAGAACAGGGTAAAAAGCGGATATTACGCCAAACAAAAAAATAAAGGGGGGTAGGGCATGTTTTCATCATAATCCAATTTAATGTAATATAAAGCAGTTTTTCTTTAATATGGCGTATGCCAAGGCCTTTGCCAGTTTCTGGTGCCTAAAGAAAGCATATAATACAAAAATATGGAAAGTTGTGACACACTTTATGTCCAGATCTAGTTAATGTTGACATCTAGGTAGTGTGTTTTTTGCTAAAATTTTGTAATTAATTTGAATTTTGCACATTTGCACAGCTACATCCAGACCTTTTATAATTTTTTAATTCACTCCATGCATGCTGCATACTTGAGGCCAGTTTTTGGCTCTTTCGGTTGAGTTTTGTAGGATCTTTCAGCTAAAGCTCGATGTTTAAAAAAATCTTTAAACTGTATTGGCATTTTTGGAATTGTGGCAATAAAATAGTTCTGTCACCAAAATAAACAACCACAACCATCATTTCCTGATGGCAAATATGTTCATAAATAAAAAACAGGTTGTTCCTTGTTTTACCGTGGGGAAGGGTATCTCCTTAACTAAGCTCTTTTGGGGGTGTTTGCCGGTATACTAATAACGGTGTTCCAATGCCTTGAAAGCATGATGCAAAATCTGTGCAGGGAAAACAAGTGCACATCTCCAAAAAAATCTACCTGGCGAACTTTGGGTTCTTCTACAATGCTAAACATTTGCAAAGCAATCAATGATGATGACAAGGACAAAGTATAAGACGCAGCTGGTTATATTGACCGGAACACTGAAACACCCTTACATATCATTAGCATGTAACGGCAATGGCCCCTTCAATTGCCAAAACATGTATATGTCACAATAATTTTGAGTATACTCACGTGTAATATGAGCAGGTGAGAGTCGTCTTATCAGTTTAAAAAAAGAAGTAGTTGCACTCGTCAACTGACTCAGCAAGATGTTGCCATTTTTTCCTCCCTAAGAGAACGCATTTAAAATTACGGCCGAGAAGCTGCATGCTACAATCAGGAAGTGTGTTTCGATGACCCTACTTGTAGTAATCACGATTTCAGGAGGAAATCCGAGTCTATAAGTGTCATACACAATTACCATTAAGCTGAGGCCAACATATGTGAGGGCTCAGATGAAGACTGTCAGATATACATGTAAGTGTGTCACGAAAAAATGAAGTGAGATCAGCTGAACAGGTTAACCACAAAAGACGGAAATTCAAAACTAAGAATTAAGGACAACCATGAGCAGGTAAATATGTTTATCTGCTGCAAGGGAGACAGCAACCAAGTTCATGCCCCTGTTAATGTTCCCAGCATCTATAATGCTCCTTAAGCTCACACATAGCTTTCCTGTGATTGGATGCTTCCGAGTGTGCCATGGTTTCTGTTGTATCATTCAGATTCGAAGATTTTTAAAGAGAAAGGTCAATCCATTCATGACTATATTTCAAAATCAGCCAGATCTACAATACAATATTGAAAAGAGGCACTGAAACTCGATAATATGAGGGGAAAAGTTATTGGTGTTGACAGAGATACTATTATGCTGAGGAAATATATACTAGCAAGCAAGAAAATCACACAAAAATATAAAAGAATCACGGTGGTGAATGTGGACATATTGAAACTAACAACAATGCCATTAAATTTGTACCAGCCTTCCTTGCCGAAAAAAAGAAAGCGTTGTTGGGAGCAAGAATATATATATATATATATATATATATATATATATATATATATATATATATATATCAGTTTAAATGTCGGACCAAAGCACCACCTAGTGGACATGGTGAAATATGGCGGTGCAAGGAGCTGTGATGGTTGCATGATCTATGGACAACATGATGCTTATCCTGGAAATAAATCTGAAAATATCATGAACAATATATTGCCTCCAAACATAGGAGTGGTCCTGATCGGGAATCCTTACATGTAAGCCACACATGGATCAATCCATCATGCATCAGCTAATTGTCCACACTTAGGAGAACTAGGTAAAAGGTACTATCGTGAATCAAAAAAAAAATGTAGAGAGGGTAGTACCCTTCACTGGAAATGAAGATAATCAAGTGACAAAACTTGGCCGTGATGGTATAAATTGTATAGCACTTGACTATGTATGTTCCAGTTTGTGCACAAAACTAGATGAATAGTTATATTACAACATTAGATTGACACAAAGGTAGCTGTAGTGAGATGTGGTAATTTACCTAAGATGCTTTAGTTTGGTGGATTAGTATGGCTCGAGAGACAGTTTTATCATCTCCACACCTATTAAGTAAGTGAACACTTGCAAACTATATAGTAGAAGAAGGGAAAAAAGTTTAATATGGGGATCTTTCATAGAGACAGACATGTAAACGCTGAACGTACTGAAGCCAAAATGACAACTGAAAAATTGAAAGACTTTCTGAAAGAGAAAGCAGTGGAGAGGGCAGTATCTGAAATAAATACTAGACTTGTAACTTTGAACAGGATTGTGATGTCCAGAGATAGGCTCCCACAATCTGCAAAATAGACTTGCTCAAGTCTCACTGGACTGCCTTCCGTATTTTATTTAAAATTAAACTTTGAAAAAATAAAACTTTATGTGAAATCCGTCACACACGTTGTAAGCCTTATACTGGTATAATGGAGGTAGGCCCCTAAACGTAGCTTGGAAGGTGTCTATAACCAGATAACAGATTAGCGGCGGGAGGTCTGCACTGTGTTTTTTATTACACAGAGCAGCGGCGGTCATAACGCACCCCTCTTCCAAAGGGGTTAGTTGAGCTACTGTGTAATGAATGGTTATTTGCAGTGCACCGCGTCAGGCAGAGGGCATCCAGTGAGACTTGTAAAACTTGCCGACTTGTGGCTGATTTGAATTATTCAACAACAAGCTCTCCCATTGGCTGAAACAAATAGTACAGAAAAACATAATCCATATTCATAAATTACAAACCGAACAATGACAAAAATGCCAAAGCATCAACATTTATCATCCAATACAAATGTGAAGAAACAAATTTCACTCCTGCCTTGAGACAGGCAGTCACCCATAAAGGCAACTGGTGGTTTTAAACCAGTCCTTTCAACCTTTGAAATATTCTTCATTAATCACAGACACTAGTGTTTCCAAACTGTATAGCCTACTATAGGCCTTACCACCTAAAACACAAATTCCATTACTTCTGCCAAAAATTAAAAGACATATTGTAGGCCTATCACTTTTTTAGTTCTTCCGACTTGGGAAAGGTATTTTATGAGGAACTCCTCCAAAACTGCTTCTGAAAATACTAAAGACAATTCTCCAGAATATTCTGGGTCGGTCATGTGGCTAGAATCGATCACGTGGTATTCGCTGTCCAATGAAATGTGTCGTTTTTCTACCGCTGCTTTGTTTGGGAGTCCTCACTACCTCGTGTTGTGAAGTTTGGCTGGAAAGATGGGTGACATTTGTGTGAACACAAGTGACGATTAGGGAAACAATTATTAAAGCAAGACACACAATTTACCGCTGTAAATTGGTCAGAATGATAACATACTAACAGTCTTTGCGTACAATAGAGCAGAGGGTCCAATTTTTTCACGGAAAGAGTGTAAAATACGCCAGCCACAGGTAAACATGGCTCGGGTGAAAATACAGCTGCCACTTGTGTTGATAATGTTGACAGTTTGTCAGTGACTGTGATAAAGTGTGTTTATCGACCATTCACTGCAGCAACAAACAAACTGTACCACTAAACTTAAAGAACAGTTATGACTCGTAACCTATCTTTTGAAAATATTAAAGAGGAACCACCGTTCGTGGTGGTAACCAAGGAAAATGTGTGGACTGGTACCCATGCAATTAAATTCACACAGGCTTCACTGTTTTGATTAAATCGTAATTGAGATCGATGTTTCACTTTGTTAGGGTGTAGGGCACAGATTTTGTTCAAATTGACAAAGAAACCATATAAAAATGTAGAGAAGGTCTTACTCAACAAAAGACTTGACATGTGAATCATTTAGCATGAATTGCAAAAATTAAAAAGTTATGGCACTTTACACTAGCATGTCGCATGATGCACAAAAAAAAAAAAGAAAAAAAATTCCAGTGGCTGGTTGTGCCAGATCCCAAAACTTCCCAGAGTGCTAGGAATTAGATTAGCACAACACAATTAGGCCACTCAAATAATCAGGGTGTCATAAACTTGATCTGACCTCTGATTTGACCTCTCACCTAACGCAAAACCCCAGATGTTGTGACGTAGCTCCTCCCAAATTGATGGCAGTCTGGAGAGGGCTTGTGCAAGTTTAACAAGTCCCTGGTGTCGGCAGCCGCAGGGAAACGGTCACGTGAGTGGTCAGTGACTATAATAACCACGCTTTTATCAAAGATCACTTTCCACTTAGCCTTATCACAACGACAGTGAGATTAGAACGGACTAAGACTCAATAGCTGCTACCATTAAAACTGGCACGGCGGCAGTGTCGACCAGTTAAAACAATGGCAGTAAGGCCTACTTAATAACAGTATACTTCATAGTTGGCATAATATTATACAGCTAACTTTGTGAAGGGAAAATGTATCGCACTTCTGGGTGGGACTGCGGGATGGTTGAATTAGGACATGCACTAGGGACTTGTGCAAGTCTATTTGCGAAAGTGCTGTGCAACTCTAGCAATAATGGCTTCAAGATATGCCAAGTTAAAATTTTAGACACTAATACTGCATTTTATACAGGCAAAGGAGTGTGGTGTCTTTGTTTTGTCAGCAAAAGAGCCCGTTGTGAAGGAAAAATAGGGTCTATGCATAAGTTCCCAAGCGGGAAAACCCCGGCAGTTGTCCCATTACAAAAGCAAGGCATGTGGGCTCATTTTTTGCTACCAGATGGCGCGCTGTGCACCTTCTAAAAAGTGGTCACTATAATGCATGATGGCGGACACTAATCTCTGTTTGTGTTAACATTAACAAAAAAAGCAGGAAAAGGACCAAATACAGGAGGTTTATAGAAGTTTACCATTGTAGATCGTTGGCGGAGGGAGTACGGAAAGCATTGATAGTTAGAACAATGAGCGACAAGGCGAACTATCATGATAAATTACCACTGACTGTTGTGTAGTGGGCTGTAATGTTGATACCAGAAAGAAACGTCAAACTGACAAATATCAAAAATAAAACTGCCACTCTATTCCTTTCATCAACTAATATTTCTTTGTCTTTCAAATACTTTTTCAACCACTGTAGATTCTGTTTTTGACGAAATTATGGTCCGTCTTTCATTTCTCGTTACTTGTTGTTTTCACTAGCGCTGTAGTCTTTGCGGTAAGACTGAGTGGCCCGCAAATTACCAAGAAACCTGTGCGCGCCTGGCTCTGACAAAGGAATCTCTGCTGGGGTTTCCCCGCTTGGTGAACTTATGCATAGACTGTATATTTAGACACTCTTTGTGGCTTTAATGACTCAGCAAGATATTGCTACTACATTGCTGCAGATGTGTTGTTAAAGCTTGCATGTATTTTGTTCTTGAGAACTAGTACTTTTATTTATGTGTGAAAGTGGCAAGCATATTGGCAAGGTTGCCTGCCATGTTGAGGACCTGATTCATTCTGGCAACAAACTATCTGTCTCCAAAATTATTATGGACAGACTGAGAAATACGTTTTTTAGCTGGAAAGCCAGAGGAGCGTTATTCCATAGATGTTGGTTTTAACATACAGCAATAATAGACATTATCTTTCTTGACCATAATGACCACATAAAGACACACTAAGAGCATTGTCTTGTATCACAAGGACGAGTGTAAAAACAAAAGGATCTCACCCCTCAAGACATTACAATCTCAAGGAGTTCGTCACACATTTGAATTGGGTGGCTCAGGGAGTTAGACCTGACATCGTCTTTAAGTTGGTTGAACTGAGCACTAAACATGAAAACGGACTGGTGGAAAATATGCAAAGAACAATGAAGACTGCACTTAAGTTATAGGATAAACCTGTTCAGGTTGTCTTTTATGAACCTGTGGTACACGCAAAACTGGAAAGTGCTGTTTTTCAGACGCTCCTTGTGCCAACTTATGTGGTGACATAGGTAGCCTTGGAGCAGATATTATCTTGCTTCTAAGGCAAAGGCCAGATTGTTGTCCTTTGGCCTGCCAAGCAAATAACGTATTCGGAAATACAATCGTAGCAGAGACACTCATTCCTCATGAGTGTTGTAGCAATGCTATAAATCTTAACCTATTCCTGAAATTGGTCGATTGTCAGCAGAATCTGTGCACATTGAAGCTTCTCTCGAAAATGATGTAATTGGAGACGTAGCTTCGCGTAGAAATGTTGAATATAAACATATGCATATTGACATTAGTGTTAGTAGGCAGCACAGGAGGTCACAGAGGTAAAATCAAATGAAAGGTGTCCTGGTAATGCTCAGATTGCTAACTGTATAACTAAGAATGATTATGCACGCTTTCAGGTGAGGGCTGTGCTGTAGACTGGAGAACTAAACCTACATTAATGATTTCCCTAGGCCGCATGTAGCAACAGTAAATCTTTTTTGTGCTTCCCATACATACATGCAGACATACACACGTACATATATACATACATACATGCATACATACATACATACATACATACATACAGCTAGCCTTCCACACACACACACACACGCACACACACACACACACATATATAAATATATATATATATATATATATATATATATATATATATATATATATATATATATATATATATATATATATATATATGTAACATTTCCAAAATAAAAAGGTAATTTTGCAGGATCATTACCTTTTTTTACCCTGAATTTTGCATTTTGAATTCATCTATTTTTCAATTTTTGCATGTTATAAATTGCTGAATTTGATGACTATAAGTGCAGAAACACACTTCTGATCTAAGGAAAGTTCCTTTAAAGCTAGGCCATTTTTCATGGATATATACTATAAATATTTTTCACCCTATCTGCAATTTCATAAACTTTAAGGAATTTTCCTTAATCTGGCCTCAGGTGTTATGTACAGGCCAGACCACTTTAAGGAAAGTTCCTTTAATCTATAGAATGTTATTTTGACACTTTAACAAACTTTTCTTCTTCTTTGAATGATGGACTTGTTTAAGGAAAGTTCCTTAAATCTGCAAAAATGTGACTTCTACACTTTAAGGAACTTTCCTTACTCTCTTTTAACATGGACCAATTTTAAGGAAAATTCCTTAACTCTACACATTATTTGGACTTTCCTTATATTTTTAATGTTAGACTAGTTTAAGGAAAGTTCCTTAAATCCATAGAATGCAATTTTGATAATTTAAGGAACTTTCCTTATTTCTTTAACTTAGGCCAGTTTAAGGAAAGTTCCTTAACAACACAATACTTGATTTTGTCACTTTAAGGAACATTCCTTATTTCTTTGATATGAAATCAGTTTAAGGAAAGTTCCTTAAATGTCCAGAATGTGATTTTTGGCCACTTCATGTATCTTTCCTTTTATAACGAAAGACCAATTTAAGGAAAGTTCCTTAAATCCACAGAAAGTGTTTTTGATAATTTAAGGAAATTTCCTTAAATCCAGAGAAAGTGTTTTTTGATATTTTAAGGAACTTTCCTTATTTCTTTAACATAGACCAGTTTAAGGAAAGTTCCTTAACAACACAGAACTTGATTTTGCCACTTTAAGGAACGTTCCTTATTTCTTTGATATGAAATCAGTTTAAGGAAAGTTCCTTAAATGTCCAGAATGTGATTTTTGGCCACTTCATGTATCTTTCCTTTTATAAAGAAAGACCAATTTAAGGAAAGTTCCTTAAATCCACAGAAAGTGTTTTTGATAATTTAAGGAACTTTCCTTAAATCCCCAGAAAGTGTTTTTTGATATTTTAAGGAACTTTCCTTATTACTTTAACATAGACCAGTTTAAGGAAAGTTCCTTAAATCCTTAGAAAATAAGTTTTGACACTTCATGTCACTTTTATAATGACAGCCCAGTTTACGGAACTTTCCTAATTTTTTTCTTAAAAACCGGCGGGTTTAAGGAAAGTTCCTTAAACACACAAAATTTGATATTCCACTTAAGAAGGATCCCTTATTTTTTTTTTATGATAAGCCATTTCAAATCCTCAGGATATAAGTTTGACACTTTATATTCCTTTACAATGACACACATTCCTTATATCTAATGATAGACCCTTTTATGGAAAGTTCCTTAAACTTGATACTTTAAGGAACTGCCATGTTTTTTCCAATAATACGCCAGTTTAAGGAAAGCTCCTTAAACCTATATTCTATGAAGAATATGATATTGACACTTTTTGGAACACTTTCAGGAAGTATTATAATAAGCCTGACAATTTGTCCACGTATTAACCCTTTTCCCTGATACATAAGTTGCAAGAATTGTCTGTATATAATCAATATGATTTGTTTATTAAAAACTCAGTATACATAGTTGTGAGGCTTATATCATAGTTTATGAGTTTCAGTTAACAGAAACCGTTGCAACTTCTTAAGTCCAGTATGGCATACATGCTTACCAGTGTCATGTACTAAGACAATTAACAGCACATGGCTTAACTGTATCAGTGCTCAATGTGTCCTTTCCTGCCGAGTCCACAACATTGACACAGTGTTTCCAATCCTACTACTTTTGTATGAGATCTACATACTTTTCAACCCATTTACTTTATATTTTTAAAAGATTCCAAAAAGCCCAATTTTTCAGTGTTTTTCAAAAATCATTCAACATGACTCCAAATGTGAGGAAGTGAAATTGGAACTTCTATATTTAAATATGCTTGCACTATTCAAAATTAGAACTGCCGTTTTTAGCAAGGTACTTTTGCACTTTTTTTCTTGGCTGCTGTTAAAAAGGAGTGTTGGTAGCATGGGATGAATACATCTCTTTCAAGTAACGCTTCAGGTTCTGGCAGACAGTCAACGATATATTGTTCGTCATCTTTTGTGTTCAAGTGCAGGGATTTTGGCAGATTGGTAGTCTGTACAACCAGTTGTGCTGGATTGCCACGAATGTGCCCCAATGGTTTCCTGCAGTAAGTCAGCTGATTGCTGTCACTGTTTCATCTTGACAAATATACTGCTGGATTGTTGTACTCCACTGGAACAACTGTATCATTTTGATCCTTTGTTTTCTGTGACTGGAAGAAACGAAAAGTGCAACATGATCAATTCATGCATTTTAATCCTTAATGACCTTTCCAAAATTGTCGAAATGAATTCTCAGCACCACATACTTAACCATGCTGAAGAGTTCATTTCGTTTGAAATTTGATATATTTAGGCTATAAAATTGCAGCCATTAAAACAAAACACATTCAAAATCAAAGATAGAAAATTTAACAGGCGAATGCCCAAAGGCCCCTTGGCTGCCAAAATGTGGATCCCCTGGTGACCTTGAAAATAGTTCAAGGTCACTGAATGTCAAATTCAACAGAGCTTCCCATCAAATGCTTCAACAGTGCTATATCAAAGTAAGGTATTTTCCTATTGATCTTATAATAATGGACCTAAGATCCACTTGTTACCTCAGCTGACTTGTCTATCAGCTGAACTTATGTGCTGGGTCTTCATCTGTCTGGCATCCACTATTCACATTTTTTTTTGGTGGGTGGGTTTCTACCAAGTTTGTTCAAATGGTCATGCTCCAGGTTTTGTTTTGCATTTTTAGCCCAGCTGCGGTTGATTCCTGATTTTTAACATTTTTTTTTAAAATTTAGATACTTCCCTTTGAATGCACCTTCCCCATTGATTACCATGTAAATCAGTGGACATTCTAATGCTAATTCCCATTTTTAACTTTTCCAGGACCACAAGCCAGATTCACTTCAAACTCAGTGGCAATGTATCTTGCGTGGGTCCGTGCCAAACTTGTTTGAATGGTCACCTTCCTGTGATATTTGGATTTTTTTAAATGAATTTTTTAGGTTTTTTAGGGGGCAAATTTTAAAATATCTTCTTCTACAAAACCGCTCACCCAATTGCTTTGCCATCATACAGGAACACTCCTAGGGACTGTTAGTTCTTAATTGTTACCAGGTGGCACTGCAATTTTTTTCTAGTTTTTTATGATTTTTGTGTGCTTTTGCTTTTTCGACTTCTACTCCAGAACCGTCACTCAGATTAAGCTGAAGCTTTGGGATATGTTCCTTGTGAACGGGTCCAAAAAAGTTGTTCACTGCGTGGCACTGCTGTGGATTTTCAGATTTTTAACCATTTTTTTCAATACCGGTACTGATACCTGCCTCAGCTTAGGCGGCGTGCCTGACTTTCCCTGCGTTATGAATATCATTTCGACCGCAATTACAGTTATTTATACGCACTATTTCGGCTCTCCCATGGGAGCACTTCATCTTTTTTATTCCAGCATGAGACTTGTGTCTCTCGTCTGGAGAATATTGGTATTATTCACAAGTTCCGCTACTAAATCACTGTTGCATTTGTTATCTGTGTTTTATGTATACTTTGTGTGTTTAAGTGTTGGGGCTATTAATATTTATATCCCAATGATTACATGTCTATATTGCCTTGCTCTATGGGCACACGACTGCAGTGTGTCTACCAATTTTGATATCACTTTGACTATTGACTTTCCTATTTTTGAGAGATATACTATATCTGTACGATGCGTTCTTGCATATCTTTTATGTGTTGATGCTATATGGCTGCGTCAAGTTTTCTTTATGAAATTTCTTATCTGTTATATGTACAAATTATACTATGTTACTACATTGCAATTGATACGTAATACTTGGTACTTACCAACCTTGTGTACAGTCGTTCCTGACAATGCATATCTCTATTTCATATCCGACCCTACTATTATTCTTTTACTGTATTTACTGTTTTATATATGGTTGGCTAACTTTTTTGTTACCTGCTATACTGCCAAGTATCGGAAGACTCTGTTGGTAATTTATGTTCATTATTCCTTAGTTAGTAGGAAACTTACCCGTATGGACTTCTACTTGCTCGTCGTCTGTCCACTCCTAATTTTACTTGCAGGAGACATTCATGTGAACCCTGGTCCGGTAGGTGGCCTTCGTGACATCAAGGTATGTCATTTAAACATACGAAGTCTATCACACGATAAATTAAGGCATATCCGTGCAGACATAGCTGATGAATTTTATATTATAGCACTATCGGAAACATTTCTCACTGACTCTACGCCCGGTGACAATCTCAATTTGCCAGGCTTTCGTGATATTATACGTAGGGATCGCCGGCAAGGGCTTGGTGGTGGAGTAGCTTTATATTGTTCTCAAGCCTTTACTGTATCAAGGCGTCACGACTTAGAAATTCCTCAAATAGAATTACTTTGGGCTGAAATAAGGGTGCATAATAATAAATTTCTTCTTGGTGTGGTGTACAGACCTCCAAATGCAAATACTTACTTCTGGGAATATCTCCAGGATAGTATTGATCTGGCAAAAAACTGTAATATTCGCAATATCATTATAACCGGTGATCTCAATTCCGACTTTAGTACTTTTTCCGGGCGTAAATTAAAAGACTTTTGCGCTACTAATGTACTCTCCATTCACATCGATGAGCCAACTCGAATTACTGAAAATACAGCTACATGTTTGGATCAAAGTATTTCGAATATTCCCCACTTTGTATCTGAACCCCGGGTTACTCCTCTATTGGCAAACTGTGACCATAGTATCGTATCACTTAATATAAGATTTCAGTGTAAAATAGATCCTGTATACTATAGACATATCTGGGAATTCGGGAAGGCGAATTTTAGCCACTTTAGAAATTATTTAGATCAAATTAATTGGGACAACTGTTTTGAATCGAATGATGTGGACATAAGTTGTACAGCCTGGTCAGAGCGTTTTTTAGAAGCGGCAAGAGAGTGTATTCCAAATAAAGTTGTAACTATTAGGCCTCATGATCTCCCTTGGTATAATACCACTCTTCGTTGTTTCAAACGTAAGGTCATGAGAGCATATACCAAGGCCAAATTGATATCCCGCGAGCAACCTCATTCGCCAACCCGAGAAAGTACTGCAGCCTGGGCAGTGTACCATCAACTCAGAAATGCGTATCAAGAAAACCTAAAGCTCGCTGAGAGTGAATATAATAATAATCTTCGTGAATCTTTATCTAGTGGTCCCACGGGCAAAAAAGCATGGTGGCGGACAGTCAAACCTTTTATGAAACGTAATCAATCTTCTGCAATTCCCTCATTATTGATTAATGACAATCACATTACTGATAGCCAGTCAAAAGCGGAGGCCTTCAATGAATTTTTCTTGAGCCAATGTAACATTGACTCCTCGACTGCACCTATTCTTCAGCAGCCTGAGTTACCTAATAACACTTTAAATGATATAGTAGTAGAAGAAAAAGAAGTACTTGATATTCTTAGATCTCTGGATGTCACGAAGGCCACTGGTCCGGACAATATTGGTCCCAAATTATTACGCGAAGCTGTACCTTCTATTTATAAGCCTCTCACAAAATTGTTTAATTTATCACTGCAAAAAAAACTTTTCCTTCTGAATGGAAAAAGGCAAATGTTTCTCCTTTATTCAAGAAAGGCGAAGCAAATTTGTGTAACAATTACAGGCCTATATCTCTGCTAAGCTGTGCAAGTAAAGTCATGGAAAAAATTATATTTAAACATGTTTTTAATTTCTTCAGGGATAATTTAGTTATTAGTGCAAATCAGTCTGGTTTCATGCCTGGTGATTCTACTGTAAATCAGTTATTATCACTGTACCATGAATTGTGCTTAGCCGTTGATTTACAGAAAGAAGTCAGAATAATTTTTTTAGATATAAGCAAGGCGTTCGACAAAGTTTGGCACCAAGGTTTACTTTATAAATTAGAAAAAAGTGGTGTCAGTGGAAATATTCTCTTGTGGTTCAAAAATTATCTTTCTAATCGTAAACAACGTGTAGTTGTTAACGGTCAAAGTTCAAAATGGGGGACAATCAATGCTGGAGTCCCCCAAGGTTCAGTTCTTGGACCCCTTCTTTTCTTGATATTCATTAATGATATTGTTGATATAGTCCGATCAGAAATCAAGCTTTTTGCTGATGACACTTCTCTATTTCTTACTGTTGACCACCCCATTACAGCGGCTGCCTCTTTAAATCATGATCTCTCTTCTATCGCTAGATGGTCTGAAGATTGGCTAGTGGCTTTTAATGCATCTAAAACCGACGCCATGATTATTACTCGGAAGCAACAGTCAACAAACCATCCACCACTTTTATTCCTAGGACAGCAGTTGAATGATGTCAAAAGTCATAAACATTTGGGCCTAACATTAAAATCTGATCTCAAATGGAACGAACATATAAATAATATTGTAATAAAAGCAACTAAGCAGTTAAATATTATGAAATCTCTTCAATATACCTTGGACCGAAAGACACTCGAGGTTATATATATATCTTATGTGCGACCCATACTTGAGTATGCTAGTGTCGTGTGGGACGGCTGTACACAAGGCGATGAAAATGGTTTGGAAAATATTCAGTTGGTTGCAGCTCGGGTTGTTACCGGGGCAATGAAAACTACTCCTACAGTAAAACTTTATGAAGAGACTGGCTGGGAGCTACTTTCTAAAAGGCGTGAGGAATCTAAATTGATTCAGATGTATAATATTGTTCATAATTTAGTACCAAATTATTTACGAAATATTTTTCTACACTTTCCAACTCCTGATATGACGTTCAATTATTTTACTCGCAAACGGTCTGACCTACCACACTTTAGAGCCCGTACAGATCTTTTCAATAAGTCCTTTTTCCCTTCCGCTACACGGCTCTGGAACCTCCTTCCTCTTGCGACTCGAAATTCTCCTTCCTTATCACAATTTAAAAGTAAACTAGAGCATCAAACTGTTCGCCCAGTCAAACATTCCTCCCTTTATTATGTAGGTAAAAGAAAACTCGCTGTTCTACATGCTCGTCTGAGGATGGGTCGCAGCCAACTGAACCAACACTTATTTCAGATTGGTGTAAAAGATTCACCTGACTGTATCTGTGGAAGTGGTATAGAGGACGTCTGGCATTTTTTCTTCTCGTGTCCCCGATATATTGTGCCTCGTAATAAATTACATTCGTCTATCATAAACCTTGCTCCATTTACACTTGAAACCCTACTTCTGGGTTCTGCTGTTTGTAACGTTGAAAATAATAAAACAATATTCCTCTGTGTACACGACTATATTGAGGACACGCGTAGATTTCAATTTGATGCCATCACATAAATCTAGAATATGATTAACTTAATTTTGACAAGGAAAATTTATATGTAATCGGCAATGCAACTTGCTTTTTTTTTGCCTGTGGGTTCGAATCTTAATTTTGATCAAATATATGCTTAGTAGAGACAGTTCTTAGCCCCCTATCTGTCCTGTCCCTGTATCTGTCATCTTCTTTTGTGTCTTTTACACGATCACTTATTCCTGCCAGGTGTTGCTATTGATCATCTACGCACATTTGATCATTCTAAGTGATTGTGTAATTGCTGTGCGTCATGTGTCGTCCTGTTCCAAGCGTCCTTTCTCTACAAGAGGGATTAATATAGGGCATAGCCCTCTTTCCCAATTGTTGTTATAACAGTGTGAAGATGTTTATATTGTATTTGATTAATAAAATATGTTTAAACCATACCGGTACTTATCGGTAAATGCATCAATCCCATTGATTACTATGTAAGTCAATGGGCATTCTAATGCTAATTCACATTTTTTACTTCTCTTCTGAACCAGTCAGCCAGACTGACGTCACACTTGGTGGCAATGTACCTTTGGTGGGTCTCTGCTAAGTTTGTTCAAATGGTCAAGCTCCAGTGATTATGGAGTTTTTATGAATGTTTTTGTTCCTTTATCGGGCGAATTTTAAAATATCTTCTCCGAAACCGCTCACCCAATTGCTGTTTTATATCACACAGTAACACTCCAAGGGACTCCTAGTTCTTAATTTGTTCACCAGGAGGTGCTGCAATTTTTTCCAATTTGTTAATGATTTTTTTTGGGGGGGGGGGGGTGTTGCTGTTTTTGACTTATTCTTTAGAACTGTCACTGAGATAAAGCCAGAACAGGGTGGATTGTTCCTTGTGAAAGGGTCAAACAAAGTGGTTCACTAAGTGGCCCTGCTATGGATTTCTGATTTTTAACGATTTTTTTTTTTAACTCGGGTACTTATCAGAAAATGCACTCTTCCTATTGATTACTATGTAAGTCAATTGGCCTTCTAATGCTAGTTCACAATATAATGAATATTTCTCTAGGCAAATATTAAAAATACTTCTAAATGCCATATACACTCAGCTAAAGCTTAACACAGGTCTATTCAGGTGCAACCTTGATCTTGTGGGACAAACTTAGCACAAGCTGTTCACGCAGCCCTCTAGGTTTTTTTTTGCCAAATCTTAAAGAAAATCTTTTTTGAAACTGCCAAGCCATATGCTTTGAAATTGCATTGGGATACATCTGGGGATCCCAAGAGCTTAATTTGTTTAATAGGTACTGGTGCTGCATTTCAGTTTTTCGTTCTTTTGTTGTTGTTGTTTTTTGTTTGCTTTTGTTTGTTAAGGCTTTTGTCTACTTCTTCTGCAGAACTTAGATTGTTTTCAAACATAGTAGTTATGTAGCTTGTGGCAGGGGTAAACAAGGTTGTTCACTAAGTAGTTGTACTGTGCATCCCTGATTTTCAACAAATTTTATAATCTGGGTACTTGTTGGCTAATGCATGCATTTTTCTTGATCATATTGATAACCATGTTAGTCAATGGGGTTGCAATAGAAATTAACATTTTAGACTTCTTCACCAAAAAGTCCAGCAGATTCACCTCAAACTTGGTAAGGGTGTATCTTGGGTGGGTCACTAACAACTGTATTCAAATGGGCATGCTCCATTGATTCTTAAATTTTTTTATTAATTTTTTGTATATCTTTTTTTCTCTAGGTTTTTTTTCGCAAAATCCAAAGAAAAAAAGAGAACTCTCTGAAACTACTCTTTGAAGTTGTATTGGGGTGCCTCTGGGAACCCCCTGACCATAATTTGCATCAAGCTAGACTTGGCTTATGATTCCCCTGAGCACAGGATCCTCCTGATCCTCCAGTTGACTTCTTCTCTGAAACTGTCAGCCCATTCTCTTACAATATAGTGAGAAAATATCTTGGGAGGGTCTCTACCATGTTTTTTCAAATGGTCATGCTCCAGTGATTTTTGATTTGTTATGATTTATTTTTCTGTTTATTTCTTTATTTTTTTTTTGTTTGTTTGCTAAATCTTAAACAGTCTTCTCCGAAACTGCTTGCCCAATCGCTTTGATATCACAGAGGAACACTCCTGGGGACTCCTAACACTTAATTTGGTCTTGATGCCTTTATTTTTTTTTTTTTTTTGAAAATTCGGGTGCTTGCTGGTTGATGCATGCATTCTATTTATGTAAGCGAATGGAGGTTGCAATGAAAATTTACATTTTTGTGATCCTTGTCTGAAACAGAGGTGATCTTGACATCATAGTGCACAGGACTGTCACGCTGCTCTTGTTAAGATTTCAGCCTATATGTCAAATTTGCTGAGTCAGCGCAAAAAGGAAAGGCAAAAAAAGAACTTGACTGCTGAGACAAAGGAAAGGGAGACAGGGAGATACTTTACTGTAAGGAAATATGCTGGACTATGTCTAGAGTATGTGCTTATACAAACATATTCTTATCTTCAAATTAGTTCTGGCAAATGATAAAGAAAAGAAAACATTACACCAATATTTAACAGTTTGCAATCATCGTCCTTTAAATGTGTCATACAGCAAACCTTTTGTGGATAGAATCAGTTTGTGGTTTTGACATACCCAATATACAAAACATGTCAGACTAAGCTTTCTTACACTAGCTTGGCTCATTCTAAGATTTTAAAATGAAACAGGGCCACAAGTTAAGGTTTTCTTATTAAGCACCTATGGGTACTTGAATTTTGTTAATAACGTGTATTGATATCAAATAAATTTAGGATCTCTTTAGTAGGCTTTTTGCCATTGACTGCTCAATGTGATATAAAACTTCTAGCAGCAGCACAGTGATTCATGATAAAATTCAATCTGATCAGAAGCAGAAATGAGAAGATCACTTATGATTTCAGGCACATTTAATTGTTTCCAAACATGTATATCATATCGTGAAAAAGAAACCTCAATTAATGCCAAGCCTAGTTTAAAGAAAAAGAAAAGATAAACTTTAAGCCTTTGATTTTGCCTTTATCATATATGTTTGGACAATTATTTACCTACAAAACAAACGGTAACTCTTATCATTTCTGATATAGATGTTCTTTGTATAGGGTAAAAGGTTGCCTGCATAGCTGCCTCTTAAGCCATGTTTTGTGTGTCTGGTGGCCTCAGTCCACAAGTCAAAGGCCCTAGGTCTGCTCATCGGACAAAATAGAAGGCCACCTAAATGCAATTGTAATATGGAGGGAGCAACAAATCTTCCTTCTTTTTATTTATTTATTTATTTTTTGTTTTTTATGAAGGGTTGCAGTTGTGTGGCTGTGAAATATACAGGTACATGTACAGCTTAGAGCTGATAACATGAGAACCAACCCTAATCAAAGATTTTGAGTAATATGTGGACCTGAAATCAACTAGCTTCAAGAAACAAGAGGCCCATGGGCTTAATGCTCTCCTGGCAGCATGGCTATATTGCATCTGCATCTTCATTTCAAAGTTGAGCTAACCGTTAATGACTGGGCAAGTAGGC
The DNA here is from genome assembly GCA_964020975.1 of Hermodice carunculata. Lineage (NCBI taxonomy): Eukaryota > Metazoa > Annelida > Polychaeta > Eunicida > Amphinomidae > Hermodice > Hermodice carunculata. Next base: position 38,178,831 of record OZ026625.1, read on the forward strand.
GTGGATAATGGGAGGGAAGTTCCACTATTTTTGATGCGCTGTGCATCTCATCAGGGACTGATGAAAAGAACTCAAGTATCCTGTTTATATACTCTGTGTAGCTACCGTGGTTTCTATGTAAAAGCACGTGCATGTGTTTACGTAGAACAGCAGCCCCACATCCATATCTTTGTTGATATGATGTGATCTCTATTTGAAGTGGCCTGGCTTTCCTAATAAAGAAAGTCTTTTTCATTTCAAAGTTATGAGTCCTCAAATGGCTTCTGAACATAAAAAGCTTATGTACATTTAGTGTATAAACTGTCCACCGGATGGCACTTTGGTCCACACGTAAATCATAACTTATTTGTGCAATTCTTGTGATGGATTCTGTTGCATTTGCCAATATAACAATCAGTGAGTCCTTCATTTAATGTCCTCAGTGACCTTGGGACAGAAGATCAAGGTCACTCAGATTATTGTATTTGTGTCTTTTTGTCCAAAACCACTTCCGAGTAGTCATTACCCTATTCCGCAGTCCGCACTCTTTACTCTCCATAAGCTATTTATAAGCAGATTATGTAATACAAGAGGCCCATAGGCCTGGTTCTGGCCTGACATTGCCATTGATGTCCAAACTAGGCCCTGCAATTACACAATTACCTCTTTTAAATTTACAGGCATGGTGACCTCGCAAAAATACGTCAAGGTCACTCATATTATAACAATCTAGCATTGGACACGGTCTATACATCCTATAAATTTGGTAATTCTAATACAATTACTTTTCCACATGTGAAATTTTATATCTTAAAACACATTTTTGCTCATAATTTCAGTCAAATTATAGGGGACGCCACTAGTGTCATTAGCAGCTGAGACTTTGACCTCCACCACAATCCCACCAAATTCCGTGAAGATCCACCAAAAATTTAAAGATGCTAGCGTGTTCACAAGGTTTTTTTCATTTTGACCCCTATATTGCATAATATTGTGGGTGGCACCACCAATATCGAAAGTAACCTACATTCATACACCTTATAATTCCTGAAAGTTATATTGGGTTGACTTGAAAACTGTGGACAATATCACAGTCACAAGATGTTCACATTTTGACCTGAATATTACTTAATACTATAGGTGGTGTCACCAACATTGATGTCGACAAAGATTTTCATACACCTCATAACTTCTAAATGTTATATGGGCCTAACTGATAAATTGTGGGGTGCAGAGCATTCACCAGATGACCCCTAGATTTTAACTGGCCATTTGACCTTGCCCTTCAACTTGGATTAAAAAAATTTTGCTATTCAAAATATGGGTCCCACATGCAGCTTTCGCATATGGTCTGTTTGTTCAAATCGGGTAATAACTTTTCCAGTTATTGAAGAATAACAATAAATTTGGATAAGCGCCAAACTCCATAATAGCCGGGTCATGGTGACCAAAAAAATTGGTCAGCAAGTACAGTTTTACAAACAATGTAAGCAAGTGCAGTTTTGATGTGCAAGCTCAATTTTCTTTGCCATTGATGTCCAAGCTACACCCTGTCATTACAAAATCATATTTTTCAACTTTACAGACATGGTGGCCTCACAAAAATAGGTCAAGATCACTCATATCATGAAACATTCTAGCAATGGACATGGTCTCTTTTTCCTAGAAATTTGGCAAGTCTATTCCAATTATTTTTTTCAAATATGGAATTTTAAATCTTAAAACACATTTTGGCTCATAATTTCAGTCAAATTACAGGTGGCACCACCAGTATCATTAGTAACTTAGACTTTGACCTCCCCCACAACCCCATTAAATTTGGTGAAGATCCACCACAAATTAAAGAGGCTAAAGTATTCATACGATTTTCATATTTTGACCACTATATTACATAATATTAACAGGAATTTAGATTTTCATACACCCTATAAGTCCTGCAAGTTATATTGGGCTAACATAGTTTTTTCTTAAGTTATCGCGCTCACAACCTTTAAGTTTATGGACAGACATGAGTGATGCTATGAGCTCTGCGACCTTGTGGTTAAAAAAATCAGGCTGTCTAGCTGGAGTATTGTAGCAAAATTTTGCGCCTTAAAATTGCTACAGATTTTCTCAAAAATAAGTGTTTCCTATGTAAAGAAGTGGAAAAATTGCTACAAGTCAAGAAAATTTTGCTACAGAGATTTTCAGCTGGACAGCACTGAAAATGTTCATAGCTGACTCTTGAGCCATTTTGGCATGTGTCATCGGTGTCTAGTGTCCTCAGTCTACAGGTCAAAGGCCATAGGTGTGCTCAGCAGGCAAAATACAAGGATCCAGTGAAGTGGAAAAAAATGTCAGTGGATGTATGTTTCTACAGTCTAAAACATATGGGTCCAGGAGCCATGTTCCCTGCTTCACTCTGTGATCTTACTGGGGTACTTTTATACCTTCTATCATAATTGGTTGCATGTGTGTCAGGGGTTGGGATTGTCTCATATTGCCACATTCCTGTCTCCCACATTCATCAGTCATTTCCAGATATGTGACCACCTACATGTAACATACACCAGTGCAGTCAGAGAGTGTCCTGGCTGGCAGCATGATGGGGGCAGGTTCAGCCATTGACTGTGTATGTATATGGTGAGGTTATCTGCAAATCAGGCCTTTTTACCACTTTCATGCAGTGTTCACCCAATTCTCTTCAAAATTTTCAGATCTGCAGCAGCAGTTACAGTTGAAAAAAAGGTTGTGATTCACAAACTGATCAAGTTGCAAAGCTGCCTGACCACAAAGTAGCCTGTTGTGTTACTGCATCTTGTCTCCCCAACAATAACAGATACATCCTGTACAAAATGACCCCCCTCTCATTAGGAGATTTGTGCTGTGTTTCTAACATATCAGATTTCTTTGATCAAATGACTGGGTTTCTTTGGAACAGTTATCAAAACACAAGAAGAGATCACACAGTTATTAGACAATTCAAGAAAAAAAAACAAAAAACAAACAGAGAGAGAGAGAGAGAGGGAGAGATATGCAAGTGAGGCCTGATTTACAAAGAAATAAGGGAATTGAACAATGTTAACTGCATTCCCATTTGTTTTTTTATTTTTTTTTATTTTGTGTCTTAGAGCTATGTTTTGTGTGAGACTATGTATCATACCACACACATTTAAATGTGCAGAAAAACAGTGTACATGTACTCTGGGTCCTGTTATCATTACCCCCTACCTGCATGCATGAATGCATGATGTACACTATAAGAGCAGGATAACATATCATATAAAGGCAGGTGGTCTCTCATGACAGGTTCTACTGTATTACACAGTCTTGGGGACACTGATGAGGCACCTGTCATGAAAGACCACGCTGATGAGAGACCACCTGCCTTTTAAGACCACTTTTTGATACACTTTACTTAGTACTTTTCTTGTTATTTCGGACATGGATCAATACTTGCACATTCCATTTATAACAATCAATGAAATGAGTAAAACAGACATACCTGCATATATGCATCCATCCCATTTGTCCAAGAGTGATGTAATTTTCCCCTTGACCGGATGACCATTTTGGATCAGAAATAAAAAAGACTCCATCACTTTCAATTGACCAGGTATCAGTGCATATCTGTTTCTTTGAAGATCTCTCCATGTCACATCAGTTAAAGACCCAAGACTCCTACGAGTTGGTATTAATGGTCCTACTTGCAGGGCATGTGCACCAAGTTTGCCACTGGTCACAAGTTTGATGTCTCTGTGTGACTACCATGAAACCTGATCCTGTAGCTGTGGGTCATACTTAATTGGGGGCTTGGTTCACTGCTGCACTGCAGCCAATCTGCTGCATTTTCTCCATGGAGTAGTCTGTGTTACACACACCAGCTGATGATTTGAATTCTTTTATTAGCCCAGTACACATGTAGGTAAAAACATGAATTAGCTACCTGGAAGTTTTGGTTTGTTTGTTTTCCCATCTCAGAGCTCAGAGTTCAGTGTTTTTGATCAGGACTTCTCAATACAAGCATCATGTTGTGATCATCATAAAAGTGTACTGCATGATGGTGGCCTCCATGAATGATGCACAAAACAAGAATGGAAGATGTACCACTGCAGCATCAGGATATACAAACTAGTTGGACATGTATTGGCTCCTTGGGAACTAAAGCTGTGAAGGTATGACACTTTTTCTTTCATAATAATTGAGCTATGAAATTAATGTGGAAAAATAGGTGCCGAAAATATAAAGGGTAACTCTTAGTTCTTTTTAATGCACATCATAAAAAGTATGCCAGATTAATTTATCATCATGGAAACCTATTTCTGGCTTACATTTACACTTATTTTTAGGAAATGTGTTTCTCCTTTGAACTTTTACTCATTCAATACCGAACTCCAGTTTTTCCGCATATATTTACCTAAATTTTAAATAACACTGCATATTTGTATTCTTCATAGAAAGAGCTTTCATTCTAATCTTCAGTCAGTGGCTTTTGCACTGCCTGGTAAGTCATGCTGCAGCTGCCACAAGGGCAGCTGCAGCATGACTTACATACAAGCAATGCAAAAAACACTGACCAAGGCCTTTACCACTGTAGTATGCAGTGAGTTAAAACCTAATTAGTAGCTTTTCACATTTTAGCTGGCAATTGGGGCATGATGATGATGATGATGATGATGATGATGATGATGATGATGATTACTTTATTTTGCAAGGATTTGAACTTTATTTACTTTGTAATTGTGATTACTAAATTTATTTTTTTTCTATCCATTCAATTTATTCTTTCTTCCAGATACAGTCCACATGGAAAAAGTGACATTAAGCCAAGATATTTCAACAGAAGATACTTGTACTGCAGCAACTTTTAATGAACCTGCAGTGCAAGTAGCCACAAAGAAAAGAAAAAAAACACATCTTTTTGTACATGTGACAATGAGGCACTGAGTACTCTTGGAGATCTGGACACATCACTTCCTGGCACATCTTTTTGTACATGTGACAGTGAGGCACTAAGTACTCTTGGAGATCTGAACACATCACTTCATGGCACTTCATCTACAAAGCCACTGGATTTGGGAGAATCACTTTGTGAAGAAGGGATTGTGAGACATAAACCATCAAAAAAACACACACACTCTGTGTACAATGCGTATATGACTTTCCATCAGACCAGTTGATTATTCAAGATAGTGTCAGTGATATAGACCCACTTTTGTCCCCAGTGTCAGAGACACAAATTTTATATCACAGTGAAGAAAAGGCTAGAGATGATGTGAATGAGACCAATTCTGACCATGATATGCCAGAAGAGCTTGAAACTGTAAAATGCTGAACAAATCATCTAGATCCAGAAAAAAGCTCAGCAGGTAAGACAGAATTCTTTTAGCAATTGTGTTCTGTTCACTGTAGAACATGCTCTTTCATGGTATGTGCATTTGATGAATATGTGTACTCTCAATTAGTGCACATGTTACATTGTAGAACCATGCAGGTTTTATTTTTGATGACTTAATGTGTAGTGAGTGGTCAGATTTTTTTGGGGGGGGGGCTAAAAATAACTTAACACTTGGCAGGAGTGCCAACCCTTGGAAGCCCTGAATTTTCCAACAAGAAAAAGGGGTTACTGATAAAAGAAAAAAAAAAGAGAAAGAAAAAGACAGTAGGTTTTATGCTCATATTATGAAACCTCAGATGATACTTCATCAGGAAAGATTATAAGTGTTCAATGAAATAAATGATAGGTATACATTTGTGTTCCTAACAAGCGGTTTCTCCATCCCATTATTTGTTTGAGTGGATTGACACACTGTGACACATATTTAGTATCTCATGGGGAAGGGGGCAGGGGGCAAGGGTGGTTACTAACAGTACCACAGAAGAGGTATTTAGTATGAAGCAAAATATACCATTTGGTACAGACCCCCTGTTTGGTTAAAAATAAAGACAGGAAGAAACCATGTGGAGATACCAAAATACAATGATACAAAGTACACAGTGATGTACTGACATAAGCTAGCTATAAAGGAAGAAGGCATGCAACATAGATATACTTGTATTTGGAGTCAGAACACAAATACATTTGTTACAAGACATACTAATCCATATGTTTTATAATAATGAGTATCATACTCATTACAGAAGATGCTCACTAGTTTAGGGTGAAAGTGTTCCAATGCTTTCTTATGAGTTTATTCAAAATGGACATACATGTACAGTGGTCCCTATCTTGAGAGACTGCCCCTAGGGCAGGTGTAAAAGTGCTCTCTCAAAACAGGTGGTCTTTCATTAGAGGTGCAATAACAGGGAAAAGTAAGAACAGTGTTCTGAGAGAGTGGTCTTAAAAAGATATGTGGTCTCTCATTGGAGGGGTCTCTCAAGACAGGTACCACTGTACATGTTAAACAGAGAAAAGCAGAAAAATGCAATGAGTTGGAGTTACAGTCTAATTTTTGAAATTAGTTGAGTTTTTTTAACTTCCATCAATTGGCTTTATGACTATGGCTACAGTAACTGTTACTTGCATAAGTATACATGCACTCCATGAAACCTGCCTGTTGCAAATATATATGTAGTCACCAAATTTCCATTCTCTTTCTTTCTTTCTTTCTTTCTTTCTTTCTTTCTTTCTTTCTTTCTTTTGTTGAGTTAGGAAATATGGGTTTTGAAGAAAATAGATCATACAAATTAACACTTCAACAGAAAATATTGGTACATGTATCATGTTCAAAGGTAACATATCATTGATGGTGACCAGTTCAACAATCCATGGTGTATGTTTGTGATACCCTGAGTTAGTTCATTTGAGTACTGTAGCTAAGCACTCCCTGGCAGCTTGTTGTTGTTATTAACAACAAAACCACATCCTGAAAATGATGGTCATGCTAACAGATATAGATGAGAAACTGCAAGGTACAGCAGGGGCATGAACACTTGTTATGTACTATGTAAACAAACCAGTCAGCATGAGGTGGCAAAATATCCAGGCAAGTCATGGTTGAAAATATCCAAGTGCTTGAAGTTACCACATCAAATATCTCCAATAAATAGAACAAAAACAAAAACAAAAAACAAAAACCACCCCCCTCAAAAAAAAAAAAAAAAAAAAAAAACAAAAAACAAAAAAAACAAAAAACAAAAAACAAATAAAAAAAAAAAACAAAACAAAAACAAAACAAAACAAAAAAAACCCCCAAAAACAAATAACAAACCAAATGAACCAACACAAAACAAACAAAAAAACGAACAAAACATTAAATGTCATGCCATGATAGTCCGTGCAGTCATGGAGATACACACTGTAGAAGCACAGACAGACGCACACTTACACACACATTCATATCTACCCATTAACAGACATGTATGTGTGCATACAGCATGGTACAATGTATGTTCAGAATTGAATGAGCCAAATCAAGATTTGTGGAAAATCATGATGATCTTTTGTGCAATGTTATGTTAGCATTAATATTGCCACTTAAACTCATATCCTGCATCATGAAATTGTAACAGAATCTCCCATTATTTTGTGAATTCAGGCCAACAATTTGTGAAAGTCATTAAGTGCTAACAATGATGACATCAGTGAGAAAATTAAAAATGAATATTCTCAAGCCAGTTCACAGATTGTATACACCTAAAATACAATGTGCACAATAAGTGCAAATTAATTCTTCATTTTCTCACATTTTAAAGTTTCAGAGGAGTATTAAACATTTATGTGTAATAGGTTGCATGTATCGGCCTTCAAAAATACTAAAAAGACATTTTTTCTGCCACACATACACCCTTCACCAGAAGGTAACTGTATAGACATGATATGAAAGCCAATTGATATACATGTATGACTGACTAGACTGTGATGCAGGCACTTTAGCTTATTGCATAATCCTTAAAAGTAAAACATTCCTGTCAACCAAGGCTGGCCCTGACTGGACAACCATCTGACCATCACCTTGATGAATGGACCACAAGTGTGAAGCTCCATGCAGCTACTGCAGCTGTAGAAGTTGTCATGCATTTTTAATTTTGGGCAAATTTACCACTCTTAGATGGAATTTCACCTTTTAGACTTCTTCACCAACACTATCAACCAGATGCACTTGATACTTGGTGGGAGTGTGAGTTGGCTGGGTCTCTACCAGCTGTATTAAAATAGTTAGCTCCAAGGATTTTTATGAATTTTCGGGCAAAATCCTCAAAAAATCTTTTTCTCTGAAACTACTTTGCCAATTCATTTCAAACTGTATAGGGGTGTTTCTTCCCCCCTTCCCCCCACCACACACACATTAATTTGTGCCATGCAATACTTTGCTATATGACTCATCTGAGCGCAGGATCAGTCGTGATCCTCTAGGTTATGTTTACTAATTAACTTTGGCATATTTTAATTTTGCATCACGAGCTAGCACAAGTTAGAACTAGAGTGTATCTGCAACACTTAAATATCATCAGATCATACAATTTTGGGAAAAAAACTAATGGAATATTTAAAACTCTAATGTTATATATGTTTTAATTTCAGGTCATCATGTTCACAAGAAAAGAAGGGCAGAATCCACCATGACAGCAGGATCATCTAAGCCACAAGCCAGATGAACAATGAGAAAACTGCTGAGCAGCTGTGACAATTACAATTTTAGCTATGCTGACTTTTCAGTCAAATGAGCTAATACAAGATGGCGTATTGCCATTGGGTCATATAGGATGTTAGTCAGACATGGAGTAGACCTAACATTTATTCATGACATATGGTAAAACTGTGTCACTAGGTCATGTTAAGGTCACAATGATATATCCATAAAATATTCATCTCAGAGTTTCAATTTTCATGAGGGCTTATATTTATTTTCTTACATATACACATATATCAAGAGACAGAAACATTAGATCTTTGATGCAAGAATATACGAGATATATTCCAAATTCATGGCAAAAAGGTCATCATTCCAGAAATTAAATTTTCATTTTGGAATGTGTTAAATTGGTAGAAAAGTATGTAGATCGCATATAAAAGTAGTACGATTGGAAACACTGTGTCAATGTTGTGGACTCGGCAGGAAAGGACACATTGAGCACTGATACAGTTAAGCCATGTGCTGTTAATTGTCTTAGTACATGACACTGGTAAGCATATATGCCATACTGGACTTAAAAAGTTGCAACGGTTTCTGTTAACTTAAACTAATAAACTATGATATAAGCCTCATAACTATGTATACTGAGTTTTTAATAAACAAATCATATTATATACAGACAATTCTTGCAACCTATGTATCAGGGAAAAGGGTTGATAAGTGGGCAAATTGTCAGGCTTATTATAATACTTCCTGAAAGTGTCCCAAAAAGTGTCAATATCATATTCTTCATACAATATAGGTTTAAGGAGCTTTCCTTAAACAGGCTTATTATTGGAAAAAAAATGGCAGTTCCTTAAAGTATCAGGTTAAAAGAACTTTCCTTAAAGTGGTCTATCATTAGACATAAGGAATGTGTGTCATTATAAAGGAATATAAAGTGTCAAACTTATATCCTAAGGATTGAAATGGCTTATCATTAAAAAAAAAGAGGAATATCAAATTTTGTGTGTTTAAGGAACTTTCCTTAAACTGATGGTTTATGTGAAAGAAATAATGAAAATTCCATAAACTGGTCTGTCGTTGTAAAAGTGACATGAAGTGTCAAAACTTATATTCTAAGGACTTAAGGAACTTTCCTTAAACTGGTCTATGTTAAATAAATAAGGAAATTTCCTTAAATTATCAAAAAACAATTTCTGTTGATTTAAAGAACTTTCCTTAAATTGGTCTTTCATCATAAAAGGAAAGATACACGAAGTGGCCAAAAATCACATTCTGGACATTTAAGGAACTTTCCTTAAACTGATTTCATATCAAAGAAATAATGAACGTTCCTTAAAGTGGCAAAATCAAGTTCTGTGTTGTTAAGGAACTTTCCTTAAACTGGACTAAGTTAAATAAATAAGGAAAGTTCCTTAAATTATCAAGATTGCATTCTATGGATTCAAGGAACTTTCCTTAAACAAGTCTAACATTCAAAATATAAGGAAAGTCCAAATCATGTGTAGATTTAAGGAATTTTCCTTAAAATTGGTTCATGTTAAAAGAGAGTATGGAAAGTTCCTTTAAGTGTAGAACCCCTTTTTTTGCAGATTTAAGGAACTTTCCTTAAACAAGTCCATCATTCAAAGAAGAAGAAAAGTTTGTTAAAGTGTCAAAATAACATTCTAAAGATTTAGAGAACTTTCCTTAAAGTGTTCTGGCCTGTACATAACACTTGAAGCCAGATTAAGGAAAATTCCTTAAAGTTTATGAAATTGCAGATAGGGTGAAAAATATTTATAGTTTATATCCATGAAAAATGGCCTAGCTTCTAAGGAACTTTCCTTAGATCAGAAGTGTTTTTCTGCACTTATAGTCATCCAATTCAGCAATTTATAACATGCAAAAATTGAAAAATAGATGAATTCAAAATGCAAAATTCAGGGTAAAAAAAGGTAATGATCCTGGAAATTACCTTTTTATTTTGGAAAGTGTTATATATATATATGTATATATATATATATATATATATATATATATATATATATATATATATATATATATATATATATATATATATAAATAAATATATATATGTATATGTATATGTAGTTTAGGAAATAGAGCAAAAGCACTATTGTCCAGGCACAATTTTGTCTAACTGGCGTGTTAAACTTTTAAAAAGTACAAACGGCTACTTTTATATGAATGTAAAAATAACTTTGGCTGCACAGTCAACTATGAAAAATCCTGTTGCACGATGGGCGGGAAGTATCCGTAATGCAAATATTTTTGACAGCAGTACAATATAAGTGTAATCTGAAAAAGGAGAAATTAATGGATTCCCTTGGGGGGAATAATGGGTAAACACTTTGACCATATTTGATCACCCCTCTTAAACTAATGGCATTAATGCACAGTAAGTCAACCAGTATATATATATACATATATATATATATGTATATATATATATATATATATATATATATATATATATATATATATATATATATATATATATATATATATATATATATTTATATATTCCCTCAACTTCTTACGTTTGCATTAACAACAGAATCTCGATTTATTACCATATCACTTTTTTTTTTAGTTGTCCAGTTATCTGGGATATGTTTATCTCGCTATTCAAGACTGCGTCCACATTTTCAGCTTCAAATAAGTGTGGTGTATTTTTTATTAAGATCAAAGCAGGTATTTGTCTTTGTTATTTTACTTTTTGTCACTTGCATTGAGAGTGTAACTCTAGTCGTTAATTGTCATTAAACAAATTTGATTACAGCAAAAGGAATATGATTTAAGAGTAGAGGTATATATATATATATATATATATATATATATATATATACATATATATATATATATACATATATATATATATATATATATATATATATATATATATATATATATATATATATATATATATATATATATATATATAATAAACTTGCTTTAATTGAATATTACACACTCACTAACACATATACAGTAGAATTACCAATTTTGTTTATCTTTAATTCAATTATATCCCCCATTCCCTATTAAGACCGCATTTTTTCAGTCCCTTGGGTAGTATGAACAAGAAGGAACAAGTTAATGTGATATGACTGTTAGAATAACGTGGATACATTTGTGCGTACGACACGTCAGAATTAGTCAATACTTGACAGACAACTTTTTGTTGCTGCTATTGCAATTGTTCAGGAAATAAGAAGGGCCAACAGGTAGTATGAGCGATATATATATATATATATATATATATATATATATATATATATATATATATATATATATATATATATATATATATATATATATATATATATATAATTGGCTCCAATAACACATCAAAGTTAGCTTATAATGAAGCAAGCCGGTGTTTCAGTCTGTAGCTGAGTTTATGCAACACAGTCATTGCTGATATTGCAATTGTTCAGGAAATAAGAGGGGCCACAGGTGGTTTCAGTGATATATATACACGCACACACACACACACACACACACACACACACATATATATATATATATATATATTGCTAATGTGGTGGAGTTAATATTTTGCCTGCTTGGCCCGTGTCAAATGTATATATGTCGGAATATTTAATTCTCCAATCCTGGGTAATTCCTTGAGCCATACTTTCGATTGTGCTTCCAGAGGGATGGGGATGGGTACATCCAAGCCTAATTTTCTTCTTGCAAGCTCTTGAAGAATGAGCTTTGCGCTCAGGACAAACTGACTCACCAAATCTGGTACATCATATGAAGACCTTACAACACTCAAGATTTCCCTATGGTTGACTGGCTTATCTTCAGTCTTTGTTTCAAATCTGAGACAGTCTAAATCTACATTCCGGAAAATCTCTAAGGCTGCCTATACAAGCAAGCTTTCATTCCACTTAAATCTTTTTGTTTAATTCGTTCTGTGTTGATCATTGCTCACCCAATTTGTAAGCCTAAACCCTCCATTCTTTAACATGCTAGTGATTTCTTGTGCAAGTCTCTCTGCTTGTGTAACATTTAGAACCAATTTAGATAATCGTCCACAAAGAAATTTTACAAGACAGAATCAACAGAATATCATCAAATTGCCCCTTGCTGTCCAAAGCTGCCCTGTGCAATGCATAACTTGCAGAGCTGGGGTTTCAGACCCCCCCCCCCCCCAAAAAAAAAATGTGGCGTTATTCTATTAACTGTGGGCTGTGCATTTAAAGCAGCATCTTCCCACACAGATATTTCAAAACATCACCATCGTTGGGTTTCTCCTTGAGGATCAAAAACATAATTTCCGCATCTGCCATAAGTGCTACTTCATACTCTCTGAAGCATAACAAGACACCCCCCCCCACGTAAATAATTTGTGTGATCTTGCCCTTGCAGAAATATTTTTTATGTAGGGACGTACCATCATACTGTACAGCACAAAGACATTTTGTGGGATGTTCCATATTTTTGCTTCATGTCGTTTTATCCCTTTTTGGGCACCGTCTCCCCATATTCCTTATCGATTAATTTATGCATCTCTTACAGTATTGGACTTGAAAAGACTAATCCCTCTGTAACTTTCCCTTCTGACTGTTTAGCCCTACACTAGCCACGTCATAATTCTCTGGCGGTTTTACCTTTTCTGACGTAAATAGAATGACTGGCTAATAATGCCCATTAACACTTTTAATTGTTTCATGCCACAAGGATGCAGCCTGCTGATCTGCTACAGACCACCCCTTTTGATTAATGTTCGTACTTTCAATACCTTCCATGTGCCACAACCTCTCTAACTGCATGACAATGCTATCTGTTTGGGCATAGTTAGATTCAACCACCTGTGATTGGTTGATCTCCTTGTGGGGTCAATGGTCCATTCAATGTCCACTCAAACCCTGTTTTAACGGCAAACAGGTACATGGTTCACCTCACTTCACATCTACAGGTGAGATAGCTCGGGGTACCTTGTGACCGATCAATTAGTGTACACAGGTTTCATTTACGTCTGCTTATATAATAGCTTCAATATGGAACCAACTATGGGTATAATCCTGTTAAGCAATACATGTACCACCAATTTTATATTTGGCTTTGCAACGACCTGTGGTAGATCTATTACATTGCTTTGATCTTCAACACCACAAACTTTGATTGAAATGCTTCTCGTTTGTACTTTGTCCTTTTCATGTGTCAAAGTATTGACTGCGATCTGTTCCCAATTTTTTTTAAAATTCAAGTTCTTGTGCTAAGAGTGGAGTACAGAAGCTACTGTTAGATACACTATCTGAGAGTGCATATGTAGAAAATGAACGCTGACCACCATTTATCATAACGGTAAGAACTTCTACAGTCAAAGCAATTCTAGCGTTCCTCTATCGGCCCCTGTGGTACTTGTAGCAGCAATACAGGCCACACTCTTTCCACAACCTGAGACAGAACTCCTGAGCTTAAATTTACATTTGAAATGCCCACACCCTCCATGCAGGCATTTAAAGCACAATATGTTTTCTTTCACGAAGGATTGCCTTTCTGCGAATTTCTTTCTTTCTTTCTTTCTTTCTTTCTTTCTTTCTTTCTTTCTTTCTTTCTTTCTTTCTTTCTTTCTTTCTTTCTTTCTTTCTTTCTTCCTTCCTTTCTTTCTTTCTTTCTTTCTTTCTTTCTTTATTTATTTATTTATTTATTTATTTATTTATTTATTTATTTATTTATTTATTTATTGAACTTATCACACTTAAACAGTCTCCTTGCAAGGTAGTCAAGTCACCATACTGGGATTTGTAGATCCTGCAGCTTCTCTCAATAGATTGCAAACCCACTGTTTAATTTCCTTTATGCCCCCAACTATTTCATTTTCATTGCATATCTTCCCAAATATTGGGTTGTGTACTTCTTCTGTTGCCTTATGTAGAAATTCTATCACATCTAAAAAAGTTAGTCGCTTTCTTATACATTGTTTTGCCTTTCCTCACTTAGGATCTCCACCGGTTTTGGGGGTACACAGTGAGTTTACCAACAATTTGGACCAAGCAGGCAGAATTGTAAATTTCACTCAATTCCTCCACTGAATTATGAACTTGGGAAGACTGCAGAAGTTCGTTGAAAAAAATCTTGCAGAGCAACATCGTAGATACGATAACAGGCCTGTGAGTGATTTTGTTTCACCTGGTTTGCACTATGCCGAAGTCATTACCGCATCCTTTTTTCAAGTAATTTTCTTGCATTGCTAAACCCTAGTTCTGGGTCCATGGCCATACAGGATTCAACTAGCTGTCTGGCTTGTCCTTGGCAGACAAATAATAATAAAGACATGTGCTTACCTGAGTCAGCTACCCCATGTTGCCCTATCATATAATCAAAGGACTTAGAAAATATATAAAATACCATAATATCCCCCATTGAATTTCAAATTGTCTGTCATTGGTAACTGCATCGCTGATATCATTCATTGCTGTTGCCTTTGTCACGTGCAAGAGTCTCAACTTTATGATTATTTTTTGTCCAATCAACTTTTTTACAAAAGCCAACACGGTTTTAGAACTGGTCATTCGACTGAAACAGCAGCTCTTGAATTTGTCGATACACTTCTCAGCCTTCTTGATGCTAGAAAAATACCTATTAGCATTTACTTAGATCTATCCAAGGCATTTGATACCTTAAATCACGATATTCTTCTACATAGACTGAAACATTATGGTATTAACGACATTGTTTTACAATGGTTGAAAAGTTATCTTACTAGGGGTTTTCAGTATGTCTCTTTCGATACTGTATGTTCAGACCCTCTTCCGCTTCAAACTGGGGTACCCCAAGGATCTATCCTTGGACCTCTTCTTTTTATAATATACACAAATGATATGCACCTTGCTTCATCAAAATTTGATTCTATTCTCTATGCGAATGACACAACTTTGGTAAATCTTCTCTGTTCTTTTAACTCCTCTATTAGCACCAATACACATGGTAACTTGTCACATAATATCAATAAGGAATTACAGAAAGTGTACGACTGGCGAGCTGTTAACAAACTATCTTTGAATATAGCCAAAAACGAAGTATATGATATTCCATTTCCCTCAGCGAAAAATAAATGAAATTTTAGATTTAAAAATCAACGATACTTCAATTTCAAAAACATCCGAATTTGACTTTTTTAGGTTTACGCATTCACGAGACTTTAAATTGGCAACCACACATGAACAAGATTGGCAATAAACTTTCGAAATTGATAGGTATTTTCAGAAAAATTAATGAAGTATTTACCTCTAAACACTGTCTTACTCATGTATAATTCACTTTTTCTACCCCATCTTAATTATGCCATCCAAGCATGGGACTTCTCATGTGACCGCATTTTCAAGTTACAGAAATTTATTGTTTGGCTGATTTGTCTTACAAGATATAACGCCCATACAGATCCACTTTTTAAAACACTGAGCATTCTCAGAGTCGAAGACTTATTCAAACTTAAAGCTCTGAAATTTTATTTTCTATACCTACAGAACAATTTGCCTGCATATCTCAATGACATTTTTGCACAGACACCTGTAAATCACCCATATCAAACCAGAAACAAAGAATCCATGCAACTACTTGTCCCCCCCCCCCCCAAAAAAAAATAGAACCCGAAAATGCATCAGATTTTTAATTCCTTCACTCCTTAAAAATACACCTCCTTGCATTAAAAACAAATTTCGTACACATTCTCTATCTGTTTTTTCAAAATACGCTAAACTTCATTTCACTAGTAAATACCCTGAAACATGTACCATTCCAGATTGTTTTGTGTGCAACGACTAAAGCGCGCCTTCTCTTTTTGTTTTCATTTAACTGCTATTCCATTATGATCAATCTACTGCAGAAATAAATTCTTTTATGTTTACTCATATCCTAGGTGGCCCCAGTGATAGCGGACATCATGTTCTTAACTGGGGTCATCCTGACAGAACCTCTTGTTTGTACAATGTACACTTATCTATCAATGGAACTGTTATCTATGCGTATTTGTACCTCACCTGTATGTATTTGTGTCAAATAAACCACTTCTGAGTTCTGAGTTCTGAGTCAAAACTCCCTCAGTGTCACTGTTCTCGCTAGTATTTGGTTCCGATGCGGGTTTGTTTATTTCTGGCTGCCAGACAGCTGATTGAGGAACATCTGCTGGTCTTACACTCTCATCCAGCAGCTCATGGTCCCTGGCCCACAATTCGTTGCCGTGACAACCGGGTTCACTGATACCATCAGCTTCTTTCTCAATCTGCCATTGAATAAAGGCCAAAGATTGTTCTTTGTCACCAGTAGCAGCTTGTTCAACTTCAAGCTTATGTTGCTCTTTATTAGTTTAGTTGAAGTTCTAGCTCTTTTTTCCCGTTCCTGCTCACACTTTAATTTATCCTCCTCTGCCTTCTTCAAATGCAATGTTGAAGTAGCTGACTCCCTTTAATTCCTTACACATTTTGCTATTTACAGTTTTGACCACCTTAAAGCACCATTACTTCTGGCTGGTGTTTTACATGGCAAACTTTATGGTCAGCTGACTATATCTTTAAAAGCATCATTTCACATTGACCCCAGACCTATAAAATAGTCAGGGCTATCATGTTCTGCAAAAGTTATATATATATATATATATATATATATATATATATATATATATATATATATATATATATATATATATATATATATATATATATATACACATATATATATATTTATATATTTATATATATATATATATATATATATATATATATATATATATCTTGCGCTATCTCTCATTCTTGTGCCCTTTGATAAACAGTAAGCTTATCCACAGTGTCTTGACCTAAGAATTTATTTAAAGCATTAAGCCACCTGGTCCCTCCTGCCCTTGTCCTGCTAGGGTCATCCTGCAGCTGTGCTATCTTACCACTGCTACATTCCCTTGATATCGCCATGTAATTGCCGGGAAATCTTACAACCAATGCTTCCTTTGTTCGCCAATGTTGCCAGTATATCTTAATTCAAGTTGGGCCCTGTTGCCGGCTACCAACTACTTACTGCTGCAAAATAACAACTGTCCGATATATGTTTAGTGATTTTATATTTGGTAATAAGCTGATCAAATTGTCAGAAGCTTAAAGGAACAATTGTACCGCAACCAGATAGCACCCTGCCTTACTGGGGTGATATCCTAAGGAAATTGACACATCAGCGAAAGATAGTTCTGTAACGCAGCATTTGTGAAAGTTGTGATGGGTGTGGTTTATTTGCTGTTCACAGAAAGCTGGTTGCATATACACCTGCTGTAGTACACAATTTCCAATCTATATATACTGTACAAAGCCGTTTTTAGTGATGGCAATTTCGGTTCTGCCCAGTGATACAAAATTATCCCAATCAATAGTATTAAGTCGGAAATAAAGATGTTATGATATATATATATATATATATATATATATATATAATCAAATATTGTTTCACATAGTTATCTTATAAAAACAATAACTACTTACACTTCGCTGGGTGCCCTGTAAACTTCCATATCAAAACTTAGTTAATCAATCAAACATTGGTCTGTGATGCAAGACAGCCCAAATTCCACTGACGCTTTGGCGGGAATACAGGGTTACTGATGTCCATGTCACTAAGTAGGCCTATGCACCAATCGTGAAACTTAATACCAGTCCTTCTACCACAGTTCTCTGTGCCTGCCTTTCGCATGACAAATTTTGAAGAACATAGTTAGCAACAACCTATAAAAACAGTAATTTAGATGCACTTTGCAAGTAAATGTCCTTTGTCTTACACACAGATTTATCCACTACAGTTCAAATCTACTAGTGTTCTGCGTCTGAGAGATCAGTACTGCCGAAGTTGGTCTAATGATATTAACAAGTCAAATATATGTTCTACCAAAAATATTATTTCAGACTTACCTCAAACTGGAAAAACATCCTCTGAAACCTGTCTGGTAATAAACGATTTACTCTGACTAAATTCAGGACTAGTAATTTTTGTTCCCAGTTAATGCTATGCTTTATGCTGGTGCCAACAGGGCAAATGGTAGATGTGTGATATGTGATCGTCATTAGATGCGTAATGAGTTTCATTACTCACTTGTATGCAAATACTTTGATGCGGAAAGAAAAGAGTATCGGAAGATGTTTTTCTATGCTACACCCAACACACTGAAATGTGCAGAATTACTTAGTTGTAACAAAAATCCGCATAATATGAACCTTTCATGTAGTATTAGTATATTATATATCGGTATTTACATTCTACGCCTTAATATTGTATTGTGGTTTGACTGTAGTATGCGGATGTTTCTTGTGAAATAAATGTCTGAGTATATAAATACACAATTGTATACGTTAATATGCACTTTGTAATTCATTGCTGTTTTCGTCCAGAATCTGTATAATTTCTTGTGCAGTCTTGTTGCCCCATTATTATTATTATTATTATCATCATCATCATCATCATCATCATCATCATCATCATCATCATCATCATCATCATCATCATCATCATCATCATCATCATCATCATCATCATCATCATCATCATCATCATCATCTATAATAAAAACTTTGAAATAATAATTTTGATCAAATTTTAAAATCAGACACCGAGCTTGTTTGACATTGCGCAGTTGAGTCACAAAACCTTATATGTTTATATGTTACGTGCTTCCCTTGCCCTGGACTATTTCGCCAATGATACGCTTTAACCAAGCTCTTGTGTGGGGATTTGTAAGCTTATTCAGAAAGTCGTCCATGTCATTATCACTCTCTCTCTCTCTCTCTCTCTCTCTCTCTCTCTCTCTCTCTCTCTCTCTCTCTCTCTGTATATATATACTGCCAACCAAAAATATGCAATGGAATAGGTCTTGCAGCTGGTTTCTGGGTCAAGCCCATTGTCTGCGCGTCAATCAGTATCCTCAAACCGGACCGTGGGCAGTATATACCAAGTATAGCGTACGGGTCAATTGTACTCCTCGCACCGGACTATGGGCAGTATATACCTCAAGTATAGATTACCACAGATTCTGAGCATTTATAGCTTCCCATTATATCTTGGCAGATTTGCTAATTTGTACATTTTTGAAACCCCTAGGAAGCACATTGAATTTAAGGCAAACATGGTTTATGGGCATTTGTCCATAAACAGAACAAGTGCCCATCATATGTTGTGGCATTACAATTCTGCCCATAAACCAACCGAGACATAACAATATATATATATATATATATATATATATATATATATATATATATATATATATATATATATATACGTGTCACTATACGAGTCCTTCTATAGCAACACTCTTTACGGAGATTCATTGTTGGAATCTCGCACGACCACACCAAATCTGAGCTGGCCACTGGCGTTTTGGGGTTCCTAATGGACATATTGTACATGTGTTGCAATCTGGAGCCTGCAGAAAATACCAGGTGACTGCACTGTCTGAAGACATTAATTAACATACTTTTCGGATGTAATAATATTTAAGTGACCTTCACACCGGTAAAATTTTTCGATTCCGCGGAAATCCGTTTCAAGCCACAGAAGCGTGTTTGCCAGGAACAGGTTTCACCGAGGTATCAGCAATACGAATTTGCGAATCAATATCATTTATCACACTTTATTGTCAACGTTTTGTGCCTAGACATGAATTACTGACATAATTTCCATAAAGTCCCTAAGTTTCAGACTTTGATGTAAATGAAATTGTAAAAATCCCCCAGAATGCGTACGAAAGGGTAATGGAGGTAAGAAAAATAAAATGTTGACTATAAAAACGCAATGAATTGAATAAGAATCACAGTAAGCATTTTTACATTCATTTCGTATGATGATATTGGACTTGTCATGGTGAAGAGGCATATGCTCTTCAAAATTAAGTCCAAGCAGTGGGGAGCCTGATTTCAATGGTTTCCTATTGTTAGCAAATTATGTTAACATTATCTCGGGACCTCAGAAGGCAAACAAAAACAAAAGAAATACATTTTTTTACCTGCACGCAACTATTCACTGCATATTATCACGGTTATCTATGAAACGGCAATCCTTTGTTGCAGCATCACCTTTGAACAGTTTCCTTTGAATTTCAGTTCGGAACTGATTCCACTTTGACAATAATCGGCGAGATGTCAACAAAGAATGGACACCAAGCCACCGTAGCGACGAGCTTCGAAACTTTTCAGATAGCATACCTATTTCAGAGTACACTCACTTAACTTTTAATGACGATGCGTCAACAAGAGCACGATCATTTGGAAGGATATGACATAATCTAGCCTTTCTACGTATATACTGAATATAGTGTTAAGTGATAGGACCATAGTTGATGGGGTTGGTAGAATATAAAAACGTTAATGTGCTTACACAGCAAATCTGTCGTTGGCCTTCCCAGAAGGAATGTTTGGAAATGTGATCTCTTTCCACTTCTCAGTGGATCTACCATGATCATTTGATTCGCCTAAAGCGCACAGCTGTCAATTAAAAGGAGGAATGGCATCCATATCTATACAGGTTTTGAATATTTCAGCATGAATTTTCTTGTATAATCCCAATTTGCATATATTTAAGAGGTACAACTGTTGTTCATTGTTCTTTGGCTTTGCCTAGAACTCGAACTTATCAGTAAAGTTGAACTGGCACTTGTATTTTTATTGCTCTTGAAGTTTTCCAATTGTTAAAATTTTGTGCTTGACCACTTTTCATGAATTTAACAGTGACAAAGTTTCTTCAATGTATATTTGATGTAGCTACACTGTGGGGTTATCCTGCTCAAAAGTGTTTTTTTGACAGAGGGCCCCTTGTGGCTACGTTAGGAACTCCATTTTTGCAAGTTTGCAGAGCTGGTAAATTTAAGCTCTTGTTATGCTATAAAACATCAAAATATAGGTAGTTATTTTATCTATTGGGCCAGTTAGCTTTACTAAATACAGGGAGACCTGTCTAAAAAAACAAAGACAAAAAAAAAAAGAAAAAAGAAAAAAAAGAAAAAGGGGGTGGGTGGGCAGTTACTAAACTGTGGGAAACAGCAACGCCCAGATTTTCCCACTGGAGTCCAATAAACCCTTATATCGCAAACAGGTGTTCTCATCAGCCTAATGAAAGTACCATGCATCCAGACAGACAAAGACCCAAGTCGAGATGGAAATAAACACAGCGCATAAATTATGGTTTCTGCTGCTGACAAAATTGAGGTTTCAATTGGAACCAATAATTCCTGGTTGACACGATTATCCAACATCCTGGTTTTGTGATGGCCTATGTTCATTTAAGAGTAAATATAGTCCAGCCATGTTTTTGTTTCGTTTTTGTCATAATAAAAATTAGTTGCAAGTATATGTAATATGGCAAGCTTACTGCAAATGGTCAAATTTGCACCTTAACTTTTCGATTTTCCCACTATTTGCATGTTTTGACATTCACCTGGAATCTTATTAAATTAACTACTTTTGCCAAACTTCATGTGGCATCAGTAAGAACGACAACACAGTGAAATCAAATCAGTTTACTTGGTACAAGTAAGTGCTGTTTTGCACTCAGGGAGGTCTGCTAAAAATGGATACTAACAATAAAAACTTGACTACATGATCATCATCATCATCATCATCATCATCATCATCATCATCATCATCATCATCATCATCATCATCATCATCATCATCATCATCATCATCATCATCATCATCTACAAATCTTACTGCAATACATAAGAGCCAAATCCAAGGTATACATCAAGTGCTATGTTCTTCAAAACTATTACAT
The DNA here is from genome assembly GCA_964020975.1 of Hermodice carunculata. Lineage (NCBI taxonomy): Eukaryota > Metazoa > Annelida > Polychaeta > Eunicida > Amphinomidae > Hermodice > Hermodice carunculata. Next base: position 38,201,126 of record OZ026625.1, read on the forward strand.
ACAGTATCTGGAAGAAATAATACTTCCAGTTAAATCATGGATGTTTAACATTTTCCAGTGTTAGCTTTGCATTTTAACTGAGGAAGTGAGGTCATTGTTCAGGATAATATAATACAAAGCCTTCTTCATATACACAATCAAGGTAATCATTGCATCCAAATTTTGTTTTCCATTTTGTTCACAATTTGATGTTTTCTCAAGTAGAGTCCTAGACTTCCCCAGATTTTAATCACAAATATGTCAGGTCTTTAGAGTTCCATAGTGAGCAGGAAATTACGTTTCAGTCCTTGAATTGTTCAAAACAAGATGGTGTTATATTCATTTTCTCCATTTTTCAAATTGTAAATTGTAGACCTTTTTAAATAATTGGGTTTAATTACACCTTAGTCATGTTGCGAACTGTACATGTAGCAAATTAATTCTATGAGTGGAAACTTGAGGGCAAGAGGAATTTATTTTCATGCTGACCTTTGACACTCATTTGCTGGATAGCAGTATAAAACAAATTTCCAAAGCTGGATCTTCTGAACTTTATACCCAGTTGCTAAGCTTCTATGAAGCTACAGATGCATCACCTAGGACTTGGAGTAGCCTATGAAGGCTGCTGTTCTATTATAACATTTTACTGAAAAAAGTAACTGGACGTCTAATCATGAAGGGGGGCTAATTTTATTAAGCCGTAACATAAGTTCTTGCCACCAACAAAATTGCGGACTTTTTTTTTTTACAAAGATCACATACAAAGAGTCTTTTCCTGTGTTCCGTTCAACTACACCAATCACGGTTATAATAAAGACCTATCTTGCCATGCTAGTTAGTAAAGCTGTTTTTTGATTCGCGTTCTTTCTGTTTTGTTCTCTCTTCTTTCTTTTATTGGTCCAAGTTGGACCTTTTGCTGAAAATGGGGGGCTCGTGTGAACCTGTTGACCCCTCAAGCTACATCCTTGATGTATGCATTGACCCATAAGTACTCCAACTGAGAGAAAAAAAAAGTAAAAAAAAAAAAAGGAGAAAAAAAGAAAAGAAAATATCAGGATCCAGAGCAATGCCACCTGGTGAACAATTTTGTTTGATTCTGCAAGAGGAAACATTTCCACCAAGGTTCAACACACTAACAGTACGTGGGTTGGAGGCTAAACTGAAAAAAGTGAAAACAGACAAAGACTGATAAAATTATTTTAAAAGGCTCACAGCACATGATTTGGTAAAATAATTAACAAAATATAATGGAAAGAATATATAGAGACTTTTTCGCCCATGTATTAAGCATTTTTCCTTGATAAGCCTACTTCAAAGTACCTTTTCTCAGAAAGTATATATTTGTAAGACTTCTTGCCTGCTTTGATATGTTCTAAAATTGCAACAACATAAAAGGACACTTTATACTCTCAGGCAAGTTTTCAATTTGATTGGAAAGGACTTGCCCGTACTTACATCCGATTACAAGTGAAAGTACTTGCTTCCACTCAATATTGCTAAATCATATATAGCTCAGTTTAATCCAAAACAACCCCACCCCCCACCCCCCACCCCCCCAAAAAAAAACAAAAACAAAAACAAGCCCCCCCCAAAAAAGCAACGAACAAAAAACAGAAAAAAACCCACCAAACAAACAAACAAAACTACAAGTCAGTCCAAAAGATACAATTGAGACTGCCTTTTAAGCTTTTGGCATGTTGCGTGTGTAATGAATCTCATTTGTGCACAGGTTACCTCTGCCTGGACTGTCAACAGATTTGCAAATTAAGTTGTGATGCAATGATTCCTTATCTGACTGTCAGGGGGCACAGCTATACTGTTTTTCGCATAATTCAACTATTTCTGTTTGAAGGTAAATCCTAGGCCCATAGTGTCCAGATACCGTAAATGGGAAGGACTTATGGCATATCTTATGCTGTCGTTAATTTTGACCTTGAGGAACCTCGATGAGTCAAGCTGACATATTGGCTTGTATCTTGGTAATGGTGGATCCCACGCCCAAGGTTACCACTAAATGTAAACGGGAACGGACCCATGGGATTTTTCTGCTGTTGGTGGACATATTGTGGCACTGTTACAAAAAAGGAGTTGTGAAGTGTCACGCTAAAATATGCAAATATCATTGTTCCTGGGTGCCTATTGATTCTATACATGAATATTTTTACATGGACCAAGATATGGTACTCTTCAAACAACATCAGCCATCTCTCCTTCAAACAGCATTTTAGAGAAGAGGGCCCCTGTGCAAAGCTCAGGGATGATTGAGTCAGGAAACGTTTGTCCCTAGTGAGGGTTGTCTCTGCAAAGCAAACGCAAGTTCACCTCTACAGTGCAGGCCATCCTGGTGTGAAGGTCGACCACCAACAGTTGAATTCATGAGCAAAGCTGCTGACCAAGCCAGTCCTTGACCTCCTCTGAGATCTGTGTCATCCCCTGATCAGGCACCTGTCACCAGAGGTCAGCCATCTAAAAGAGCCACCATTTTTCTACAGGAGGTTACCTCAACGTCACCTCAGCCATTTTAAAGGAAATCTCACCTGGCTAAATAAGGACAAAGATGGATAGACTTCAGTCATATTCATTTCAAGATGTGGCGGGGCAACCCTATTATTTAGCAAGGTATTACGACCTTTTTCTATGACTTGAGGGTTACCACAACCGCGTGAGCAAAATTTCCCAAATCTAAGGAGTATCAGTACCAAAGGTTTCAAATAAATCTGGCTTGGGGTTTACAAAATGTTCATCTTTTACGTACTGTACGAAACACACCTTCCAAAGAAAGCTGTAGACAACTTTAAACAGCAATTAAAGTATGAGAATCCTCCTTACTGTAACCAACATATCTTTTCAACATCATGGGTGTGAAAAAGCGTTTAGTTTTACAGGTATTAATACTCTATAGAAATGTTTCATCAATGGAAAATTCTAAATTTTGCAAAAAAAAACAAAAAACAAAAAACAAAAACCAAAAAAAAAAAAAAAAAAAAAAAAAACCAAAAAAAAAAAAAACCCCCCCCCCCAAAAAACGGAGATTAGTTATTAAATAGGGGAAGAGGTCGTGTTTAACCCATGAAACGGCAGTTTTTCATATTATTTTTTTATTCTCATTTTAAGATTATTTTACAGTGACAAAAGTGCCAAATTAACAAAATGCATAAATGTACTAATAACGACACAATATAAATGACAAAAAATCGACATAAACATGAAACAAAATATTTGTAGGCTCAAAATCACAATCTGTGACATTCACTGGCATATTTGATAGTCGTATTTTGGCAAGCTGGGCAGATATGAAGCTACTCCTTTAAGAGAGTGTAATTGCTAGGAAATAAAAGCCTGGAATGTAATCTCAGCTTGGTATAAAATTCATCCATGCTCAAGAGTTGGCCACATGCACCTAAAATGGGTCCCTGGCTCCCTTACTATAAGGTAAAAAGATGCGAATCAGAGAATAAATGTACGGTTGAAGAACAGTAAACCTTCCTGGGTTGATGCTTTGACTGAACTATGGAAACACTTAAGGTCTCTAAATACATGCCACTGTTTTCATAGAACACCAACTTTAGAGGTTGAAAAAGTGCTACTCACCAATGCAAAGACAGTAAAAGTATATATTTTTAGGTAAGTATAATTATGAACAGATACTTCAACTTTGCAAAGCGATAATCCATAAATTACACATGGTATTACAAAAATATGGCAAGCTTTTTTGGATATTGCTTAGAACCAAACCATACCAGTGTTGTCATTTGTTGGAACACAAATTAACATAAACAGCATAGAAACCCGGTAATTTCATTAACACTGTGTTTGTTTAACTATTTGCCCAGAATAGTGTTGAACTCTGCACCAGTCTGCACTGCATGGCCATACCAACCCCAAAATATATGCTTTGGTTACCATTGCATCAATAAGTCGTATTTTCAAGGGCTGTACAGCTAGTTTTGTTTTGTGTTGTTCTGTTTTTGCTTTTTTTTTTTTGTTTGTTTGTTTGTTTGTTTTTTTTTTCAAAAATGGTCCCATTTATTTAGAGTCATTAATTATCCCGATTTTACCACCATCCTTCCCTGTTGCTTTATTATCTTTCTAATATTGCACTCACTACCTCCCGTTAAGAGATTTTTTTTTACTATTCATTTTTTTTCGTGCAAGTTCTATTCTTTTCTCTTTTACATGTTGAAAGCAGGTTTAAATTGTATGAAGTTGTATGCCATTTTTTTTCCAGATGATACTGCATACCATGCAGTTTTGATCAAAACCATTTTTATGCCTTTTTTCTTTTTCCTTTTTTTTTCCTTTTCTTTTTTCTAAAGAGGTCGAAACTGTCTCAGTTTTGCGAGTTCAAAAGCACCACAAAATACCGCTAAGATCCTTTAATGGTCTGTTCCCCAGATTGCCTGAGATCTACGTTTAGTATATTCTTTTTCTCTTGTATAGGATTGAATAATAAGGCATTGCGTACTTTAACTTTATCCCCCCCCCCGAGTATTGGAGTATATTTGAATTTGATGAGTTTCCTGGTGCATAAACGGAGCCCGGGCTTATTTTGGTCGATGTCAAACAATAGATGCACCAAGGAGTCAAGTGTTGTATGTGTGGGTAGTTAAGTCTATCCTATAATGACTGATGTGCAAGATTATAATCCATGACACTAAGTGTTCCCCATGACTAAATCATGTACGATAACCACTAAAATCACCCAGAAAATTACCATTCAATATCTTGAGGCCAGGGCTTCTGCACATAAGCAATTCTTTGCCATGTGCGTCAGAATTTGTAATATCCATGGTCTTTCTTACGAGAGGTACATCAAAATTATATTGGAACCAGTCAGGCAGAGCAGATGGGCGCTGGAGTCATATCCAATGTAATCAAATTCTTTGGCTGTACGTGCGTTGAAGTCATTACATACAAATTATTGACCATGAAGGAGTACATGGCAATGTCCCTATGAAGTATCTGATATAAGTGTCCAGGCTTTTTCCTGTACAAAGAACTTAAAGGACTTACACAAAAGCAACATACATTTCTTTTTGGGACCTATAAGTATTTATAACATAGTTTGACCGAGACAATTTCCGACGTTTCTACAGGTATAACTTTAGATCCTGGGCTCAGATAATGTTTTATACAGCGTGCTATGTCTCCATAATTATTCTTAGCTTGTCGGACTTTGCTCTTGTCACAGACTCTATACGCAGTTATCTTAATGGAAGGGTTTTTTTTTATTACTTTTTTTATTTTTTTTTTTTTTAAATTTTGATGTGTGTCTCAATCAGTCCCAGAATATAAATTTGAAATTTCTTTCTTGAAATCAGGATCATTAAGTTTGCACAGCGTCTTGCCATTATTTCTTTAGAACAGAACATCAATATCGCATGACCCAATTTTGATAATGTTTGGCCTATGTACCATATTCAAAATAGTCACCAATGTTTTAACAAATACCACAATAACCTTTAATAAAGAAACATATTCTTATAATTCAGTTCAGCTAATGTACAGTATTAATCGAAAAACTTGCAGATTGTAAACATAGCATATATTTGTTTAAAATAAAGGAGATAAAAGAAGGGAAAGCAAAGCAAACAAAAATAAATCATTGCGTGATACTTTGACTGTCCCGACGGAATATTGGATACAAGATCTAAGTGTTTTGACCAATCATTAGAATAATCTTATAATACTCAGGCAGGTATGACATTAATCTAAACTTTTTAAATTAGAACAAGTAAGAAGTATGGCAAAATATCTTCTTCCTATTGGAAGCATATTATTTCTTAATTTGGAAGAGATGCATTTGTTGTCTGTGCACAAAAGCATATTCTTCATCAAATGATAGTGTCCTACAATTTTTGTCATTGCAGAAAAATATATCCGCTATCGTATGATAGTTTCTCACAGTGGAACACGTGAAATGAAGTTTATTTGCGCGACGAAATCACATGTGCAAAATCCTGAAATTGCAGGCATTGATTAAAACATTTTAACACTGCTGTTGTTAAGAATTGAATAAATTTAGTAATAATGAGATCGCCTACAATCTATAATCTGTTTCACCACTGTAGTATCCCCGTGCGAATTTCACTTATGTAAGTCCTTGAAAATGTGAGCCTGGCAAAAATTAGATGCTCGTCCGGCGCAAACCTCCATATGTTTGTACCTTTACACTCATCCACTTCACCAAGATTCGAAGACAAAGACTCCAATGTAGAAAGCTCTTACTTAAGAGGAGCGATTTGAACCATTTTTTCATCAAATTTTAAATCATCCCAGGTCCATCTTCATTTTTGTTTCTTTCTCTTTTATTTCTTGGTCGCAGAAACAGGTTCTTCACCTGGCACTTCCATATCGGCAACGTCCTGTTGCACCGTGTCTATACCATGGGCACTGACGTCAACTTAATCAATATTGTACGCGTCAGTTTGCTCCGCACGTTCTGTGATGTTGACCAAAGTTTTGCCCGAAATCGGCGATTATTCCTCATCCTACAGGTTATCTGCACCCCCGAATGCCCAACATTTGTAATAAAGACTTTGGCCTCTTTTACCAGCCAACATGGTCATGTGAGGACGATTAGGACCAATATGACTCCCTTTTTCGGATGAAACGCGGGTACATGAACGTTAGAACTGGAGCGATGGCAAATAGTAACAGTCAGTAATGAGTAAATTTAAAAAACGGAACAAAAAGTAAGCGTAAACGTATTAGAGATACAAGAGAGAACGGGGCATTTGGGGTTTCACATTTATGTAAACAAACTGTGATATCCCTCGTCCTCCTCTAATTAATTATATTTAAAGCAACATATTCAATTTTTTTTCTGTTAGTAATGCTACATTTATGATCTGATTTGTTTCCCGTAGTTGAGATCGTCAAACTAAAGTCAATAGCTTGTATTGGATGTGCTTGTCTCTTTTTTACCTAATTTATGCGACCATATACACCACAACTGTGACAGGTTCTGCGAGGCAAGTGTGTTCTATGTACAGTTGTTTATTGCAGGATCCCATTTAAGGCTCGGTGGGCAGCTCATAACAAAGCACTGTCCATGCGCACTACACTGCACAAACCGGGCCCGGTCTACGTGTGGGTAGAAATACTTTCCGGCGACTGCTAGAGGGTCACACGGGTTTGTGTTAGTGCAGTCATAACCTCCTGTGTTACCTCCTGAAACAGAATAACACAAGATGAATAAGCCAGTTTACCAAACTGTTACATACATATTTGGGTTCTCAGTATGGTTTCTGATACTAATCGATAAAAGTCATGATAGCCTGAAGCTCATCACCCATTTCTCTCGCATCTGACATTGATAAAAGGCAAAAGTTGTTGCTTGTATTTGAATGCCTGGTTTTTTTTTTTTTTTTTTTTTTTTTGTTTTTTTTTGTTTTTTTTTTGGTTTTTTGTTTTTTGTCATTTTTTGTTTGTTTGTTTGTTTTTTTTGTTTTGTTTTGTTTTCCAATGCACTCGCAAACAAGGCAAATTGTTTAGACAGTATGCACTTCGTAACGACGTATGTATAGATGGCGTCCCATGTCTTTTATGTCGGTTTATGTCGCTTACAAATGTAAGAAATTAAGTGTGGTAAAAAGTATTTCTAATACCTAAACTATTGACCGCCGCACTATACAGCCTTACCAAAGACTTGATTATAAATCTCCATGTTCACATTCTGTAATCACAAAACACTTGTTGAAAACGTGGCTCCATTTGCTTCTAAACCCCACTTTCCTCTAAATAAGCTAAAATGGGAACCAACAGCTGTTTTCATGCAAGATCACCCCCCCTCCCCCGCCAAAAAAAGAGCCTTTTCTATCCATATCGCTGAAATGTATAAAAATGCACGCACCTTGATCACACAGTTTGCCGCTATAGCCTGCTGAACACTGGCACTTAAATCCAGTGGTCGTTTTCGTACAGTGGCCATGTTTACAGTGGTTCGATGCACACTGGTTTATATTACGTGGCCAGTCACACGCCGTTTTGTTTTGATGCCACTCCAGATGCGGTGCACAGTTTTGTTCGTAGCAAATGCCCCCAGCAGCACATAGGATATACTTTGAAGGCGCCGTGTGTGAGAAATGTTTCCCAACGGTCGATAGGCTGCATGGGTTTCGCATATTGCAATCAAATATCTGCAAATCTGAAATACAGAAAGTATTCGACCACATTGCAACATTTGTTATTTATTCTTCTCCGCCGACAGGAGTCACTGCGGAGACATATGTTCTTATTCGGCTAAGCACCAAGTGACCTATGTCGTGCACCGTGTCAACTCAGAATGCGCCCTTTCTTCCTGAAATATGTTTGGAGGATTCTAATGTTTAGGCGTTAACAAAAATGCCGCCTTTTTTGTGAGCAATGAGCACGAATTAATTCAAACGTGTGGGAACAGTGGGCATAACAAACAGCCTACACCAAGTTAATCAGGTTATTTAACTATATTTATAATGAAGGTAGTTCAGATGTGATTGAGTACTGCCAGAATTTCTCTTTTGCCGTGCCATACACTGTTGGCAAGACGTGCTTGGAAAAGCAATTGTTGCATGTTTCGGCCTCCCGAATTGTACATATGGTTGCTGTGCTTATCTACTGTGCATATAATTGGATATGCATGTTTGTGTACGGCAATCGCAAATAAAAAAGAGCAATCAGCACACGATGTGTCAAGATTATAGGAAACGGTATGTTATTGTGAAAACTCTTTGAAACAGGAGGTGAAGCACACACCTTTATCACAGTTGACACCTGCGAATCCTAGTGAGCATTTACATTGGTATCCATTGACTTTGTCAGCGCAGGCTCCATGTTTGCATGGACTGGAGGCACACTCGTTGACGTCTGTGTTGAGCACGAACAGATGTAACAACATGATACTTTTATAAAGTCATATGTGATTTTTAAAAAAGGAAAACAAAAACACACACCAAAAAATGATTGAATGAATAAAAATAAAAACAAAAAAAGACAAAATGGATCCAACAATGTGTTTACCAGATATGCTTTGTTTTGCGGCAATTCAAGACTGTGAAAGAGGAACACAAATATCTTATTTTCATTTTTTAAAGTTGACATTTAGTTGTGTTTTTAGTTCAATCTTCCTTTGGGGCCACAACCTAGATAATGTTACCGCCTTTTAAGAAGTTTAATATATTCAAAAACTTTCATGGTCACAATTAGAATCATTTTTTCACATTTTGAATCCTGATTAATACTATAACTGCAATTTGGGCTTCCTAATAGACCGAAATGATCGCAAATATATCTATAATTGCATTATATCTTTGAAACGCATAAATTGCGTTGGGTTTCAGGAACAATTTTGTGGTAATGTACATGATGAGCAGATATGGCTACAATTGTTTTTAGTTATTCTAAAAAGCAAAGGAAATTGTACCCCAGCTTTCCAGTTTGAGAGTTTTTCAATGTACTTACATTTTTTTCATGATAAATGTATCTGCACTCGATTGAATATTTTTGGAGGGACATGGCACTGAAGTAGCCTGTTTGTATGTTCGACCTTTAATTTTTCAACATGCGAATCCGACATATACAAAGAAATTGGGCATTAGAAATCACTGGATATGACCCATAGCAAGAACGTGTGGCCAATAGTTTGCCACATATCTTAAATGAATCAGTATATTGTACCACATCTTCATCACACAAGAGCGCTGTACGCTTCATTAAGCTCGTTCAAAAGTGGCAAGGTCACAATTTGCAATGCCATATGTATTCAGCTATACGCCCCAATACACATTATTCTGTGAGATGGAACTTTTCATTCCTGTTAATTTGTTTGATAAGCTCGAATATAATGTACACCAATCCAGCTAGTGAAATTAAAATTTAGAATCATGATAGTAGTATAACTAGATTAATCCTGAAAACTATGGAGCTTCTGGTATGCAGTGGTGCTTAAGGTGGAAGGTCTGAAGTCGCACCTTTGGACAACGTCTGATCACTTTTTCATATTTTTGGATAGTCTGATACTTAAACTGCATGCTCCCAAAAACTCAGATATGTGCACATAAACTTTATATAAGATAATTGATCTCAAAACTTTTGTTTACAATGAAACTTTTACACAGTGCCGGACACATGGCTTTGTTTGCACGGGCATGATAATGAACCATGTCATTGTTTGCACTGTCATTACTCCATGACCGCTGGAAAACCAATTGAGCTATTGACAAGGGTCACTCACAGGAAACCATTAGCCGTGAAGAGAAGAATGGGCCAGTTCATACTAATCACTACCATTTTTCTGAGGACTTTGAAATTCTCTATTGATGTAAAAGCAAATTAGCACAATCCATTTACTGATCCCTAAATATGGAAAGCCGCATGTGAACCCACACCCAAACAAGCCAAGTGTGGTGTTTCCAAGTAAAAAAGTCGAGATTAAAGCCACAAAATATACTCTTGTTTAATGATAACACCACAGAGGTAAAGCTACAAGTTTATTTCACACAATAACTAAAAGACAGGACAGAAGAAATGAGTATATGTCATATAAAAGCCACAAGTGCGTAAGAATTGCAACTTTTTTTCAATGCGATTTTAACGGAACTGTTTTTTGTTCAACCTCTGCAATTTGTATCTTGCCTCACAAACGTACAAATTGTCCTATCACATTAAAATCAACGAACATTAAACGAAAAAATATCATATAAAGGAGCGTTTCTAGGATTTTCTTTTCTGACAACCCCATCGTGACTTTTGGAACAATTTGTCGAAGGAAAATGAACAACCTGTCAAGAATAAATTTAAAATTGTATTACTTTTTATTTATGTTACTTCAGGACTTACCATTGAATTCGATCCTAGACATAGATATATATTTTAAATTTTTCTGACTTCAAATTGAAAAAAAAAAAATATGTGTGACTTCTGCGCGAAAAATGTGGAAATTCAACCATGTCAGAATAAATGCTATAAAAAGTCCAATTCCAATACGGCAAAAAAAAAAAAAAAAAAAAAAAAAAAAAGTTGGATACAAATCCATGGATATTTAATAATCGAAAATGTATAGGTTTAGTGCACCTGTGAGAAAGTTAAATGGGTAACTGCGATCCAAAGTTGCCAGTCTCACTGCGCACTAGCTTCATAGTTTCCACCTTAAGTTACTTAGTTGAAAAGCACAATTAAAAGTAATGGGAATATACAACAATAGCTACCAGTATAATAACCTTTTTTCTTTCTTGTTCTTCTCCCTTCATCTGCATTCACACTAAAACTTATCTTAATATGCCTGAAAATGCAAATTACACGTTGAAAAGCCAGGCGGAAGCGAAAGTCTGGTTCTAAAAACAGACTAGCGAGCGCAAGTGTATACATACCTTGATCACAACGTGAACCTTCATAGCCAGGTTGACAGGTGCATTGGTATCGATTTACCTTATCTGAACAGCTTCCATGCAAGCACGGGCTAGACTCACACTCATTTATCTCTGATGAAGATATGAAAAAAAAGAAGGGAAAAACCGGAATTTAAAACCTTGAATAACCAGGTGGAATTGTGCAAGAATAACAAAGAGTAAAATATGACTATTCCATGCACTTTGTGTCTATATTTTAATGTGAACAAGATTCCCTTGCCTCCGTTTGTGTCAACGAGACCTAATTTGACAGAGACTGCAACTATGGATTTTTTTGCGTGTGGCTTTTTCATGGGTATGCTACATTCCTGGGATAGAAAAGAACAACAAGGTTCAGTTTCTCGTAACTTAACGCTGCATATTGAGATGACACCCAACTATCTCCTTGCATGCTATACTTATTGACCGAAAGGAGCTAAAGTGCATTTACAAGACATGCTAACATAATAAGGATGATTTTTTTCCGTTAAACACCTCCCAGAGGTATAACAGAGTTTTTGGCAAGACATATGGGGTACAGGGCATAAAGAATGCATTTCTGTTGGAATCAGCTTCGACAGAAGTGTCGAGTTATTCAAAAAACATGGACCATATTTCATGCGAATCAGAATATAGCAGATATATATATATATATATATATATATATATATATATATATATATATATATATATATATATATATATATATATATATATATATACATACATATATTGTATGTGTGCGTGTGAATCGAAGTACAGCAAGAGAAAAATTACTTTGAGTATATTCGTTGCTTTCACTAACATACAGGCTGGAAATTGAGTCGGCTATCTACTCTTTTTGTCTCTTCCCAGACAATTGAAATAAACGCATGCTTTATGTTTTGGCATGCTTTGCTCTTAAAATCTGAAATATATTTAAACTTTTGGGGTTTTTTTGCATATAGAAATAAAAGCGAAACGCAAAGACGGTCTGTGGGTCAATATATATATATATATATATATATACATATATATATATATATATATATATATATATATATATATATATATATATATATATATATATATATATATATGTGTATATATATGTGTGTGTGTGTGTGTGTGTGTATGAATGTATGCATGTACGTACGTACGTATGTATGTATGTATATATATATATATATATATGTGTATATTATAGATTATAGCATGCTTTGTTCACGATATGAAATATATCAACAAGCACTGGATGCCACATAGCTGCTATATGGTATATCGTGCGAGTTGATTACTTCATGTCGTTCCAAAGCATGCTATAAAATATTTATATCATGTTTGGGTCGACTTGTACATTTCAATACACAAAGCACAAATTAGAACGACATTTGCAGAAAGTGTTACTCCTCATAACCCCAATCACCGATGAAATCAGAAGAGTGTCGGTACCACCGAAGAGTATCAATGCATCATGTCGCGGCACTGTAGCTTTTAGGCCTATGATACGGTAGTTATACAAGCCTGCCAGAGTACTAAAATCGACCCAAACATGTGATTATATATATTTATAGTATATATATATATATATATATATATATATATATATATATATATATATATATATATATATATATATATATATATATATATATATATATATGTATATATAAACGTGTGTGTGTGTGTGTGTGTGAGTGCGCCTGTGTGTGTGTCTCAATTGATTGGTTTTACTTTTATCACAGTGGGTGCCAGAATATTCAATAAGACTGTATCCCCCCTCCTTAAAATAATGGACTTGGAGGAGTTCTAGCAAGGGTTACAAGGTTTTCCGCACTGCAGGATCCCCCTTTATATATATATATATATTTATATTCTTATTACCTTTCCCACAGTGAGTGCCAGAATATCCACTCTTGCATGAACACAGATAGCTGCCAACGATATTTGTACATTTGCCTCCATTTATTTTTACAGGGGTTGGTCAAACATTCGTTAACATCTGCAATAAGAGAACAGTTCAATGGAATTACTGTTAGAAGATACCGAGTTAAATCTTTGCCATACATATGAGTGTCTTCTTGTCATATGGACAACTGTGTTTATTCGATCTAGTCGCACAGCCATCAACCATTTGATATGTTGGGCAACAGGTTGTCTTACCATAGGTCAATCTAGCATGTCTGCGTCATGTGATTCAGCAGACTTTTGCTGACAATTAACTTCAGAAAATTGGATCATTTGTTCACCCTGCATGGAGTGCTGAAAATTGAAGCTCTAAATGCACAAAGTTTTTAAGACAGATATTCAGCATAACTTTTTTATGCCCCCCCCCTCCCAAGTGTAAATCCAAAATCTACAACTTTGTTGTTGAATCCATGCGCCATTGAAGTTGGTAAGCTCTACCTATAATAATTTTGAAAAGAATCAACATTTAAACGGTTTCGATTGCCTTTAATTAGCACAAATTTGAATTTTCCAATTTTTGTTTGTCATTTGTTGGTTTTCCTGCAGCACTGACCTATTTAATGCAGTAGGGATTGCAACTCTACCTATAATATACTCTAGACCAAAAAAAAAACAAACAAACAAACAAACAAATAGCTGTCCGATTGTTTAAGATGAGTGTAAAGAATATGGACATCTATAGTTAACAGTCCTTTGCAGAGTAAGAAAAGGTTTGGCTGGAATTAGGATTAGGCCAAGGCAAGACAAAAAAAAAAAAAAAAAGAAAAAGAAAAACACACACACACAAAAAAGAAGAAACAATAGTCATGACATGTATGCAGCATTCAGAGGCAGAATTGGGTTTTAATTCCCTTTTGCAAGACGAGACATCTGTGACAGTCAAAATCTTGATGTGGGGATCACTGGCGACAGGTCTGTGCGATTGAGAGAGGAAGCATTATTGTTTTTCTAATTTGCTTTTCAAACCCTCCACAATAGGCCAATATAAAACATATGGGCTCCCTCACTTTTTTCCTGCAAAGCATAGTTTTGAAGATATTTGAGGTTGCTATTCGAAAGAGCCCTAAAATGCAGAATATTCGAAACTGTCAGCCCTCTTCATAAACTAGCCAGAGTTTGAGACTCTGTACCCATTGCTGCCGTCATATCAATTTTTGCTGAGCAGTGATGGCTGCCAACCTCATACTTACATGACTATTTTTAGAAAGGCTTACCAAACGTTTGTTGACTACTGTAATAGAAGAAATATTTGGGTGTCAACTTGATAATATACCATCGTATTTTTTAAATGTTTGGCAGTCGTCCAAATATCGTCGTGTCACACAGCAATCAATTGTGCAACATGCCAACCAGCAGCTTCCCTGTGTCTCAATATAAGATGGCTGCTTGTGAGTTTGTCTGTGATATGTGTAATCAAGAACTTCCTAGCAATCAGGTTTATATGAATTTTTATTCATTTTAATTAACATACATAGTGAATACATAAAAGGACTGTTTCATTGTACCTGACAAAAGATACCTTAATTTGCTATCCAGAAAAAAAGGCCAAAGAGGACTATCCTTCTCTGAACATGGAAAGTTACTATCTTAATACAGAAAGGACATTTTATACTGCTATATATAAGGCCAGCATAGAAAGGAGTGGGATACCTATATGATATACATGAACTAAAGAAGACAGTTAGTAACAGTAAAACGATATGGATAATTGGATCATACCCCAGAATAAAGGGTCTCCACAAGTCACAGTTGCACCATTTCAACAAAAAGATATGTGAGAGAAATGATACCCAAGTTGTGCTTTATAAAAAGGCCACTGTGGAAGTGAAAACCAACTGTTGTGCTGTGCGTACATATCAAATATCGTCATATTATTAATCACATTTAAAGTTTGGAACAATATTTGCATATTTGAATATAATTGGATGGTCAAACACAACTTCACATATATGTGAACTAAGCTAGTACTAGTAGATGAAGTACAGTACTATTTATTACCTTTCTCACAGTTGCTACCAGTATATGAACAAACAATGCGGCGTCACTCAAAAATATGCAAACTGCAACCAAGTGTTAATCACATACACACACAGACAGAATGCCATATGAGTCATATTTGAACTGAGCTAGCACTGGTTATTCAAATTCAAAACCACCCATTACCTTTGTGACAGTTGCTGCCAGAATATCCACTCGTGCATGAGCATTGATAGCTGCCAAATGTATTTTTACATGTACCGCCATGCTTACAGGGATTCGTCGAACATTCGTTAACGTCTGCAATAGATGAAGGAGTTAACTGTGATTACAGTGAAAATTATTCATTCCCAAAGTATGGTAATCATCAAAATTGTAATTTTTGTCATAGCCATGAGCGATCAAAGACACAGCCAAGAGCTTGCCTATATTTGTAAAGAAGCTGGTGAACAGTGCGTTGCGAACCACAAATGTAATGACAAGCTTGTACAAAGGTTGTTTTTTAGCCAACATATACTTGCATGACTACTTCGGGTAAGATACACAGATTAACAATATTCAAGGGCACTCTTGCAGAATGCAACACAGTGAATCCTCTGTGAATTCACGCATAAGATAGAAGCAATACATCCAACAAGAGCATTTTACCTCATCTTATATTCCAATCCAAATTAAAATAGGCCTTTTTATTTATCACACTATTCATATGAACAAGCGATAAGAAATTACTGAAACAACAAACCAATATGCATATGGTAAGCAACTGCTTCTGCCCCACATAGGTAGAATGCAATAAAAACGAAAGTTTTGACTAAGCAAGTATTGGTAAAGAAAGTATAAAACTACTTTACCATTCTCACAGTTGCTGCCAGAATAGCCGCTCCTGCATGAGCACCGATAGCTGCCAAAGGTATTTGTACATGTACCACTATTCCTACAGGGCTGGGTCGAACATTCGTTAATGTCTGCAATTGATAAAAGATCTACCTATGATTATATCGGTAATTTATTACTGATTTTATCTGTGTGCCATTTCAATACTAGCCTTGTCACATAGCACATAGCAGAGAGCAATGGCTGGTGCTTTACAGACAACAGTTTTCCTGCATGTCAAGTGGAACCTAAGGGACTACGTGTGTGTCTATGACAAATATAACAACTTAATTGTACAAACATTATATTGTAGCTAACTTATGCCTACCTATCATAAGAGTGACAATTCACTCCAGACCTTGACTTCGGTATATATTAGAAACAATATTAATGAGGTTTTTTTTGGGGGGGGGTTCAAGTAAAGTGGTACCATGCAAGTAAAGATTATCGAATATTCTGTGTGCCCACCATACATGTCAAAAAATCCTCCTTACAATTAACATAATGCCTAATTTAGCTACTAAAATAAAACTACATTCTGAAATACACATTCACTCTACAGGACATTAACTTCATTGTATACTAGAAACATTACCAATGTGTGTATTTTTTGGTTCTTTTTTTGTTTTGTTTTTTCGTTTTTTGTTTTTGTTTTTGTTTTTGTTTTTTTGTTTTTGTTTTTTGTTTTCAAGTGAAGTGGTAGCGTGAACGTAAAGAGTATCGAATATTTTGTGTGCCCACAATACACGTCAAAAAAAGCCTTGTCACAATTAATATAATGCCTTATTTAGCTACTAAAATAATACTTCATTACGAAACACACATTCACTCTACAGGGTGTTACATATGTACCAAATTAATGATATCCCATTGTGCAGTTAAGACAAACTTCACAGTGAATTCCCCATCTATCAACATGGGAACTTGATATTATAGGTCCACTACAGACATTTTACATTCCATAATTTTCCAACCACAGATACATATAGGATATCTATAGTTAGGTTCCCCATTTGATACATATACACAAAAGAAACAGCCTTTGCTGAGCAGCAAAACATTATGCAAATGACAATTAAGATCTTATTACTCTTACAGAAAGAAGTACCGCCTGAGTGACAGTTGGGCTAATAAACCATTTATACATAAAGTACAACACTATTTATTACATTACTCACAGATAAGGCCTGAAAAACTCTCCTGCATTAACACTCATAACTGCCAAATGCATTTTATATGTTCAACCATTCTTACAGGGGTTGTTTGAACATTCGTTTATGTCTGCAATGGACAAACAATATTACTGTGATGGCCATAAAAGAAAAATCATAGATTATGTTTGCCAGCCATCATAATATTTTCTTTGTTTTCAACGGCCATGAGGGGTCAAGTACACACCCAGCAGCTTACAATTCAAGCCTGCTGTAGAGAAAAAGGTTTAATTTGCTTTCCTTTTTTAAAAACAGCAAAAAAAAAAAAAAAAAAAAAAAGAAAAAAAATCATATGGCAACCAGGTTCTTATGATTCACACAGAAATCAACAACCATATGAGTCACCATTGGAATAAACATGTCTTCAAACTTGATGTACAAAAGTATCTTTTACCTTTCTCACAGTTGCTGCCAGAATAGCCGAGCCTGCAATAGCACTGATAGCTGCCAAATGCATTTTTACATGTACCACCATTCTTACAGGGGTTGGTCAAACACTCATTAACAATTTGGTCACAATAATGCATATAATAAAATATTTGATCATATTTAAAGTTGTGAGCAATATGTGATATAAAAAAAAAATAAGTAAATAAGAAAACATTTTCACCTTACTGGATTGTTACTAGGTAAAATCTAACAATATTTAATTTAGCTGTTTCGAAAAAGCTGACAGCGGATCTTCCCCCTATTGGTGCATGGGATTTAAGAAATAAGTCCAACAATGGCATTATACACAATATTGTATTACCATAAGAGTTAAAATGGGGTGTTTATATTTATGGCACTACAAATATGAACAAACAATAAGGTCTCACTTAAGAGCGAAAAAATATGCATACTGCAACCAAGGATTAATCACACCCACACCCACACACACACAGAGTGCCATATGAGTCATATTTGACCTAATCTAGCACTGGTAATTCAAATTCAAAACTATCCATTACCTTTCTGACAGTTGCTGCCAGAATATCCACTCGTGCATGAGCAGTGATAGCTGCCAAATGTATTTTTACATGTACCGCCATGCTTACAGGGATTTGTCAAACATTCGTTAACGTCTGCAATAGATGAAGGAGTTTACTGTGATTACAGAGAAAATTATTCATTCCCAAAGTATGGCAATCATCAAAATTGTAATTTTTGTCATAGCCAAGAGCGATCAAAGACACAGCCAAGAGCTTGCCTATATTTGTAAAGAAGCTGGTGAACAGTGCGTTGCCAATCACAAATGTAATGACAAGCTTGTACAAAGGTTGTTTTTTAGCCAACATATACCTGCATGACTACTTCGGGTAAGATACACAGACTAACAATATTCAAGGGCACTCTTGCAGAATGCAACACAATGAATCCTCTGCGAATTCACGCATAAGATAGAAGCAATACATCCAACAAGAGCATTTTACCTCATCTTATATTTTCATCCAAATTAAAATAGGCCTTTTTATTTATCACACTATTCATATGAACAAGCGATAAGAAATTACTGAAAAAACAAACCAATATGCATATGGTAAACAACTGCTTCTGACTCATAAAGATAAAATGCAATATACGAAAGTTTTGACTAAGCAAGTATTGGTAAAGAAAGTACAAAACTACTTTACCATTCTCACAGTTGCTGCCAGAATAGCCGCTCCTGCATGAGCACCGATAGCTGCCAAAGGTATTTGTACATGTACCACTATTCCTACAGGGCTTGGTCGAACATTCGTTAATGTCTGCAATTGATAAAAGATCTAACTATGATTATATCGGTAATTTATCGCTGATTTTATCTGTGAGCCATTTCAATACTAGCCTTGTCACATAGCACATAGCAGAGAGCAATGGCTGGTGCTTTACAGACAACAGTTTGCCTGTATCTCAAGTGGAACCTAAGGGACTATCTGTGTGTCTATGACAAACATAATAACATACTTGTACAAACATTATATGATAGCTAACTTATGCCTATCTATCATAAGAGTGACAATTCACTCCAGACATTAACTTCGGGGTATATTAGAAACAATATTAATGAGTTTTTTGGTGTGTGTGTTTTTTTTTTTTTTTTCTTTTTCTTGGGGTTTTTTTTTTTGTTTTGTTTTGTTTTTTTTGTTTGTTTTTTTTTCAAGTAAAGTGGTAGCGTACAAGTAAAGATTATCGAATATTCTGTGTGCCCACGATACATGTCAAAAAATCCTTCTTACAATTAACATAATGCCTAATTTAGCTACTAAAATAAAACTACATTCTGAAATACACATTCACTCTGCAGGACATTAACTTCATTGTATACTACAAACATTACCAATGTGTGTGGTTTTTTGGTTTTTTTTTTTTTTTGTTTGTTTTGTTTTTTTGTTTTGTTTTGTTTTTTTTTCTTTTTTCGTGTTTTTTTTTTTTTTTTTTGTTTTTTGTTTTTTTTTTGTTTTCAAGTGAAGTGGTAACGTGAACGTAAAGAGTTTCGAATATTTTGTGTGCCCACAATACACGTCAAAAAAAGCCTTGTCACAATTAACATAATGCCTAATTTAGCTACTAAAATAATACTACATTACGAAACACACATTCACTCTACAGGGTGTTACATATGTATCAAATTAATGATATTCCATTGTGCTGTTAAGACAAACTTCACAGTGAATTCCCCATCTATCAACATGGGAACTTGATGTTATAGGTCCACTACAGACATTTTACAATGTATAATTTTCCCACCACAAATACATATAATTTATTTATAGTTAGGTTCCTCATTTGATACATATACACAAAAGAAACAAACTTTGGTGAGCAGCAAAACAATATGCAAATGACAATTAAGATCTTATTACTCTTACAGAAAGAAGTACCGCCTGAGTGACAGTTGGG
Organism: Hermodice carunculata; assembly: GCA_964020975.1. Taxonomy (NCBI): domain Eukaryota; kingdom Metazoa; phylum Annelida; class Polychaeta; order Eunicida; family Amphinomidae; genus Hermodice; species Hermodice carunculata. The sequence continues at coordinate 38,221,341 of OZ026625.1, forward strand.
CTAATAAACCATTTATACACAAAGTACAACACTATTTATTACATGACTCACAGATAAGGCCTGAATAGCCTCTCCTAAATTAACACTCATAACTGCCAAATGCATTTTTACATGAACAACCATTCTTACAGGGGTTGTTTGAACATTCGTTAATGTCAGCAAAGGACAAACAATATTACAGTGATTGCCATAAAAGAAAAATCATAGATTATGTTTGCCAGCCATCATAATATTTTCTTTGTGCCATGAGGGGACAAGTACACACCCAGGATCTTGCAATTCAAGCCTGCTGTAGAGAAAAAGGTCTAATTTGCTTTCCATTTTTTAAAACAGCCGAAAAAAAAAAGACATATGGCAACCAGGTTCTTATGCTTCACACAGAAATCAACAGCCATATGAGTCACCATTGGAATAAACATGTCTTCAAACTTGATGTTCAAAACTATCTTTTACCTTTCTCACAGTTGCTGCCAGAATAGCCGAGCCTGCATAAGCACTGATAGCTGCCGAGTGTATTTTTACATGTACCACCATTCTTACAGGGGTTGGTCGAACACTCGTTAACATCTGCAATGGACGAATGATTTCCAGTGATGACCATGATAATATATCACTGCCAATGCATGTGAACTCTTTTAATATTATTTTTCACATAGTCATGAACCATCGAATCCACAGGCAACAGCTTGCATGTATCTCTAGAAAAAAATGAAAAACTTTGAGTGTGTCTATGATAAATGTAATTTAACAGTTTGTACACATGTCACTTTTTAGCTAATGTTTGTCAGCAGGCCTACTTATGGTAAGATACAAATTCTCCTAAGAAAATAGTTTTAGTATATTAGAGGAATGATTTTAATGTTACTTATAGCGTAAAATAAAAAAAAAAAGTTATGGATGTCAAGGCAAACAACTCTCTTTTTTGTCACAATAATACATATACTACAATATTTGACCACATCTTAAGTTTTGGGTAACAGGTGGCAGTAAAAAAACATCAGAAACACATTTGTGCCTTACAGGATTGATACCAGGTAAAGTCTAACGATATTTAACTTTGATGTTTCCAAAAAGCTGACAGTGGATCTTCCCCCTATTGATACACGAGATTGAAGTAATAAGTCCAACAATGGCATTTTACAGGATCTTGTATTACCTTTAGGGTTAAAATGGGGTGTTTACATTTGTGGCACTACACATATGAACAAACAATAAGGTTTCACTTCCGGGCAAAAAAATTTGCATACTGCCACCAAGTGTTAATCACACACACAGACAGAATGCCATATGAGTCATATTGAACTAAGCTAGCACTGGTAATTCAAATACAAAACTATTCATTACCTTTCTGACAGTTGCTGCCAGAATATCCACTCGTGCATGAGCATTGATAGCTGCCAAATGTGTTTTTACATGTACCACCATTCTTACAGGGATTCGTCGAACATTCGTTAACGTCTGCAATTGATAAAAAATTAAACTGTGATTATATCGGTAATTTCTCACTGATTATATCTGTCATCCGTTTAAATGATACCTTGTCACATAGCAGATAGTAGATAACAATGGGTGGCGCTTTACAAACAACAGTTCGCCTTTACCTCAAGTGGAACCTGATGAACTATGAGTGTATCTATGACAAATATAACAACAAGTTTGCACAAACATTATTTTGTAGCTAATATGCCTACCCACCATAAGAGTGAAAAATCCCTCCAGACATTAACTTCAGTGTATTCTAGGATCAATATCAATATGTTTTTGTTTTTTTTCAAAGGGATAGCGTGAAAGTAAAGAGTATTAATTGTTTTGTGTGCCCTAATTTATGCCAAAAAAGCCTTGTCACAATTAAGATAATGCCTCATTTAGCTACTAAAATAAAACTACATTGCTAAACAGACTTTCACTTGACAGGAATGTTACAAAGTGCCAGAATAACGATATTCAATTGTGCTGTTTAGACAAAGTTCACAGTGTATTCCCTGTCTATCAACATGGGAAGTTGATATTGTGGGTCCACCACAGACATTTTACACGGTCTTATGTTCCCACGACAGATAAATATAGAATATTTATATTTAGGTTCCTCATTTGATACATGTAGACAAACGAAAGAGTTTTTTTTTCTGAACAGCAAAACAATATGCAAATGGAAACTAAGATCTTATTGCTCTCACAGAAAGAAGTGCCACCTGAGTCACAGTTGGGCAAATAAACAATTGATACATAGGGTACAAAACTATTTATCACATTTCTCACAGATATGGCCAGAAAGCCTCTCCTACATAAGCACCGATAGTTGCCAAATGTATTTTTACATGAACAACCATTCATACAGGGGTTGTTTGAACACTCGTTACCGTCTGCAATAGAAAAATGATTCTCCACTGATGACCATGATAATATATCGTTTATGTCTGCAATGAACAGACAATATTACTGTGATGGCCGTAATAAAAAAAAAATTATCGATTATGTTTGCCAACCTTCTTAATATTTTCTTTTTTACACAGCCATGAGGGGACGACTACACAGCCAACAGCTAGCTTGTATCTCAAATCAAACTTCTGAACTATGAGGTTGTCTATGGCTAATTTAATGGCTTGCTTGTGTAAAGTTTACTTTGTAGCCAACATATGCCCATATGCCTACACTGGGTAAGATACAAATTCAGCCCTGAAATTTATTTCAGTGTATTTCAGAAATGTGTGGGTTTTTTTGTTTTGTTTTGTTTTGTTTTTTTTTTGTTTTCTAGAAAATGGGGTCCATGTAAGTCAAGAACGATTTGTCTGCTGTGTGTCTGTAATTCATGTAATCATATGTTTGATCACAATTCAAGTTTGGCCAAATTTGTCTGCTAAAATAAAATACATACCGGAACACAAATGCATATGAAAGAATAATAGAGTACCAGACGAACGAAATTGAAGCCTGCTGTGGACAAAAAGGGCTATTTTGCTTTTTATTTTTTAATAAAAAAGGCCGAGTGACTATCCTCATATCCACAGGGGAGATCGGGATACAGCTCCAAAAGGTGCAATTTTCACCATCTTACACAGTCACCTGAGATAATCTTTATTACCTTTTTCGTATTGCACTAAAAAAAAAACACACAAGACCTTTCTGAACAACAGTCAAAAAAAAAAAAAAAAAAAGGAACAACCATGTGCTTTTGACTCACACAGAAACAAACCAGCCATGTGAGTCACCATTGGACTAAACATGGGTTCAAACTTGATGTACAAAACTATCTTTTACCTTTCTCACAGTTGCTGCCAGAATAGCCACCCATGCATGAGCAGTGATAGCTGCCAAATGTATTTTTACATGTACCGCCATTCTTACAGGGGTTGGTCGAACACTCGTTAACGTCTGCAATAAAAGAATGATTCTCCACTGATGACCATGATAATATATCATAGCTAATGTAGCTGCCAGAATATATATATATATATATATATATATATATATATATATATATATAAATTTATAAGGGTTCTGTGGTTATGGAAGAAATCAATGTTTTGTGTGCCTATAATACATGTGACCAAATGTTCGGCCGCAATTAACAATATGCCCAATTTGCCTTCTCAAACAAATTACATTCTGAAATACAGATGGGAATGTTACACTGTGGCAGAATAACGACGTCCAACAGTACTGTTTATACAAAGTGCACAGTGAATCCTCCTGTTACAAATATGGTAAGTTGATTTCATAGGTCCACCATGGACATTTTACACCATCTTATTTTCACACCACCAATACATGTGGGATAAATATATTTGTGCTTTTTATTCGATATATATATATATATATATATATATATATATATATATATATATATATATATATATATATATATATATATATATATATATATAATATATATATATATATATATATAGAAAGATAGATAGAGAGAGAGAGAGAGAGAGAGAAAACCAGTTTCCTTCAGAGCAAGACAATTTGCACCACCACGTTCTTATCAATGGAAGTAAAAAATGTCCCACATAGGTCACATTTAAGCTAATCTAGCATTGACAAACAAAGTACAAACTATTTATTACCTTTTGCACAGTTGCTGCCAGAATAGCCACCAATGCATGAGCACTGATAGCTGCCAAATGTATTTTTGCATATACCGCCATTCTTACAGGGGTTGTTTGAACATTCGTTTAAATCTGCAAAGGAAAAAACATTTTATTTGGAAGACTGTGATAATGTATTGTTTTAAATGTTTACCAACCGTCCAAATGTTTCTTTCCACGCACCCTTGAGGGGTCGAGTACACACTCAACAGCTTACTTGTATATCGAAACAAGATAAAACGGTAAGGGTGTATATGGCAAATGTAAAATCACGCTTGTACAATGGTTACTTTGCAGGCGACATAACCCTGCATGCCTTGTTATGGTTAAATGCAAATTGAGCTTAGAAAATTATTTTATTATACTATAGTAATGATTTTTTTAAGGGCCCTATGGACGTCGAAGCAAACTGGTGTGCTGTGTGTCCATACTACATGTAAACAATGCTTGGTCACAGTCACTGTGCTGGCCAATATTTTCCTGCTCAAATAGAAATACGATGTAAGGCACAAATTCAAATAACAGGTTAGTTACAGTGTACCAGATTAATGATTTTCAGGTTTGCTGTTAAAAAACAAAAAAGCCCGCATTGCCTTCCCCACTTCTGTCTGCATAGAAAGTTGAAGCTTTAAGTCCACCATAGTCACACGTCAACAAATGCTTGGGCCGAAATAACGTTTTGGTTAATATTTATCTGCTCAAAGAAGAAAACATGGTAAATCACATATTTACATTACAGGATTACATTATAAAAGTACTAAAGTTCGCTGTTAAGTGGCACAGTGGTTCCCCTCCTGTCGGTACAGGGAATTGCAGCTATACATATAGAAAGGGCATTTTGCATTCTCTCACATTGTCGCTAGAGATTCAAATGCGAGTATTTATATTTATATGCTTTATGCATGAAGAAAGAAAAAGACTTCCCTGAAGAGGAAAACAGTATGCATTTGGCAGCCATGTACTTATGACTCACAGGAACGCAGTGCCATATGAGTCACTTTTTAACTAATTTACAATTAATACATAAAGTTCAAAACTGTTTTACCTTTTTCACAGTTGGTACCAGAATAGCCACTCTTGCATAAACACTGATAGCTGCCAAATGTATTTTTACATGATCCACCATTCTTACAGGGGTTTACGGAACATTCGTTGACGTCTGCAATGAAAGAATTTTTTTACTGTGATGACCTTGACAATATACCTTTGTTTATGTTGTCAACTGTCAAAGTTCAACCTTGTCCTAAACCTCATCAGCAGTGTTATATAAAATCAACAGCTTGCCCACATCTCAAGACCAACATATGTGCTGTCAGTCTGTCCTTGAGACATGTAATAACATGTTTGAACATAATCTAATTTATAGCCCATATATGGCTGCCCATGATAAGATACAAATTCACATTGCAAGGTATTTTCAGTGTTTCAGAAAAATTATATCCACGTTGTTCTTTGGGAGAAGGACGTGGGAGTTCAACCAAACTAGTGTTGTGTGCCAAAATAATTTGTAATCAAATGTTCTGTCTGAAGCAACATATTGGCCAATATTTGCCTATGTAAAGTTAAGTACATGGTGCAACAGTAATTCACATTACAGTATTGTTACAATCCACTAGGCTAACGACATTCAGTGCACTAGGCTAACAGTTTGGTCAAAATTAAGGTTTTGACAATCAATTGCCGACTCAAATAAAAATGCATGGTAAAATACAAATTCACATTACAGGAAAGTTAGAATGTACTTGTCTAACGATAGTTAGGTTCGCTGTTTAGAGAAATTCCACAGTGGCTCCCCTCCTGTCGACAGGGGAAATAAGGTATAAGTACACAAGGGGTATTTTACACTGTCTTATATTGCCGAGAAAGATACAAAAATGAGAGTCTTTATGTTTATATACGATATTATGAACATACAAAACACTTCCCTGGACAGCAAATCAATCTTCACATGACAACCAAGTGCGTATGGCTCATGTTGAGTCGCATGTAATAACACCTATTACATTAAGTTACTTTGTAGACAACATTTGCCTTCTGTTGTTGCAAAACAAATTTATATTGTAAGATAATTCCCGCGTATTAGAGAAACAATATCTATGTTATTCCGTGGGCAAGGGTACATAATGGGTTACTCAGGACATTGATTCTCTCAACACACAAAGGGTTGTTCTATTGTCTTTTGTATGCTTAGTAGATACATTAATGGGCTATTTATGCATATCTTGCGATATTCATGAGCTAACAGAAATACTTTCTTGGTGGGAACCAATATGCAGATGTCAGCATACTGCTTCTGACATCAAACAAACGTTCCCCATGAGTAACTTTATGACTGATCAAACATTTATATGTGTCTTAAACTGTTTATTATTGCTATATTACCTCTCTCACAGTTGCGGCCAGAATAGGCACTTATGCACGAGCACTGGTAGCTGCCAATCTTATTTATACATGCACCACCATTCTTACAGGGCTTGTTTAAACATTCGTTAACGTCTGCAATGAAAAGAAAAACACTCCAGTTATCGCAGTGATAGTATACAGCATTGAATGTTTGTCGACCTCTATATGGCACATGCCACGCAGCCATCAGTTCCGTGCCACGCCAACCATCAGCTTTCCTTTCCCTGAAGACATATTGGTGTAATATGCGCTATCTCTCATCCCTCGCTGCTTGTAATTTACTTTCTGTCAACATTCTCTATTCGAATTAACATGCATGGTGAATTGAGACGTTAAAGGGCTAGTTCATTGTACCAGAGAAACGATTTTTACATTTGCTTAACCGCTGGAGGCCACTGAAGACCATCCTCGTGTGAACATAAGAAATAACAGTTCCATCTGCCATTAATGTTTGTCCATAAATCTACAGGGAGGGTGAGAAAACAGAAATTTGGACGCCTTTACATGTTTTTTTCTATGGAATCAAGGATTTTTACTTCGAACATGACAAAATGCAAAGGTGGTGTGTTTATCTGATGATATGCCCTGTTTTTAAGCAGTCACGCTATCATCAGTCGACATGTTGTCTATGCCTTGAAGCAAAACCCACCTCAGTATACTCAGTACTGTTACTGTACTTATTTTTACGTACATAATTTGCCCCCGTTTGTATGCATTTAATACTTTAAACTGAATTTTTATTTTCACCACTTTCGTTACTCCTTATTTCACTGACAGTACACTACAATTTCACTGGGTTTTCATCTTAAAGTGTTTGTGTCAACAATACAATTGGCTAAATCTATCAAATTGCTTGAGCACTTGAATTGTTTTTAATGGGAAAAGATAATGTTAAGTTTGTGACCATTGTACTTTCTTATTTGGGACATTTCACTTTTAAATTGAATATAGGCAAGTATGTGTGGCCTTCTTGATTCCTATACTTATTTGCGTGTAAAAGAGTAAAGGGCAATTACGAGACATGGGTAAATAGCTAGGTCTTTCGTTTTTGTGAACACACACTACATTTATGGCCGACGTATTGACAGGAAATATGGGGCCTGAGTTCCGTAAATGTTTGTATTTGTGGCTGAATAAAGTTAAACGAGAATGAGATGTACGTGCGAAACATGGCCTATATTTGAGGAGAGTCAGAATATTGCGGACTTAGGTATAGCGAAAGAGACAAGTATATACATGTGTCTGTATGTGAGTGAACTGATATGCGACCACATGGGGAGTTATTTATATAGATCATCTTTATCATAAACGATCAAGACTCGGTAAGGTATTTACTACTAAGGTGCTGCAAATATTATTTTCTTGGCATCGGCATGATCCTACAAATTTGGAAACGAAAAAGAAAAAACTTATTACGCTTTGCTGAAATTCTGTGTAACCGGTTAATTCCTTTTTTGAGTAAAGTAAATACTAAAAAGGCACACAAACCTTGAAATAAGTACTTCGTGGTGAAACGACATCGAAAAAAAAAGTTAACAGAGGATTATTGGTCTTATGTTTTGTGCATGACCTCAAGTCTTCACCCTTTTTTCCTGAAAACAACCAGAACTGGCTTGTAGTCACATATGGTTGGCCTCAATGCATTTGACTTACTTCTATCAGAAATGAAAAGTAATGTGGTTGGAAATAGTGTATGACATCTACCAAGATAACATTGCCCAGGTCAAAAGCTACCATGGGCGTGGGTTGAGTGCCAAGCGTTTTTCCAACACCTGTGAAAGTGCCAGGACAAAAGGGTTCGACATTTTCTTTACTATTGTTTGCTTTGCTAAAAGGGAGAGCGAAAAGGCCAAGACCATCTGTGGATCTATGGTCTCAACTTTAAAAAGGTCGGTAACTTACAAACTGCAATTTTAGCAGCAACCGTAGCTCAAGCGAGCTATGAGCCAGTTTGGCTGATATGCTGATTTACCTAGATATGTTGCGAACATTTTGTGGTTGAGTTGTTAGAGTACAGTGAAGAAGCAGTTGTGTTTACATGTGCCTCAATCTAGCCACACCCTGCAAGGAAATCTGTTTATATGGAATTACCTTATAATTTGCAAACATAATATGGATGACGCATTGGGTGAGTATGTAAAATTATAAACCAGTTCTGAAAACGGTTATTACAAGGAATGTCTCATTGTTTATATTGGGATATCCAACATCAATATGTTGAGAATCTATAGGCTGCATCTTTGAGTTTGCATAAGTATATTTGACATGAAAAATTTTTAATTTGTGACGTGACAGGAACAATTCATAGTCAGCATATTCTTTGGTGAAACTCAGGCTGCCTATACAATGAGTCTGTTTGTTAACTTTCTTAAAATGAATAATCATATATATATATATATATATATATATATATATATATATATATATATATATATATATATATATATATATATATATATATATAAGAATCAGTGCCAAATATATTCAGTGATGTCTATTATAACACAGTGCAACGCGATATCTAATATATTACAACAACAGTTTTCACAACATGCCGGTACCAGCAAAAGTTAGATTATTTACAATTCGTATTATTGATACAAATTTCTACATAATATTTTGTGACCTTTATCAGTATCGTGTATTTGCATTACATAAGCAAGTGGTATGCAACAAAAACAGAGACATTTACCGTTCGAGTTAATGTAACAAAAGTGATATGTGTATATATACATACATATATATATATATATATATATATATATATATATATATATATATATATATATATATATATATATAAATTTTATCAGTTTGGTTCTTCATCTGCTTTGCTAAAAGACACGTCAAAAAGACATCCACTTGTGTTTTTCGGTGCTTTTGGAAGAAGTAAAAAGACATAAGGACTAATCTCTTCGGAACCAAGTGTATGAAAAATAGGCTCTGAGCTGAAATAAAGTCTATTTTTTATGTACTTAACTCAGGGAGATTAATGCACCTATATACCCCAATATTATACACTGTTGAAAATGATTTTAACGTTTAAACAACTTAATTTGGTTTATAAAAACAAAAGGACTGTGACAGTTCTGCGTTTAGTTGACCTATCCTGCAAATACTGTAGTGGTTCTGTAAACTTCAGAATGATATCAATGTCACTTTTGTTCAAGGCCATTACCCTTGTTGCTATAATAAAAAGTATCCCATCACTGATTTTTCCAATTTTGATAATTTGTAAAAATCGGAGAGAACAACCATGTACAGAGCAAATTTAGTAGAGATCAAGAATGTGTACAATCCCCATAAGTCTAAAGAACCTTGAGAGAAAATGTCAAAAAAAGGCGAAAACACACAAAAAATCCTTTAAAAGGCGAAAATACTCACCGCGCCGTCTGTTGATCAAATAAACGCCTAGAGGTCTCTAGAGTTATTCCTATACAATTCCAAAGTAATTGACTTACTAATTTTGGAGAATGTTTAAGGTCTCGCAAAAAAATGAACTATATATATATATATATACATATATATATATATATATATATATATATATATATATATATATATATATATATATATATATATATATATATATATATATATATGGGTGTGTGCGTGTGTTTGTGTGTATATGTGTGTATTTATACAATTTGAAAAATTCATTGTAGCGTGACTATGTCAACATTATTGGTAAAGACCTACACAAGGTACATCTCCGGCAAGTTTAAAATGAATCTGTTTCACTGTTTTGCAGACGTGAAAAATGTGACATTCCATTGCGATCCTCATTGACTCACAATGTAATCAATGGGAATGTATGCATTAACCGATGAAAACCTCAATCTGGAAAAAAACGTAAAAAAATGAGAGATGCGGAATATCACCTAATCACCATTTTAGCTTTACTCTTTCACAATCTATATTTCCACTAAGTGTCAGAACAATTTCCTCGTTTGGACAGGAAGTGGAGAATAGCAGAAACACAATTTTAAAGACTCGCAACGTAAATAGCAAAAAATCTAGCGCCACTTGGTGATCAAATTAAGGTGCTCAAAATAATTTCTCTGCAATTCCAAAGCAACTGGCTAAGCTGTTTCTGCGAACTTTTTTTAAAGATTTTGCAAAAAGGCGACCAAAAATTGCATAAAGATTAAAAAATTCACTGGTGTGTGACCCTTTTGAAAACAATTGGAGGACACAGACTCAAGGTGCATCGTCACCAAGTTCCAAGTAAGCCTGGTTGAAAACGTCTTGCAGAAAAATAACAACGTCACTATGTGAACAAATTTCGCTCAAGGAGTCTCCAGATATGTCCCAATGAATTGGCTAAGCGGCCACGGAGTTTTTTTTTTTTTTTTTTTTTTACGATTTTGCCAACAAAGAAAAAAACATGAGCAAACATGTCATAAAATTTCAAAAAATGTCTGGACCATGATCACTTGAGCAAACTTGGCAACAACCCACCCAAGGTAAGTATTAGATACAACTTACATATATAGGTACACACGTGTTCAAGTGTCTTGTTCATTTTCTTTTCAGCAGGACTTCACTGAACATATTTTGTATGTTAGTAATAGTATAATCATTACATTAGTCTTGTTTGTGTGCTGCAAAAAAAGCATCATAAATTATATATCGCATCATGAAATTGTGGCAAGAAACGGGAGGAGCCAAATTTGCAGCGGTTTTAAACCCAATGTTACGTATCTCTCACGGAGGGGGGGGGTAAGGTGATGGTTCTGTAGCTTACGACATTATGAATTATAAACATGACAAGACAGTGTCAGCGTACACTGGCTCCGGTAAGGCCTATTGATCAATGCAGATTCGTGATGAAATTGAAGAGAACACAGCATAAAGTTCCGCAGAACAATGAACAAACAACGGACAAATAATTTATTGAATCTCCAGCTTTAATTCAGACCCATTTTTTAGTATTGTTATTGTGGAATACATGAACATTGCCCCAACTTCCAAAGTGAATGTTCTGTTTACCAGTGTCATTATTCCTTACAGCTTACACGTGATTGATCGATGTCCTGGCTGAGGATATTCAAAATGGGAGCCCTTTGGCACAAACCTCCACCCCGTGTTATCACAATCCTCTCCACTTTTTTTTTCTCTTCATCAAAGTCCGATGACACATCATTGCTTTAGAGGTGGTTTTCATTTCAACTACTACTCAAACTCTTGCTTGTCTGCCTGTCAGTCCCACTGTCCGACTCCATCGTCACATACACTCTAGGTCACATGGTCACGTGACCTCGGGGAAATCGAATTTGTTCAGAGCGCCAGAGACTTACACCAACAAAGTATGCCCAAACCTGTTAGGCCATGCCTAGTTGTGTTTCAACTTTCATGTCACATCTACGCTCTAGACATATAAATGATGCACCAGCCTAACCAGATTTTAAAATGCCGTGCTTTAGAACAATACCACATCATATGTAATTAGATACTCTCACCTCAAAAGTCAAATTATATAGAATATACTTTGCAGGTAGCACAGCGACGGGAAATATGGTGCTCAACTTACACATTTATTTATTCTAATCGTAAATCACGTGCAGTTTCTGGATACTAGTATCGTTTCAACAACAACAACAACAACAAACAAAAAAAAAAGAAAAAACAAAACAAAAAACAAAAACAAAAAACAAAAAACAAAACAAAACAAAACAAAAAACAAACAAACAAAGAAAAAAAAGACGCTCCAACCATGGCTTCCTTTGGACACACTATTGCAATGCTGCTCAGATTACATGAGGGAAAGTTTGATTTCTATATTTTGGCAAGGACATCATTTATAAAATTACTTACAGTGGATCGGCTTCCTAGAAACGCCATTCTGGCTAAAATATTTAGAACATTTTTGTTACTGTGAAAAAGGCTTTTAGAAGAATTTCAGAAATTTTCTGTGAAGCAGTTTCTCAATATCCAGGTCATCACATAATATATACTGAACCCCAATGAAAAGTATCCACATGCCAATTTTGAAGTATTTTATTGTTTATACTTGAAACATTTCATACCTAGACGTGCTTAGAACTTAACAAAGCATTCACTTTTCTGGCGTAAAAATAATGTCACGCTCTACCGACATTAACGTCACTTACAGGCAAAAAATGTCATTAACTGCCCTAATTGAAAGTCACACAAATTTTTCTGTTCAATATGGGATGTGGCCACCTCGAGCATCAACACATGCTATACATCTGCGGCGCATACTGCTGACCAGGGTTTGAATTCTGTGTTGGGGAACATTATTCCATTCTTCCTGCAGAGCTTGGATCAGCTGGTTTCGGGTAGTAGGCCTAGGTGTCCTCCGTTGAATACCTTGGCCTAACTGATCCCACAAATGTTCAATAGGGCTCAGATCGGGTGAGAACGCTGGCCATTCCATGACGTTGATGTTGTTCTCATTGAGAAAGTTCATTGTTAATCTTGCAGAGTGTGCACGTGCATTGTCCTGCTGAAAGATCGCCAGATCTTGATGCTGCTCCATAAATGGGACCATGTGCGGCTCCAGCACCTCATCAATGTACCGCCTAGCATTGAGGATCCCTTGAATGACCACTAGGGGTGTCCGGTAGCGGTTGCTGATGCCTGCCCACACCATGACAGAGGGTCCACCCCATCGATCTGCCTGACGGACACAGGCATCTGCATATCTCTCCCCAGTCCGGCGCCACACACGTTCTCTGCCATCTGCTCTTCTGACACAAAAACGGGACTCGTCAGTAAAAAGGACGGTATTCCACTGCTGGCGAGTCCACCTGGAGTGTGCTCTACACCACTGCAGTCGTCTTTCTCTTCTGGGTTGGGTCAGCAGGTTACCCCTGTAAGGTCTTCTGGCTGTTAGGCCACTGCTCCTCAGTCGCCTCTCCACAATAGAACTACTGACAGGACGGTGATTCACCCCTTGAGTCTCACGGGCTGTTTGGCCTGCTGTACGGAAACGGTCTCGCAGGTGCATCAGCCGGATGTGACGGTCTTGGCCAGGTGTTGTCACTCTTTCTCGGCCAGGCCTAGGCCGATCATCTACGGATCCAGTTTCTTGTTGCCGTTCAATTAGTCGTTGGATGGTGCGCCGTGTACACCCCATTCTTTGTGCGATTTGAGTGATTGGGACTCCACCCTCTGCAAGCCCCAAAGCATGGTGTCTTTGACCTTGGCTCAGACGCGGCATGATCGCCTCAACACACCTGAGACCACTGGCTTTTTTCTTGGCTGAACATCCCTTTTTAAAGCCACTGAAAACATCAGGTCATTTTAGCCATCCAATAGGAGTGGTGGTCAGAAGCCATATTCGGTGCACAAAAGTCACATGCATTATGTAACAACCCAGCAAAAGTTAAAAAGTTGTCCTGAATGACCCTGATGTAGGCTTCAAACCATGCATATATGCACACACAGTACTTAGTAACTTACAAAATTAATGTGTTAATTTTTTTATGTGGATACTTTTCATTGGGGTTCAGTATAGGTAGTAAGGAACAATAACTGCTGTATGGTAGTTTCTAAATTAACCTGATTGCTTTATGCCATGCTGTAATGAATATGTCGACACTTCTCCTGAAAAGTTCCATAGCTGACAACCGTATAGGGGCATGCAATATGTCTTGAATAGACTGTGCTTTGTGGTCGAGTATTTTATATTATCGTAAAAAACAATATAACTGACCGTCCCATGACTGCACAAGTATGAATGACAATGAATTAATTTGAGGAAAAAACTGCTAAGACATTCATCCCTTCAGTGTCTGATTCAGCCAGATGAATTTACAGAAATAAACCACGAGTAGCCGGAAAGCCTATTTAATAATGATTCTTCGGATGTTTGCATATCCGTTTAATAGATGCACACCACTTTATTGAAAGTCAAGTACAATAAAATTAACATATGTATAGTAAGCGGTATTGTGTGAGGGTGTAAAGATTCCTGTGTTCATTTGTCCGTTGGTATTGAACCCATAAACGAAAACAAATGAACGAATTTACTGGGCCACTCTTTATACATCCCCCATCAAACCCCAAGCTACTGTTAAATTTGGTCTTGCGCAGAAATCCACATTCTCTTACTCCTTTCTTTCTCCCTCAATACCCAGCCTTTGTACCCCACGGTTGAATTTTAAAAAAATGCAGTTAGGTGTCAACATAAGTTTGCCGTGTATTTCATGCCAGTGGTCTTCGTCTCAGTCAATGTATCTGCAGAGCCATATTATCTCTCACTGGCTGGCAATGCATTGATACAAACTTTATTTGCATGTGCAGAATAACGTTTATTTTCCAATTTGTAAATATCTGTTTTGTTGCTTTAATTTCATTGGCTGTGGTTTCAATATTTACATTGTTAGCACTTGATCTTTGTTTATTCTTAATTTTTGTTTAGTTTGTGTCCTATTGACTGAGTATTGAATATATGTATTTTTCACTATCATGGTGACCATATTATATACAAAGATATAAGCATATAGATGACCAAACTTTAGAGGACCCGTATTTGGTCCCTTCAAGTCTGCGGTCTGCCTCAGCTTTATTGACTATGTATGTTTGGATTCCCCATTGCTGAAGTATCTCTCTTCCTCTTTCTCTTTCTTTCTCTCTCTTTCTATATCTCTATCTCTTTCTCTCTCTCTCCTCATATATATATATATATATATATATATATATATATATATATATATATATACATATATATATATATATATATATATATATATATATATATATATATATATATATATATATATATATATATATATATATATATATATATATATATATATATATATATATATGTAACGTAAGTTTTTCATATGTTTTAAAACAGATGCTGGTGAGTTTTCAAGTTTTTAAGATTATAATCGAAACTAGTTGCGTATTTTGAAATGTGACGCACGCTTTAAGATAATGACCCCTTAATGAAACGTATTAAAGGGTATCTGTCGCTATATTTATATATGCACCGCGATCTCCAGTTACTATGAGACTTATCTCTAAATATATTTTTCTTTAGAATGACGTATGGTACAGCTATTGAAGCAATGGGTTTAAACAACATTTGGCATTCTTCAATATCTTTAGCCTTTTTTTTTTTTTTAATAGTTTTCTGAAAAACTAAATGTGCACAGCCAGAAAGTACCATATGGCACAGGCGTGTTCCAAATAAGTGACATATTCGTTTGGAAGTACAGACAAACCAGTGCCTGTTCCCTCACAAAAAATCAAAATCACTTTGCCAACCGGGCATGTCCAAATATATCGATCCAACTTTCTTTTAAAAGAATGACGTTCACAGTACAGGAAGGTGATAACTCAACACGATCCTACGGAACCATAGGCTGCTGGATGGGGGGGGGGGGGGACTTTGTGTGTCTTCGATAGCCAAACACAATGCCGTTGGTGTTAATTTTAATACATTTTTCTTTGGTTGGAGACAATGTGGAACTTATGTATCTTGCAGCCCATAACCAAACATCCTGTTCTCCGACTCTTAACACTAAGTGACCACATAGTAGGAGCGGTAGCGTTTGCAGAAGAATAGACACTGGATAAATTATGCTTAATTCAAAATAAACCATACTCAAAACATTTCTTTATATGAAACTTGTAAAAGTCACGCTTCAAAAGAACCATTTCTGCGTTACGATATTTATTGTTTAAAATTTACAAGACAATATTCTATCATGACTCTGTTATCACAACCACTACAATACTGGTAATACTAATTTACTGATGAATCTACCTCTCCCCAGCTGGGGCACCATAATCGGCACAGCACTTACGGCCCGTCAAATGCACATGAAGCACGAAAGCTTTGCAAAAAGAAAAAAAAAAAAGAATTAGTCACAAATATTACAAAAATGGCCAAGCAACCAAACATGTTTCAGGTCAGGTTCTGCTGGACCGTTTGGGACTCGCGCCTCAGCCGCGACGTTTTGAGTAAAAATTCGTTACAGAATTTTGTCAAGCAAGCATCCCACGTCATTTTTGTCCAATTAGCCAAAATATATCAAAATATACAAAGTTTATTAGAATGGATTATCCACAAAAACGACAACATAATTATTAAACACCTAGGCATCTGAGCTCGGTCAGTAATTGATTATATCATGCTTTTCTTGCATGGGTAAGAGCAGACCAAAGAAGTAGAAAACGAACTAAATCTTCCTTGTTACTATCACACAAATCACAAGTCGATTCTGATTTTCCCGATTGGTCCAGAGTTGCTTTTATGCTTAAACTTACATCGCAGTTGTGCTGGTAACGATCGTATTTAAATTTAAACCAATATTTTCTAATACGTTACGTCATTCCGAATAGTATGGCCACAACTTTGGTATTTTTCCACCAAGATAATAAGCAGTTAAGTTTTCGAATACTAGTTTACAGAGCCGAGATTCTGGTAAATTTTCCTTCATACTATGAAAATACTTGACACGAAAACGGTATAATAGTAGATTGGAAGACAACCAACCCGTATCAGAAAACGTGGCCGACATTGCTAAACAACATTTTATGCCAAGGATTGCTTTGACAAAAGAAAATTGTACTGATTTCAAAGTGGAAATTCCTACTTTTGTATTATTATTATTGAACTAAACTGCACACCCATGCACAATTGCAGCCAAAACGACACTTCATCGTATAGTATTCCCAAACTCAACTCTGTTTAAAGTATCAGATTTCTTCATCTCTTTTTTTTTTTTTTTTCAATTTCACGGCTTTACTCGTTGCATATATTTTTATTTTTTCTCTTTTGTTTTTTTTTTTCAATTTCACGGCTTTACTCGTTGCATATATTTTAATGTCATCTGATTCGTTAAGTGTATGAGAGAAGCGAATTCCGAAGTATGTGTATTAAGAGGAATATTCGATCAGGAGACAGAGCTCCCGAGCTTCCATCGTTTATCAGGATTGATGCGTTTACCAATAAGCATACTTTCACCATTTAAAGTCATTCCCCACTTCATGGCGAAGAAGTCAGCAACATTTAATGACATTGACAACAATGTTATCTCGCTATCTTTCCATAACCATTGACTGGGAGACCACCAGCTGAGATACCAACATTCAAAATGCCATTTCAGGGTCATTCAAGTGACGAACATCAGGAACACAGCATGTCACAGAGACTATAAAATACTCAGTTCAAATGCGGGGCAAAAACCGTAAAGTGGTCAAAATTACAGCTAATTTCAGAAACTGTTCGTGATGGCAAGGGACAGTTGGCTTCTACGCACCAGATGAATGTTGTCAAACCCCAAAACAATCACAGGCATCGTCGGTATGGCATCACTTTACCATTTTCTATCCAAACGAATATTTGGAACTAAAATGTGTTGTTGTTTTTCATCTGGTTTACATATTTGTTATTGGACACAATTGACCAACAGGCTCACAAGCCTTCAATGAGGCATCGTGTATAGATATGAGAAAGCAATATTGAAATGGTGAACACTATTACACAGATTGGTAGACGTATAAAGGACTTCAAATTAAGAAATAGAAGATGACGCCATTGAATGGGTGTGTGAGCATTTACATAGTAACTATCCTTAAAAAAGTGTGATTACTGGCCAATACTGAATATTCCTGATATTTAAAACATTTTAGAATTGTTGATTTATTCATGTACTGTTGTTTTTTTTTTTTCATTATATATACTTTTATTTTTTTAGTTCCCTTTCTTTGTAATTTCTTAACGTTATTTTCCAAAAAGTGAAAGGTTGAAATTTCCAGGGGGGTATCATTTTTGGTTTGTATATCATTCATTAGCGAATTATATTTATTGCACTGAAAGAAATGATAAAGAAAGCGGTTGTAGATAGTGTTTCGTTTGGCCTCTATGGCCTGTACTTGGTAAGTGCTGAATGGAACTATTTCACATAATAATTCATAAATATATACAGGATCAAGTCCCTTAGTAATCTTGAACAACAGTACCAATGTTTGCTTTCTCCTCAGTCTGCCAATTTTCCCCAACCTGTCGCAATAGAGATCTGTTGAATACTTGTTTCGGTAAGCGCCTCAGTCTCTGCCCAGGCTACTTGCCGCTGAACACTTCCCCCTCTATCTTTGTCATATTATTTTGCGGGTTGTCTTTGCTGAATATTTAGCTTGGACAAAGAGCCGCCACTCAGATAGACATGTACGGGTAGAAGGCTCCGAAACATGTTGAATAGTTACCCGTTAAAGACCCGTCAATTCATTTGGGCTAATATAGCCTATATCAAAATTTTACAGAGGAACGCGTGCAATATGGACAATAGTACTTCTATTTGTATATAGGTTGGGCAGGGACAGGTTAGCTTATGGAGAGTAAAGAGTTCGGACTGCGGAATAGGATTATGACTGCTAGGAAGTGGTTTTGGGCAAAAAGACTCAAATACAAAACTTTTCCTAAGCAAGTTAATAAAGAAATAGGTCAATAATTAGAACAAAATCCGGGGGCACCTTCTTTGACAATCGGGCTTACAGTGCCATTTTCCATTGTGAAGAAAATTAACATTCCAGCAAGAAAAAAAAATCTTGTAAGGGCAGGTGCAATTATTACAGCAGCTTCTTTTAGAGGAAGGGGCTGACACCATCTGGCCCACACGATTTTTCAATGTTCAAGAAGTTTAGAATAACACAGAAGCTTATTTCGTCTACGACTACACTTTCAAACAGATATTGTGAAGGATGAATTTCAGTGTCACTTGATGATGTAAATTTGGAGGTGTTTAACTCACCATGTTTAATAAAAAGATCTATTCAAAGTTTATGTTTTTGATTTACTGTCTGATATAACCAAACCATTAAGATGAGGACAGGAATTAACGTGTTTGTATTACCACACATTAAATATTCAACCTTCTTTCACCATTTGTTACTTTTGAATTGACCTTTATTTACTTTATCACGTAGTTTATTACAATTGTCTTCTTTGGCCTCCCTTAAACCACTGATCCAACTTATTTATTTATTTATTTTTTATTTATTTATTTATTTATTTATTTATTTATTTATTTATTTATTTATTTATTTATTTATCCATTCATTCATTTATTCATTTTACTATTTATTTATTTCCTTACTTATTTACTTAGTTAAGTCACTCATTTATTTATTTATTTCATTAGTTAGTTAGTTAGTTAATAAGTTTTGTATGTATGTAAGTATCTATCTATCTATCTATCTATCTATACATACATACATACATACATACATACATACATACATATATACACACATATATATATATATGTGTGTGTGTGTGTGTGTGTGTGTGTGGCGTCTGTTTAATTTCTCTCATACTAAAAATAAAGATGATATTTTGAGTTATCCATTGCTCTGTGCGAATTATGAATACCGTTTCAAAATGAAACCATGTTCGCAAGGGAAATGTAATACTCTTTTCGCTTATGCAAGTTCCGGCATTGATGCGCACAAAGTCTGACATATATTCTACCTTGCCAACGCAAATGCCGTATATGACACCAAAAAAAATGCTGGCAGGTGATATGCAGGTAGACTTGCCGTAGATACAGCATTGTCCCAAGTAAGATGGAGGGCACCTGCATCCGTTATGCCGTGGGGTACCCCCATTCGGGCAATATGGGACACATGCCTGTTCTTCTCTCCAAGGCCCACTGCAGCCAGCCCCGTTGCACGATGCGTGCCGAGCAATACCACGAGAGCGAGAACGATTCCGGGACTGAATGACCACATGGGGAACTGCACACACTCCATTAACTTTACTCTTGCCGCTGACAGCTGACCGCGCAACATCTGTGTCGCCGGCGTCCCACCAGCATCCGTCCGTTAAGCTTACCAACATCGATGTTATCATTAAAGATCAATTACTTGAACGTAAGCAATGGCATTCATTGTTAAAGATGTATTTACCATGATTCCCAGTTACCATGGCGCTTATATAAAAGAATGCCTCTCTTTAAAATGATGTGCGGCACAGCTATTCAAGCAATGTAACTTTAAAACATATGACATTTTGTCTATATCGTTTGCAATTTTGCTTTCTGGAAAACTAAATATGCCAGACCTGGAAGTACCATCTCGCACTTCCTTGTTCCAAATCAGTAACAAAACCGTTTTGACCCACAGGAAACTCATTGCTTGTTCCCTAACAAATTAGAGAAATACAAAAAGACAGATAACACTTTTTCAACCGCACATGTGCAAATAAAGCGAATAAACTTTCTTTGAAGAGCAAAACGTTCAAAATACAGAAATGTCAGGACATGACACCACCTACAGGAACATAGCCTACTGCAGGGGCCGTCGATCGTCCACACAAACAGTGCTATTAACTTCACTTATAAGACTTTGGGGGGGGGGGGGGTTAGTGATAATGTCTTATTCATATGACCACTTGTGCAGTTGTTTGCTCAAACCCAAATTTCCAACATCAGTATATTGCAGCCCATAGCCCATGATCCCTTTTCCAAAATTTCACGCTTAGTGACCAGAGATTAAGAGCAGTAGCATGTGCAAAAAAACAGACACCAGTTAAAGCATTACACTTGTAAACATTAGAGAAAACGTCACTCTGCCAATGGAAGTATTTCTGCATTACGATATTGATAATTTGAAATTGACAAGACATCATTCCATCCTGACTGTGATAACACAAACCAATACAGAAATGATAATAATAACAACGTATTGATGAATTTATCCTTTTACATTGGGGGTACCGTGAATGGAACAGCATTCGACACGTCAAACTCACATGAAGTATAAATGCTTTCTTTACAAAGAAGAATAAGGTACATCGATTGCAAATAAAGCCAAGCAGGCAAACATACTTTAGGTCAGGTCCCGCTGGTTCGTTTAGGACTCTCACCTTAGCGTCGACGCCTTGAGTAAAAACCTCTTGCAAAGTTTTGTGAAGTAAACATCCCCAGGTAGCCAAAATTCATTGAAAATATACAAGTTTACCAGAAACGGATTACTCACAAAAACGAAACATAATGTTTAGGCACCAAAGTGTTTTAGCTCGGCCTAGTCATGATTTAAGTTATGAAGAAATAGGCTCTGTAACATTATCTCAGGGCCGTGAAAAAAGCGAGCTGACCTTATTTCCATGGTCAGGCACGATGTAGCTCCCTCATATTTATGCAACCTCAACCTGGTCAATGAAAGAAACAGATATAATGCCAGACGTGGTACGAATTTCTCTGCTTTTCGATCACGAACCAACCTGTTAAAACTGTTTTCTTTCCATCGGTTGTTCGGTTGTGGAATAACTTGCCTGCTGATGTGCGTGATTCCGAAGGCCTTACATCTTCATAGAAAAAAAAAAAAAAAAAAAAAAAAACAACAAAGAACAAAAGCAAAAACAAAAAAAATCCTTACATCTTAAAAGAAAAAATAGACCAGGGAAAAAAGTGCACACAAACTATATAACACAAGTGACAGAAAGCTCGCGGTTTCCCACGCACGGTTGCTTGTGGGATGCAACAAAGCTCAATTCAGATCTTTTTTGAAAAGCATTCTATATACTTCCCTCAGTGTGCCTGTGGAAAAGAAAATGAAGACGCTTTTCATTATTATTGCTAGTGCCCTTTTTATTTAACTCAGAGAAATACACTTCAGAACAAAATCAGGTTTTTTTTGTCACCATTTACGGTTTCGACGTTATTATTAGGGCCCAAAAACATGTACCAAGCAAAATGAAAATATTTTTGATGCAGTCCATAACTTTATCAAAACAACAGGCAAACTGGGAGCAGTGATTTATATTATGGTCAAAATCTTGAAACCAGAAATGTATCATCTGTGTATAAAGTTTAGTGAAGGTGGATTTCATCTCCCTACCCGCCATCTGTTACGTCTTGTGTCGCTTCGCTTATGCTGTTTGGGCGCCGTCACCCTATCTGCAAACGTCTTGTGGCGTTCTTAATAGTAAGTTGTTTCGTAACCTGTGATACATAACGCCTCTTTAATCTCTTTGTGCAAGAGGGATTTATATACGGCTTGCCCTGTTTCCCAATTGTATCCTTACGGATATAAAAATGCGTTTAAACCAATGCAAAATTCGCCATTTTGCACGGTTTTCTGACCATAAGTGGCCTCCAGTTGGCAGGAAAATCAGTAAAAGTGCACAAAAGTATGATTTTCTCGAAGCACTATTAGTACCATTTAACTCTTTTAGTGTCGACTGCCACTAAAGTCGAACTACTTAAAAAAAGCTGCTCTGAATTTAAAAAAAAAAAAAAGGGGGGGGGGGCGCATTCATGTTCCTTTTAAAAGGACCCTTCCAGTACCAGCATGCCTGTAGTGACATGGAATATAATAGTCTAGGCCAACAGCTTTCCTCGATTCGCTTTTGGCGCATTACGCCCTCGTGGCACGGAGTCATTTCTTTAACGCTACACTGGAAGGAATAAGCTTTTCACAAAATTTTCAACGATTTCAGATCCTTGCAACATTCTGTTAGTTTTAATTTTTGCAAGCGATTTGATTCCAAAACTAATGTAAAAGATCATTGAACCGCAACACACCAACGTCGATATTCATATTGGTTGTCTTATCCAGAGTTACAAATAAATGATACATTCTAAATTTCAAAATACCAATATGGTAATCCTAATGATACTCAATCATCATCGAACACTATCTTGCCAATATTCAATTATCAATGACGTAATGTAGCAATAATTCCTTTCACAGAATCTTGAATTCTACGACTTTTACGACTTAAGCATGGCTGACACGGTGATTATTTCATTCTTTTCATTGCCAACCCTACTGCACTTACTCTGTGCTCACCAGGCGTTGATTTCGGAAAGAAACCTGGACTGCAAGGTGCACAAATTGCAAATATGACTTCTAGAAAAGGTGCATTCGATGTCATCTGACTAATGCACTAAAACACAAAGAAGCGATTTATTATAACAAAACTTAATAGCATCGTTTGTGTGGAGGATCGATGACGCACCCAAGTACTCCAGTAGCGTGCGGTTCTTTATCATTGCAGCGATAACTCACAAGCCTGTATTTCAAAAGCTATGCCCTTCAAAGAAAGTATGCTCTATTTATTTGCACTCATGCATATGAAACGGGCAGTTTTGGTCACTTTTTGGTTTCTTAGATTTGTTCATGAAGAAACGCTCAATTTGCCTCTAGTTCAATACGTTCAAGTCACTAGTTTGAACCAGGGTAGTGAAAAATGGTACTTCCTGGTCTGGCATATTGAGTTCGCAGAAAAAAATGCAAGATATACGAAAAACCTCAAGACTTCATGCAACGATATTGCTTCCCTAGCAGTACCGTTCATCATCCTGAAGAGAGATATTTAATAGACAGCTAGCATAACTGTAAACCGTAACTGATAACTGCGATCATAGTAAATACTTCCTCAGTTTTTCTCCACATGCGGCGAGGAACAACTGACCTACAACACGTGTAACTTATACAAGCGCCCGGTTGAATAGTCACCGCCTTAACGTATATCTAGATTTGATTTGATCTCTTTCTCAGCAATAGATGCTCTCAGGCTGACTATTCAGTCATACTAAGACCCTTGCGTGTACAAATACAAAACTTCTTTCGTGAAATTTTGAATACTTGGCATCATGTCTTTAAAAACTGTGGAATGTGCGGAGTGTTTACGTGGATCGAAATATGTACACACACACACACACACACACACACACACACACACACACACACAGACACAGACATAGACACACGCACACACACAGAGATACACACACACACACACACACATATATATATATATATATATATATATATATATATATATATATATATTTATTTATTTATTTATTTATATATATATTGAGCATGTAAACACGACTGCCTCTTCACTTTACTCTAATATTTCAACCAGAAATTGTTCGCAACATGTCCAGACAAGTGTTGAAATAAACATATCAAACAAATTCCACGGTTGCAGCTGACATTTCAGCTGAATTATTCATCGATTTTAAGGTTGAACCATCGATTCACAGACCGTCTTCGCGTTTCGCTCTTCCTTTCAGCAAAACAAACAATGGAAAAGCAAATGTTGAACCCTTTCCTTCTGCCATTAAGACAGGTGTTGGATAAACGTCAGGCGGACAACCCACTCCCATGAGACCTATTTCCCCCATGCAATGTTATCTTGGTAGTTGCCAATTACAGTTTTCAGGGAAATGATTTTTCATTTCGGACAGAAGTAAGTCCAAAGAATTGAAGCTGAGAGTACCTGACCACCAGTCAGTTCTGGCTGCTTTAAGCAGGAAAAACCCCAGGTTGGAATTTCAGGCATAAAGCAAACGACCATTAATAAATTGTAAACTTATTTTTTTTTAATTTGATTGCACCTGGAAGTTTTTGTTCCAAAATTTGCGTGCACTTGTCGAGTATACTTAACTAAAAAGAAGGATTTTTACCGCTTACGCAAAATTTCAGTCAAAGCGTAACAGTTTTTGTGTATTCCAAATTTGTAGGAGCATGCCCTTGCATGCGAGTTATGTTTGTATCACCTCTTGAAGACGCAAAATTAGTCCATACCTCACCTATTCTCGAACGTATATGATAAGAATGATCAATATAAGAAACTTCCCCTATGGTTGCTTATGAATTCACACACACACGCACACACGCACACACACATACACACACACACACACACACACACACACACACACATATATATATATATATATATATATATATATATATATATATATATATATATATATATAGTTGGAGTAGAGTTTATCTATGTTTTTAGAATAACTAAAATCAATTAAAATG